>OX276335.1:106926448-107478948 GCA_946251815.1 Dasysyrphus albostriatus | reverse complement strand
CAACAACAACAACAACAACAACAACAACAACAACAACAACAACAACAACAACAACAACAACAACAACAACAACAACAACAACAACAACAACAACAACAACAACAACAACAACAACAACAACAACAACAACAACAACAACAACAACAACAACAACAACAACAACAACAACAACAACAACAACAACAACAACAACAACAACAACAACAACAACAACAACAACAACAACAACAACAACAACAACAACAACAACAACAACAACAACAACAACAACAACAACAACAACAACAACAACAACAACAACAACAACAACAACAACAACAACAACAACAACAACAACAACAACAACAACAACAACAACAACAACAACAACAACAACAACAACAACAACAACAACAACAACAACAACAACAACAACAACAACAACAACAACAACAACAACAACAACAACAACAACAACAACAACAACAACAACAACAACAACAACAACAACAACAACAACAACAACAACAACAACAACAACAACAACAACAACAACAACAACAACAACAACAACAACAACAACAACAACAACAACAACAACAACAACAACAACAACAACAACAACAACAACAACAACAACAACAACAACAACAACAACAACAACAACAACAACAACAACAACAACAACAACAACAACAACAACAACAACAACAACAACAACAACAACAACAACAACAACAACAACAACAACAACAACAACAACAACAACAACAACAACAACAACAACAACAACAACAACAACAACAACAACAACAACAACAACAACAACAACAACAACAACAACAACAACAACAACAACAACAACAACAACAACAACAACAACAACAACAACAACAACAACAACAACAACAACAACAACAACAACAACAACAACAACAACAACAACAACAACAACAACAACAACAACAACAACAACAACAACAACAACAACAACAACAACAACAACAACAACAACAACAACAACAACAACAACAACAACAACAACAACAACAACAACAACAACAACAACAACAACAACAACAACAACAACAACAACAACAACAACAACAACAACAACAACAACAACAACAACAACAACAACAACAACAACAACAACAACAACAACAACAACAACAACAACAACAACAACAACAACAACAACAACAACAACAACAACAACAACAACAACAACAACAACAACAACAACAACAACAACAACAACAACAACAACAACAACAACAACAACAACAACAACAACAACAACAACAACAACAACAACAACAACAACAACAACAACAACAACAACAACAACAACAACAACAACAACAACAACAACAACAACAACAACAACAACAACAACAACAACAACAACAACAACAACAACAACAACAACAACAACAACAACAACAACAACAACAACAACAACAACAACAACAACAACAACAACAACAACAACAACAACAACAACAACAACAACAACAACAACAACAACAACAACAACAACAACAACAACAACAACAACAACAACAACAACAACAACAACAACAACAACAACAACAACAACAACAACAACAACAACAACAACAACAACAACAACAACAACAACAACAACAACAACAACAACAACAACAACAACAACAACAACAACAACAACAACAACAACAACAACAACAACAACAACAACAACAACAACAACAACAACAACAACAACAACAACAACAACAACAACAACAACAACAACAACAACAACAACAACAACAACAACAACAACAACAACAACAACAACAACAACAACAACAACAACAACAACAACAACAACAACAACAACAACAACAACAACAACAACAACAACAACAACAACAACAACAACAACAACAACAACAACAACAACAACAACAACAACAACAACAACAACAACAACAACAACAACAACAACAACAACAACAACAACAACAACAACAACAACAACAACAACAACAACAACAACAACAACAACAACAACAACAACAACAACAACAACAACAACAACAACAACAACAACAACAACAACAACAACAACAACAACAACAACAACAACAACAACAACAACAACAACAACAACAACAACAACAACAACAACAAGAGTTAGCTTTGTGGAGATAATTAAGTGAATTTATCTTTTATCCCGATAAAAACGGTATTGTCAGACTACAATTGTCGTTGTATTACCGATAACTTGTATAGAAACGTCAAATGTATGTTGGTAAGATAGTTCAATACAAAATGGCAGACCAAGGCAAATGCTGAAATGTCCCAATATCATTCCTTTCACGAAAGTCCAAATGGAAATGCAAACAATGCAGCTGATTTCACTTTCATTATCAAAGGCCTGCACCTTGGTAGAATACCGAATAACTTTCTTGAAACATTGGACTATCCAAGCATTTTAGTTTTCATTCTTGTAGGTAGGAGGCTATTTGCTATTGTAAAAACATGCAAAGTATGATTTATTAAATTTGCTAAAAAGTCTGTAGTAGATTCTGTGGGCATTAAAATGCGGCTATAAAAAAGTAAAACTAGTTTTTGCATTGACAAACAAAATCAATTTTATAACGAACTCGATGGGAGACTTGTGAATTTATTCGTTATGACCGATTTTCCATTTTTTGTTTTTAATTAGAAAGTGGATAAACTTTTTTTATCATAGCAAAACTTTTCTTTATTTATGATTGATAATGCGCCGCCTGAGTACTTAAATGCCTCATAATTGCTCTAACTCTATTGTTTAGCAAGTTACAAAAACCATATTTGCTCCATAGACAACATATTTTTGAGTCCTCTTAGTGCTTATCTGCCTCGGCAAAATGTTCAGAAGAAGTCTTGAAATAAAGCTTCAGTGTTTAATTGCCCCATATCCAAATGGTATTTTTTAGTGAAGCTGAAAAAACTAAAGTGTTGGAAAAAAACATTAAATGAGAAAAAAACTTTAAATTTAACTTACACAAAGTATGTGTAAAAGAATTTTTATAAGCAAAACCGAATGAAATTTAATGTATTTTTCTGGTTTATTTTAACGACCAAAGTAATTTGTTAGTTTTTTCATGATTTAGTATTAAAATACTCTACCATTCATTTAAGGTTTTTAAAGACTTTTAAATAATCCAATGTGATATCAAGTAAGTCCTATCCACCGAATTAATATAATTTTTTGTTTTATATCGTTATCTATAAAAATAAAATTATTAAAAATAAATAATGCCGATTTTTTTGAATTTTATTGTTTATTTATTCATGCTTACATTGAATTTTAAAGTTTCAGTGCACAAAAGCTCTATATCCATAGGAAATCCCAAGTTTGTTTTTCATGAGTTTTGCATTCGTATGGGAGGGGGTTCTATATCCATTTCTGACTTTTTATACTTTATTTTTTCAAAAAAACCGTTACCGTTTTTGACTTCATTTCTTCAAACTCCCACAGAGATATTTTCAAATAATATATATAAAAATTCAAACATCATATTTCTCAAGACGAAAGTAAGGAATATATTTTTCAAACTTTAAAATTCGTTTCCGGGGAATAATTTTTCTGGATATGGGGCATTTAAGTACTCAGGCGGCGTATGGTAGAGATTGTTGAAGCCGATTCAGAAACTTGGCTGCCAAACTAAGATTGGAAATACCACATTCGAGGCTTGATCCGTTAAAATATTACCGTAGAATTTTCTTCAGTTGTAATTTGATTTGAGCTCATTTTAAAGAAAATTAACACTTAATTTAAATTTAAAAAAAATGGTAATTTGTAAGTTCCTCTCAAAAACAGAATGTGCAGCTCACGTACAAAAAATGCAGCGAAAATTAAATCCCCATAATGCAAAGGTGTGGCGTAAAGTTGATATAAACGTTGTAGAGTTGTTAAGTGCCCTATCACACGACGACTGATTAAATCAGTCTAGTTTTAAAAAGTGAGTAAATCTGTCTAGTAAAAATTGATCCGGATCAGGGGCCTATTTCTCAGATCATAGAGCACATACATTTCATACAAAGAACAGCATCGTCATATTCATACACATCATATAATTTTCTGTTTCTCAGATTCCACTGGAAGTGTTTTATGATAAATCTGTTTGTTGTATGAAGAATATGACTTTGACATTTCATTTTCATTCAATTTTATTGCGGTTAGTAAGATAGATTAGATTTACTTAAATAAAATTAAAGAAAACGTTCGTATTTTTTCCTACAGTTCGTTATCTTGTTTTTTTTTTTATTTTAACAGTAAAATAAAGTTTTGCTTTGTTCTTTTAATTGCTAAAGAAAATCTACTATTTATTTGTATGGATTTTCAAAAAAAAAAAAACATTTTTGGACACAAGAAATACATTAATAATTGTTATAACACAAAACCGCAAATATAAAAACTGAAAAAAGTAAAAACAAATGTTGTTAAGAAACAGCAACTTTATTTGCGGCATAAAATGTATGATAAATTTGAGGTTAATTTGCTGTATGATATGTATGAAATAATTCTGACAAACAGACTATTTCCAGTGTAATCTCCAGTCATACATTGTTGTATCACAGCAGATCATACAACAAATCTGAGAAACAGAAATCTTACAGCAAAACTGTCAAAATCATACAATGTATGTGATATATGATCTGAAGAAAAGACCCCAGATCATGTGGATCATAAACCGCAGCTTTTATTTGGACAAAAGAATTTTTAAATTTTGTGTATGTTGTTCTCCAACCTAAACTACATTTATTATTGATATTTTATTTATTATTGTCAATTGGGACTGTTATTTATTGCATTATTGCTCTTTATACATAAGTATGTAGGTAAATCGGCAATGTCATTTAAATTGAATAATTTAAGGAGAAGTAAGCACTTAAGATTTCGTATCTCACGTTTTCATACTTTTTGAACACAACAATTGAAACTCATGGAGTTCATGAAATTCATGATGATTTGTGGTGAATGTCATAAAGTTACATTGGTTTTAGTGTGGTAACCCTGCGGCCACTCGAGCCAGTACTGGCTAGCCAATTGACTACATACATTAACCGTCGAATTCGGTGCAGGGAAACAATTCCACGGGCATCTGTTCTACACATGAGTTTATTCCATCATAATTGGGAATCTATTCCATCTTCAAAGTTCAATTTATTCTCACATAGAGAGGGAATTTATTGCACTTTTTAGTGAGAAAGATCTCCACTTGGAGAGTGGAGTTTTTGCCCGCTTGTTTTGAGAATCAACTTCACTTCTTTTACTTTGATTCGTTCTTAGGAGGTATTTTTTTAATCATAGTTTTTTAAATCTAGATTCCTTAAATGCAAAAGAAACTTCGCATACACCCAACCTCTCACCCACCCCAAATCATATAATGAGCCCAAGCATGGGGCTGCATACATACATATGCAGCCCCATGCTTGGGGCTATTCACTATTTATTCGCCATAATGCTGGCGTATTTCTGCAAATAAACAATTTCGTTTTCTACATTTATGAATCGATAATATCCCAAATTCCTAATTTTAGGTGGGAAAAAATTCCACAAAATTTCTGGTGTAATTAGTTCCCTCTCGCGGTGAGATTAAATTGCACTTTGAAAAGTGGAATAGATTCCTACTCATGATGAAATAAACTCCTATGTGGAGCAGATGCCCGTGGAATTATTTCCCTGCACTGTCAAATTCCTATTTGCGTATTTGCTGTGACGTAGGCGGCATGCTGTACTGGCTTCTATACTGGCCAGGTTCGGCTGTTAATCAAATGGACTAAATCTGAATTTAGAGAAAGAAATATAACGGCTACGATATTCTGCTCTTTCAAAACTAAATGAACTAAAAACACATTAAAGGCACTCTCAAACTAACGTTAATGCGGAGCGATTCGCAGCGAATCATTCACAATAGTAAAAATATGACAACAATAAAAATTCGTCGTCGCTCCGTATTTGCGTTGGTTTGGGAGAGCCTTTATGCTACGCGATCAAACAAGCAAAAGAACAGAGCGTTGCAAATGTTTTGCGTTGGTTCTGTCCTGAGATTTAGCTAATTCGAAACCACAGGGAGTGATTGAGATGAGTCACTTTTCGCCGAAAAACGACTTAACTAGTAAAAATGTGTAAGTGGGCTAGTGAAATGAAATGTCAGACTAGTCGCCGGATATTTCAGCAGTGAATTGGTGTATGTGTTGGTAAATATACACTTTTGAATAAGTATTTGTGCTTTTACTCAAGAACTTTTATCACACCTATTCATGCCTATTCATGTATAGGAAATGAAAAAAAACAACGTATCTAGATAAAAACAACCACCCTTTTATTGATACTTTTTATTTTTATTATCTATTGTGAAATGAGAAAAATTATATTCTATTCATTTTGTCACTAGCTATTACCAATTAATTTCTCAAGGATGAAAACGCACATTAAACTTTAATTAAGACAAACACAATTACTGAAATCAAAGATAATCCATTATTAAGATTCCAAAATGTTTACATAGTTGTATATTTGTTATTTCTATTCACGTCCATTATTGGTAATCAAGCGTAATTAGAGTGCGAAAGAGATAAAATTTGTTCCTTTTATATTTAGTCTTTTTTTCATGCTCAAAACTAAACTTTTTAACCAGTTTGAAAAATTTTATTTTGAAAAAAAAACTTTGGCGAGGCTATGGCAAGACTAAAGCGAGATGGTGGCAAAATGTGCTTATTGCCAAAAACCACGTATAAATGTCATGGCGAGACCAAAGCGAGAATATAGCGAGACAACTACGACATGAATTCCCGTGTAGATGGAAATGGCGAGACCACAGCGCGACGAGCTTAGTGACCGCGATACTGGTGGCTCGTTTGGACGACCATGGCGAGATACATATGAGTCGTCCTCGTCGTTTTCGCTTTAACTCGATTTCCAAAAACAACGAATGAAAATAATTGAATATGAAGAAAATTTAAAAAAGAAAATTCTTCTGTTTGAGTAAAGTGACCGAATTTATAATTCAAGTTAAAAGTTCAAATGAGCTCAACTCCATTGCGTTTCACTCAGGTATGATAGTTGGGCTCATCGGTTAGATGACTATCATACCCTTCTAAGACGCAAATTTGTATCGATGATTACCGACTAATATTAAAATCACAGCATTGGAGATACTGTGAATTTTATTATTCTAAGGGAATTTGGTTAAATTCAGACACTTAGAATTTCAAATGCCCGTGCTCAGGCTTTTCATAATAATTGAATATGAAGAAAATTTAAAAAAGAAAATTCTTCTGTTTGGGTGGAGTGACCGAATTTATAATTCAAGTTAAAAGTTCAAATGAGCTCAACTCCATTGCGTTTCGCCCAGGTATGATAGTTGGGCTTATCAGTTAGATGACTATCAAACCCTTCTAAGACGCAAATTTGTACCGATGATTACCGACCAATATAAAAATCACAGCATTGGAGATACTGTGAATTTTATTATTCTAATGGAATTTGGTTAAATTCATTGCGAAACGCAATGGAGTTGAGCTCATTTGAACTTTTAACTTGAATTATAAATTCGGTCACTCCACTCAAACAGAAGAATTTTCTTTTTTTAATTTTCTTCATATTCAATTATTATAAAATTTCCAAACTGGCTACAAAATAAAGCAAACCAGTTGCTCAGACTTGTATGTGTTAGTAAAAAGATGTGAGTGTATTACGACTGGCTAGCCAGTACTGGCTCGTGTGGCCTCAGGGTAAAGGTTACTATTGCAATTTTATAACATTCACCACGTTCGGAGCTTGTTGGCAAATCAGTTTGACAGCCGAGGACTTCCATCTTTATATTGTTTATCTATGTTTATATCATAAGGCCAAAAGATCGAAGTGACCTCTTGTCGAACTGAGTCAGAACTAGTCTGCGAAGGAGTTACGAACATAATTTTATACAGAATCTAAACAGACTGATGAGAGAAATAATTATAATTTTCGGATGAACTCACATATCTATATGCACGATTGCCTCGAGCGACCATAAGACGACTTTTTTTTAAAACTGGCTACCATCTCTAGAAAATTACAAGGACAAGATTAAGTTCTTATTTTTATGGACTTGTGCGCCTTTAGTTCAATTTTTTATTTATTTAAGGTAAACACATATCGAGGTGACACACAGGCTTGGTTTATGTCGATCGCACACGCTTAGAAGAATTGGGCCAAAATTTGATATTTCGATTCTGAATAAGGGTAATTCTCAAAATTTGATATTCCGATTCTGAATAAGGGTAATTCTCAGCAAACTGATACTTTTGTGAGCGCAAAGTTTACGAATAGAAATGTATGATTCCTTAAACTTTTTTGATGCCAAAATGATTGTTATCATAACAGAAGTTCATGCTGCAAGAGGTCTCACTACAATTGTAAATTTTGTTACACTAGATTTTACATGTAAAAATGATGAAATGCAGCGGTTTTTTTTCATACTTAAATCCACTTTGCAAAAAAATTGGCAAATACTATTCAAAAATGGTTTGATCCATGAAAAAAAAGTATATGGTCTTCAAAATAAAGAATACCACCGGTAGTGACCATTTTTTCGTACCAAACTGATGTCAATTTTTTGCAGCTCCATATCATACACACCAATTCGGAGAGAACTGTTTGTTTGTCGTGTAAATATAGGGAGACGTATGTTGATCAGAATCGATGCATGTTTATTACTTTCCACCTTATAACACAGCAGTACGAACACGAAAATAAAAGCAAAATTATTTTATTTCATTTTTTTCAAAACTCGGCGAAAAATTTCAAATTCAAATTGTAAATTTGTAAATGAATTATAACTTATAAAAATATGGAATTATAGAGCTGCAGCTATATATTTGACGAAAATATAACTCAAGTCAACTTTTGTTTTTTAATTACATTCGAGTTCTAACGAAATTGTTGGCAACCTCAGGGTTTGGACATGCCACGGTAGTGAAATTTAGGGTATAAAATAGTGTTTATAAAATGTTTGGGGCTTGAACTTGCCATGCATCGAACACATGATCTGCTAGCTAAAACAGTTGTAAAAAATGCAAAAAATACTTAGAAAATACCTTAAATCACCGAGGGACATAAGAGTATCAGTTTGCTGAAAATCACCCATATAAACGTCATCACTGCCTATTTTTTTGTGTTTTGACCCCACTTATTTCATAATATTATAAACCAATTTTTATTTGCTATAAAAATATTGGTGCAATTTGTCAAGTAATGCATTCGTGAAAAAAATTAACTCGAGGTTTTGATCAAACCTTTTATTACGATTAAAGCGAAGAAGAAAATGCTGTCTGTCCGTCTGTCTATCTGTTCGACTAGAGCCTTAACGGTTGCATCGATGTTCTTTAACGTCGTTTTCCATTGGTTTCACTGAAGAAGACACTCATTCTGAATCCAATGGAACAGTGTTTGTTACTTCTTCTCAATTCTGAAGTTTTGTCCCTGTATTGGTGAATAGTACTGCCAACTCCATCTTAGGCAGCAGTCGTAGAAATCGGAACGACTGGTTTGATGATGAATGCAAGCTAGCGACTGAACGTAAGAATGTTGCGTACCGAGCAATGCAACAATCTCATAGAACGCGGGCACGCGAAGAGGAATATAAAGAGCTCAGAAGAACAGAAAAACGGCTTCACAGACAGAAAAAATCAGCCTGGGAGAAGAACCTAATCTGTGAAATAGAGAACAGCCGAGAGCGAGGTCCGCACCAGGCGCGGAAGTTCTACCAATCCGTCCGAAACATGACGCAGTACACACCACGCTGCACATACTGCAAGGACGGAGAGGGAAATCTGATCACCGATCCACAAAGCATACTGGAGCGATGGGAAGTGTACTTTAATGAATTGCTAAATGGTCAGCTCACAGCAGAAGTGGAGGCTCCACTACTTCAAGATGAACACCCTGTGCTACCGCCACCAAGCATAGAAGAGGTTGAGAAGGCTATAAAACGGCTCAAACAAAACAAAGCCCCGGGAGCCGATGGCATACCAGCCGAATTATTCCACCACGGCGGGCCAGCCTTACGTCAAGCAATTCATGATATCATAGTGCACGTATGGGAGCATGAAGAAATGCCAGAAGACTGGCGAAAAGGTATCATATGCCCCATACATAAGAAGGGAGATGTCACAACGTGCAGCAATTATAGAGGTATCACGTTGTTGAGTACCGCCTATAAGATACTCTCCTCTATCCTACAAGACCGGATAACCCCATACGCTAAAACAATCATAGGCCAATATCAGTGTGGTTTCATTCCAGGCAAATCAACAACTGATCAGATCTTTACCCTTAGGCAGGCGATGGAAAAATGTCTTGAATTCAACATTCCAACATACCATCTGTTTATAGACTTTAAGGCCGCCTATGATAGCATAGCCAGGGTAGAACTTTACAAAGCCATGAGAGAATTCGGCATCCCAAATAAATTGACACGACTATGTAGGTTGACCATGACCAACGTAACAAGCCAAGTAAAAATAGCCGGATTGCTATCCAGACCAATCAACATCTTTAATGGACTCCGACAAGGGGATGGTTTGGCCTGCCTCCTCTTCAACCTGGCGTTGGAGAAAGCAATCCGTGACTCTGGCACGGCAACAAGAGGGACCATCGTCAACAGGTCCAGCCAGATACTGGCTTACGCAGACGACATCGACATCATCGGAAGAACCGAACAAGCTGTACACGATTCCTTCATCCAGATCGAGCAGGCGGCACAAAATCTGGGGCTGCACATTAGTGAAGGTAAAACAAAGTACATGGTGGCGTCGAATGCGAGAAGAACAGTTGGTCAAACAATCAAGGTAGCGGAGCACGAATTTGAAGTGGTGCAATCCTTTAAATACCTTGGGTCAACAGTAGCAGCCGATAACAATATAGAAGAAGAAATACGCGGGCGGCTTCTCAAATCCAACAGAGCCTACTACAGTCTGTCAAAGCTTTTCAAATCTAGAAATCTAACCATAACTTCAAAACTGCTGCTGTACAGGACCATGGTCCTGCCAGTACTCATGTATGGATCCGAGACTTGGGTGCTTAGCAAAAGGCACTGTGACCTCTTAGCCGCGTTCGAGAGAAAAGTCTTACGGAGAATTGTTGGCCCCATATGTGAGGAAGGACGATTCCGGAGACGGTACAACCATGAGTTGTACGCAATCTACCTTGAAGCAGACATAGTGACAAAAATTAAGCTCGGTAGACTCCGGTGGGCAGGGCACCTAGCTCGAATGAGCGAAGAGGAACCTGCTCGGAAAGTCTTTTGTGGTACATTCTATGGTAGACGGCAGCGTGGTAGACCATGCTTGCGCTGGAGAGATGGCGTAGACCAGGACGCCCGAAGCCTTGGGGTGCGCAACTGGATGGCGTCGGCTCGAGACCGGGATAGGTGGAGAGACTTGTTGAAAGAGGCCAGGACCGGACCCCGGTTGTCGAGCCGATGATGATGATGATGATGATTGGTGAATCATTAAATAGAAACTTTTTGCTGGCCCAAAAAAAAAAAATTATATTAAAAACAATAATGAATCCATCCCTAACTTACAAACAATAAATTTTCTTTTTGTTTTCCTTATTTGTTTATTAAATTCTTTGTTTTCGAGTGCACAATTAATGGAATTGATTTTTAAAAATAATATAAATTTGAACCACAGTTTGTTTTGACGTTTGAGTTTGAATGTATTGGTGCTTCTCGAGTGTATTCTAATTTGAAATCAGGAATAGATTTTTTTCTCAATAAGGAGCAGGAGAGCATTTTTTTGCCAATGGAATGGTTTTAGAAGGCTTCCAGACACTTCGGAAGCCTTTTGGATGTCCAATGGAAAACGACATAAGTTTCGGCATTCCCCCACACATTTCTTCATTCTTTTTAGAACCAAAAATAACAATACCTGCCACACATTTTTTCTCAATTTAACAAAATTTTAATTTTCTCACAAGCTTTTTAACAACTTGTCTTAAGAAAATTCAATAAGGGTATTCATACAACAGCATAAAGTCGTCGCAAACGTATAAAAGTTGGAAACTGCGTAAATCTGTAAAATTTGCATACAAATTGTGACAGATTTACGATGTTTTAAACCTTACAACGTTTCCGACTACTTTACGATGTTGTATGCATAGGGGAGATCGGGTTTGTATGGGACACTTTTCAGTAAAATTTCATTTAATGGCAACTTATAAATCATATAAAAACAAAACTGTTTTCTTAAGATAAGACCATATTGTGGCAATATACCCAAAGCACAAAAGCAACAAAAACTTAAAATTCATCTTATGCACCACCTCACTTTGTCTCATTCCTCCCCTGCTCTCAGGAGGATTGGGACAGCTATGTAGTGGAATGGAAAAGCAAACTCAATACAAATGGGCCACCTGCGTTCACTTTATGAAATATTTTGTGTTTTTTTTTTCATAACAAAAAACGATGAAATAACATTTATTTTCTGTGTATTCAACAAAACAGGATATATGTTCATTCATTTGCATTTAAAATCATGTTTTCTATTTTGGGACTGAATTATTGCACGACAGAAAACCGAATGTTTGTTTCTATATGTGTGATTGCTGAATTGGGCGAACGATCTTTTTTTGTTCTTGAAAAGCGTTCACATTTGGCGCAGATTTAATAGATTTTTTGGAGAGACCCTTTTATCCACTTAGTATGGGAAAATTTAGTATGAACTTATTTCGAAATCAACAGCCCTATTCTGGCAAGCCTCACGGACACCTCACAAGTCACAAGTGAGGTTTTCGTATTCTGGCAGCAACCTCCTAGGTTGTGATCCTCACAAAAACTATCGAAACAGTGATCTCAAATTGCTCGTTTGTATTTTTTTATTGCTTTCTCTCTAAGTAATATAACTCACTGAAAAATAAACATGCATGCATTTATTATTTGATTTTAGTTAACCTTTTATTAAAAAACAAACAATCAAATATATCATATGTTTCTCCTGTCGTTGCAAATAGGAGCGTTCGAAATAAATCGAGAAAATTATTAAGTTTACTTGTTTCTTTTTATGACAGTCAGCCAATCAGAGCCCAAGAAATCAAAAAATCATGAAAATCTGTCATGCTTGAACGTGCCCATTTTACCGTGGTGAATTTCTTGTGAGGTATCTTGTGAGGATTTTCCCAGAATACCAAAAATGTTATCGAATCACAACAAACCTCACAAGGAATACCTCACAGGAGCTTGTGACTTGTGTGACCTCACAACGCCAAAATAGGCCTATAAATGAGCTCGAACACGAGACTATTTTTTTTTCTTTTGCTTCACTTAATTTCGAAATCTTAAACGGGTCTAGTGCATCAGAATGTAAAATTTCCACTAATTTTTTTTTTTTTTTTTTTTTTTATCCGATGGAAATCTTCAAAAAACACTCGGTAAGAATCGGTACCAAGTAGTGTGGGACTCTTACCGCACTAAAACCACCGGTGAATCAGGACCAATCTATGAAAGATCGACAAATGATTTTTCTTTCTTAACTTATCAGTCGCATTGTGGGAAGTTTAAGTTATAACACTTTCCATAGCTTTTAGACCATCAGCTCATGAGGCTTGGTTCTTCCTAATCTCCGAACATTGTCTCGTACATTTAAGACGGTCTCCATTTCGGAGTTGGTATGACCTTGCAGTCGCTGATTGTGTGATACAGCCTGTTTTTTAACCACTTCTGTAACCATTTCAATTTGAAGGTCACGATGTAGATCGCTATTTCTTATATACCAAGGGGCATTTATTATTCCGCGAAGGACCTTGCTTTGGAATTTTTGGATGGGTTCAGCATTTGTTTTCTTTGTACAGCCCCATAGTGAGATTCCATATGTCCAAACGAGTTTCAGTACTTGCTTATATAACATTAGCTTGTTCTGGATAGATAGGTCAGAGTTCTTTCCTAGTAACCAGTACATTTTTCTGTACTTCAAGTTTAGTTCGTCTTTTTTCTATTTGATGTGCTCTTTCCATTTAAGCCTTGCATCCAAAGTCATTCCAAGGTATTTGGCAGTATTGGAGTAAGGTACTGTTGTACTGTTTATAAGAATTGGAACATTGTTTTTTTTTTTTTGTAAAGTTTATATGCGTCGATTTTGTTTCATTTAGTTTGATTCGCCATTTTTGCGTCCAATCACTAACTTTATCGACTGAATTTTACAGTTTTTGTGTAGCCTTCGTAACGGATTTATCTGGCACCAATATTGCAGTATCATCAGCAAAGGTGGCCATGATAGCGTTGATGTTCACTGGAATATCCCTTGTATATAACAGATACAGGGTTGGTCCTAGGACACTTCCTTGTGGTACACCGGCTTCAATTTTCTTTAGTTCCGAGTAATTTTGGTCGTATCTTACTCTAAGGAGTCGGTTCGTAACGTAGGATTTCAGTATTTCGTAGTACTGCCTGGGAAGATCCCTTTGCAGTTTGTACTCAAGTCCCAAGTGCCAAACCTTGTCAAAGGCTTGAGCAACATCTAAGAATATAGCCGAGCATACTTGTTTTTCTTCAAGTGCCTTTTCCACAACATCCGTAATCCGATGCACTCGGTCTATCGTGGAATGTTTATTTCTAAATCCAAACTAATGGCTCGGAATTAGTCTTCTTTCTTCTATTATTTTGCTTAGTCTTTTCAGAAGCAGTTTTTCGAAAACTTTTGCCATGATTGGTATAAGCGAAATAGGTCTGTAAGATGTTACTTCTGTTGGTGGCTTACCTTGTTTAGGTATAACAATGACTTCTGCAATTTTCCAATGATGTGGCACATATCTTTGTTTAAGGCATGCATTTATTATAAATTGGAGTTTTTTGAAGGCTATAGAAGGCATTTCTTTCAAAACCTGAGCAGTTATTAAATCGTACCGTGGTGATTTTTTGTTAGACAACTTATGTTGACACATACTTCTTACTTCTTTGAGCGTGACAAAAGGAATTTCGCATTCGTCGTTTCTATCAACAAACTGTAAGGGATCTGTAGCTGTGCTTGCTGGAAATGGCTTAAAAACATTCGTGAGATGTTCAGCGAAGAGATCAGCCTTTTGTTTTGGGTTTCCGATCCATTTACCATCTTGAGATTTTACTGGCGGGTTTTGTGCCTGTGGTCTTTTTTGGCGCTTAGCTGCTTTCCATAAGGAGTATTTCGTAGAAGCATCCGCTATCAGACTATTCAAGAATCTACTAAGTGAATCACTTTTAAATTCACAGATTCTTTTCTTTAGTTCATTGTTAAGACGGTTAAAGACTGCCTTATCACCTGGAAATCTCATAGCTTGCCATTTTCTTCGGGCTCTTCTTTTCTCCAAGATCAGCTCCGTTATTTCGACAGGATATTTTATTTCTTTTTCTCTTGAGTTCGAAATTGTTGGAGTACTTTCTTCTGCAGCCTGTTGTACATCAGCAATAAATTGTTCTACTTGATGATCAATCTGTTCATTTGTTTGCATAGGGGATCTTAGGTTAATAAAACTTTCAAGTTTGTCTCTGAATTCGTTCCAGTTTGTTCTTTTGTTTACGAGCTTAGGATTACATTTTTCTATTATTTCTGCTTCGCTCAGTGATAATATTACTGGAGTATGATCTGACGATAAATCGTAATTACCTTCGATACTTATATGGTTTCGTTTAATACCTTTTACTACGAAAAAGTCTATAAGGTCTGGTATTTTGTTAAAATCAGATGGCCAATATGTTTGCGAGCCAGAAAAATAAAATTCGCAGTTGTATTTGCGGCCTGCTTGATATAGCCGTTTGCCTTTCGTTGTTATGAGCCTAGATCCCCATTGGGTGTGTTTAGCATTGAAGTCGCCACCAACAAGGAAGTTATGTCCTAACAAATTTAGGAGTTCTGCATAGTCTTCTTCAGTTGGAGAGCGCCTCGGAGGGCAGTATATAGATGCTATCTTAAACTCTTTCTTTTTTACACCAATACTAACTGGTTACTTGTATGTTTTCATTACTAAACTTAGGCTCTTCATAGTGTGTTAAGCACTTTTTTATTAGTATTGCTGATCCTCCCCTAGCTTTGTCAGCTGGGTGCGAAGCGTGATAACACGTATAGTTAGGTAATTTGTTATCAAGATTTTGTTCTATAGCGAGGTGAGTTTCGGACACCAAACAAATGTCTATATGCTCTATGTCTAAAAAGATGTTTAGTTCTGATACATGTTGTAAAAGACCATTTGCATTCCATGTTGCGATTTTGAGTGTTCTGTCCATCATTGTTTCTTCGATGCGACTTCTTCGCTTAGCTGTTTTATGTTTAAATCTTGTTTGTCAATCCTTTTCAGGATAAGTTCAAGCATTTCTTTAATAGATGTTTCTTCGTTCTTCCGCACATTTTTAACAATCTGGGGAAAGGATTTATTTTCATCACTTTTGCTTAGTGCAATTGCTTTTGGCGGTTGATTTTTAGTTTTGTTTTCAACGGCTACTTTTTTGCTTTCAACTATTGCTTTTGTGATTATTGGGTTTCTTAGCTTGTTCCCAGTTTTGTTTTTTCTTTTTGTGTCTTGGAATTTTTTGGCAACTGGACATCCTCTGTAACTTGCAGGATGGTTGCCTTGACAGTTAACACATTTTGCTTTCTGTTCTCTGCCCATGGGACAGTTTTTAGTTGCATGCTTGTCTTCGCATTTGACACAAGCAAACTCACGATTGCAGTATTTTTGTGTATGCCCAAAGGCTTGACAGCGTTTGCATTGTGGAACAATTTTTGACTTTCGCAGTGGTTCAATTTTGACAACTATGCCCATAATTGATTTTATACTGTAAATCTTATCGAGACTTTCTTTATTTTCAAAGGTCAGCATAAACAATGGTAGAGATCTTTTTGCTGTCGTTGATACCCCAGTGGAGTCTTTGATTACCTCATTTTTAATAAGATTATTCGCATCGAGAGCTTGGAAACCTTTTTGAATAAGGTCTTCGACAATATCTTTGGCAACACATGAAGAGTGGAGGTCTCTTGCTACTACCTTTATCGGCCTTGTAGCTTTATTTTCGTACGAGTGCCACTGAATTTTCTTTTTGTTCACCACTAAAAAATGAAAATATTTTAAAATATCAAACTTTCCTTAACCAAAGAGTAATGAAGTATGAGTGGTACAGAGTCCCATTCCTCCTGCATAACAGTGCCCCAATAATCCTGTAGGGCACCTTAAAGCAATAAGACATAATATCACTTAAAAAATGGTACAGACTAAACAAAATTAGAATTAATTCACTTCGTAATAATGGTAAATTGCTATTTAACTAACTTTTTTACAATAAGTTCAGTCATTTATTTTTTGTTTTTCACAAAAGTTTTTTTTGCTCTCCACTGCTTAATTTCAACCAAGCACTAGATCTGCTTCGTTGACAAGTAGATACAGGCTTAAGAAAAAAATGTTGATCAACGGAAACAAAAGAAAGTATACGACGTTGAAGAAAATGCTTGTGTCCCATTCCTCCTGTGTCCTACTCTCCCCTACCCTTAATAAATAAATCTTATAATCGAAGATAACAAAAACATTTTCAAAACATTTGTTAATAACGGTATTTCTCACAGAACTTTTTTTCTATTTTTGATTTTCTTGAAACCGGCGTGACTGATTTAAAAATTATTTTTATGCAGAAGCTCCCAAAAAATTCATATTTTTAATAAAGTTTTTGTTGGACTATGAATATTTCCAAAACTACCCTGTCGATTTTTTTTTTTAACTTGGGACTTATCGGTTTTTCAACACTTTTAAGTACACTTGAAAAAAATAAATGCAAAAATAACGGTACCTTCCAAACCGATGTTAAGAACCCGTTGAAAAAAATATAATTTTTCACAAAAAACACATCCTGCGATTTTAATAAATTTTATTTGTGATCTAGAATAGGTACGGTCTTAAAAATATAAAAAAAGAACAGAAAGGAATTTTTAACAGCCTGCCGTCCTAGGAAAAAAGGATGTGAACGCCAAAATAAAAAAAATTGGGTGAGTACCATGACTGGAACCGTTAAATATCCAATAAAATATTAAGCTTAAAACTCATATTTTCAACTGCAAATGGCTAAAAACGACGAAAATAAATTTCATTAAAGGTTTCAAGCAAGTTATTACTTATATGCCTTCTATCTACTAAGCTCTTAGGTCGTAGCTTCATTTTTCTAAGTCATCGCCAAAATTACTATATCTTATGCGTGTGCTTAGTTAAAAAACATATTTTTCTCAACACTACTGAAATGGATACATGCCCTTTTCCGTATGACGACGGCAGACTAGATAGAGGTACCTACCTCCCATAAAACTTTTCCTTTATATTTTTATTATTGGCTGATAGAATTTAAATAATTCTTTTTTACAAAAACTTTCAAAACGTATTGATAACTATACATATGTATTAAAATTTTCAAAAAAAAAATATTTTGTGAATTTCTAATGAAAATTTGAAAATATTTTTTATGAAAATTCAATTCTTTTAGAAATTTTTAGTAAAAAATTTTGTTTAATCTTAATTTTGTCAATCCTTTTCAGGATAAGTTCAAGCATTTCTTTAATAGATGTTTCTTCGTTCTTCCGCACATTTTTAACAATCTGGGGAAAGGATTTATTTTCATCACTTTTGCTTAGTGCAATTGCTTTTGGCGGTTGATTTTTAGTTTTGTTTTCAACGGCTACTTTTTTGCTTTCAACTATTGCTTTTGTGGTTATTGGGTTTCTTAGCTTGTTCCCAGTTTTGTTTTTTCTTTTTGTGTCTTGGAATTTTTTGGCAACTGGACATCCTCTGTAACTTGCAGGATGGTTGCCTTAACAGTTAACACATTTTGCTTTCTGTTCTCTGCCCATGGGACAGTTTTTAGTTGCATGCTTGTCTTCGCATTTGACACAAGCAAACTCACGATTGCAGTATTTTTGTGTATGCCCAAAGGCTTGACAGCGTTTGCATTGTGGAACAATTTTTGACTTTCGCAGTGGTTCAATTTTGACAACTATGCCCATAATTGATTTTATACTGTAAATCTTATCGAGACTTTCTTTATTTTCAAAGGTCAGCATAAACAATGGTAGAGATCTTTTTGCTGTCGTTGATACCCCAGTGGAGTCTTTGATTACCTCATTTTTAATAAGATTATTCGCATCGAGAGCTTGGAAACCTTTTTGAATAAGGTCTTCGACAATATCTTTGGCAACACATGAAGAGTGGAGGTCTCTTGCTACTACCTTTATCGGCCTTGTAGCTTTATTTTCGTACGAGTGCCACTGAATTTTCTTTTTGTTCACCACTAAAAAATGAAAATATTTTAAAATATCAAACTTTCCTTAACCAAAGAGTAATGAAGTATGAGTGATACAGAGTCCCATTCCTCCTGCATAACAGTGCCCCAATAATCCTGTAGGGCACCTCAAAGCAATAAGACATAATATCACTTAAAAAATGGTACAGACTAAACAAAATTAGAATTAATTCACTTCGTAATAATGGTAAATTGCTATTTAACTAACTTTTTTACAATAAGTTCAGTCATTTATTTTTTGTTTTTCACAAAAGTTTTTTTTGCTCTCCACTGCTTAATTTCAACCAAGCACTAGATCTGCTTCGTTGACAAGTAGATACAGGCTTAAGAAAAAAATGTTGATCAACGGAAACAAAAGAAAGTATACGACGTTGAAGAAAATGCTTGTGTCCCATTCCTCCTATGTCCTACTCTCCCCTACCCTTAATAAATAAATCTTATAATCGAAGATAACAAAAACATTTTCAAAACATTTGTTAATAACGGTATTTCTCACAGAACTTTTTTTCTATTTTTGATTTTCTTGAAACCGGCGTGACTGATTTAAAAATTATTTTTATGCAGAAGCTCCCAAAAAATTCATATTTTTAATAAAGTTTTTGTTGGACTATGAATATTTCTAAAACTACCCTGTCGATTTTTTTTTTAACTTGGGACTTATCGGTTTTTCAACACTTTTAAGTACATTTAAAAAAAAATAAATGCAAAAATAACGGTACCTTCCAAACCGATGTTAAGAACCCGTTGAAAAAAATATAATTTTTCACAAAAAACACATCCTGCGATTTTAATAAATTTTATTTGTGATCTAGAATAGGTACGGTCTTAAAAATATAAAAAAAGAACAGAAAGGAATTTTTAACAGCCTGCCGTCCTAGGAAAAAAGGATGTGAACGCCAAAATAAAAAAAATTGGGTGAGTACCATGACTGGAACCGTTAAATATCCAATAAAATATTAAGCTTAAAACTCATATTTTCAACTGCAAATGGCTAAAAACGACGAACATAAATTTCATTAAAGGTTTCAAGCAAGTTATTACTTATATGCCTTCTATCTACTAAGCTCTTAGGTCGTAGCTTCATTTTTCTAAGTCATCGCCAAAATTACTATATCTTATGCGTGTGCTTAGTTAAAAAACATATTTTTCTCAACACTACTGAAATGGATACATGCCCTTTTCCGTATGACGACGGCAGACTAGATAGAGGTACCTACCTCCCATAAAACTTTTCCTTTATATTTTTATTATTGGCTGATAGAATTTAAATAATTCTTTTTTACAAAAACTTTCAAAACGTATTGATAACTATACATATGTATTAAAATTTTCAAAAAAAAAATATTTTGTGAATTTCTAATGAAAATTTGAAAATATTTTTTATGAAAATTCAATTCTTTTAGAAATTTTTAGTAAAAAATTTTGTTTAAGATACCGCTCCAATAATTTTCAAAAAAAAACCTCAATGATTTTTAAATATACATATTTAAATTTTAATTTAATATGAAAGAAAAGGCTTTTCGGTTTTCAACCGTTAAACGGTTGAGAACAGACAATATCAATTACCAAGAAGCCAATCTTTCGTACGTTTCACCCTCCAAAACCCATTTGTTTACATTGTTGTATTTGTAATTTCACTTCGAGTCGATGAATAGATGTGAATTGCAACAACAATGTAACCCGGTGAGATTTATTTGTTTTGACGACTCAGTTTTTTTTCTTTTGAAAATTGGAAAATAGTTTTGAGAATTTTACTTCGGCTAAAAACAAAAACATCGATGTGAAATTGTTTAATGTACACAAACAATTGTAATTGTTAGTTAATATTCATCCACAATTATAATAAAATACAAAAAATTAATCCATAAGATTTCTTATTTCCATTCATCTTCAATCCATCTTGCATATTATACAGCGTGGCCCTTTCTTCATCCAGAATAATTTTAAAATTATTGTTGGATATATTCTAAGGAAAAAGATAGTTAAGGAAAATACAAAATAAAAAAGAAAGCTTTTCTGCAATTTGATTTGTTGTTCAATTTGTTGTTTAAACTCCACCGAACTCTCAATTTCCACTTTATGAGTATTAAAGTAGATATTAGGGGGGTTTTATTATCTTCTGTCGGGATTCGGGTATTGATCTGGATTTACTTTTAGTATAAAAAAGAAATAGTGAGGAGTTTTCAAAATCGTTTTTGTAGCACGTGTTAGAAGTTAATCCAGATATGGATCTCTTTTGAAGATAATAAAACAACAATAGCTATTTTTGATTTCTTTTTTAAGCTTCGTGACTTCTACGCATTTGGTGTTGAGTGTTTAATAGGAGTATTGAATACTTATTACTGAAATTATACTTCATAATGTATAAAAAATTAAATAGTTCATTTCATAAATTATCCTGCATGAAATAGGGAACACCCTGTATTTGGTTTTGTCTTGACATCTAATTGACAGACTGAGGTGAATAATTCTGACCACGGGACGTGTTCAACAAATAAAAAACCAAACTGGGGCCAGGTTCACATAAGGTGTGCCTGATTGGGCTTGGACTAAAAAAACGACGTCGGGACTAAATAATGATAAGTGGTTCACAATTTTAATTAATCGATTTCTGTGGATCTACTGGATTTTAATGATGATTTAGGTTTCATGTAAGTTATAATAGCCAATTACATGCTTGAACCATCCTCAATTAAACCACCAAACCAGTTAGCTAAAAGTGCGGAGCTATGGATCAAAACATTAACCCTGTTTAATCAATAGATAGATACAAACGCATATCCTTAAATAAGTAGATTGATAGATATAATAGATTAATTAATAAATACAAATTTAAAACATTTTCGCTTACAGTAATGAGTAAGGCTAGTCGCGCACATGCAACTGCTACTGCAACTAAATTGTTTAGTCACGAGTTGACTATTGAGCGCCAGTTAAGGTTACTGCTTCGGTTTTATGCAAAAATAAACAAATTATTTCTATTATGCGGCACTAAGCCTGGTTTATTTACAGCTCAAATCAAAAACACCACATTCAAACTACTTATACGATTAATTTATGCTGCCGATTTAGTGAGGCAGCATAAATTTATATTATATTAAGTTACAAAAAGAATTAAGGTTGATTGGAAATAAATTTTTAGTATATTAAGTTACAAAAGAGTTTTGGTTGATAAATGATGATGGGGCGAAATGTCTTGAGGTAAGGCGACTATGTACTCATGCCGATGATTGTGGAAATTTTTAGCAGAGTAAAATCAAGACTTGATTCGATGAGAACAATAAACGAAATGAAAATTTATTTCATAAAATTTTCTATAAACAACAATATCAAAACTTAAATACTTAATAAGCAAGTATAGACTTAACAAGTATTTCAACACCCTCACTCGAACAAAATTTACCTTAAACATAAACCCATATTATTTGAACATTATTTATGTTTTTCCGCTGTAACTGGTTTTGTCAAATTGTCTGCAACCATAAATTCAGTTCCAATTCCAACGAAATTAATAATATTCATATTCTTTTTTTCACGTATAAAATGGTGTCGAACATCAATGTACTTAGATTTTGATAAGTTAAGGGTTTTTCAACAGGGACGCTTCAAAAGTAGAGCGAAAGGGACAGCAAACGACGCCATATTTCTTGCCGCTCTTTTAACATTTCTCTTCAGTAAGGTTTTCCATTTCACGATGGAGAGATATGCGAGCCAACAACGAGTCGAAATTATTAAAATTTACTACCGAAATTCGGAGTCAGTGGCCTCAACGTTAAGAGCGCTACGTCCAATTTATGGTCGTCATAATCGTCCTAGCAGATCAACAATTGAGCATCTAGTAGAAAAATTTGAATCCACAGGCACAGTGCAAAATGTTCCCATGCCAGTGAGACAAAGAAGTGCCTGTAGTGTCGAGAATATTGCTGCCACTGAGGCTTCAGTTGCAGAAAGCCCAAATGTGTCTCTTACACGTCGTTCTCAAGCGTTGGGCATCTCTGTGACGTCGTTGTGGCGAATTTTGGAAAAAATTCTTGGCTTACATCCTAACAAGATTAAACTGTGGCAAGAACTGAAGCCGCTTGACCACCAGAAGCGTCGTATGTTCGTGAATTGGGCTAAGCAACAACTTGAAAATGATTCGGATTTTCATCGAAAAATCATCTTCAGGGATGAGGCTCATTTCTGGCTGAATGGCTTCGTCAATAAACAAAATATGCGGTATTGGTCAGGTAACAATCCACACGTACTCCATGAGTCATCATTGCACCCCGAAAAAATTACAGTTTGGTGTGGTTTATGGGCGTCATTGGGCCTTACTTCTTCCGTGATGATCAAGACCGGCACGTTACTTTGAATTCAGCGTCTGGACTTCTGCAAACGTGCCCGTGGTGGCCATGCAAAAGAAATCGAGTTCCATACATAATGGCATCGAACGTACTTTCACAGGAATAAAGAATTTCATTGGTATCCAAAACCGTTTTTGTTTTATATTTAAAAAACTTTTGTAGTGCTCTTATTGAAAATCCCGAAACTTGCTAGTTGATGCCAAATGAATTGCACTTTTGTTGTTGCAATATATAGACGTAGGTGAATTATTAAAATCTTGATTAAGTTCAATTTCAAGGCCACGAATCCACATTACCTCTTGAGTTGATGCCGAAAGTGCCATATATTCGGCTTCTGTTGTAGACAGAGCAACAGTTGGCTGATGTTTTGTTGCCCAAGATATGGCACCTCCATGTAAGATACATACATAACCAGTGACCAATCTTCTTTCATCACAATCATTTGCCCAATCAGAATCTAAATAAATCTTGCATTCAGAATTACCACTTTTTGAGAATTTCCTTTTAGATATCTGAATATTCTCTTCACAGCAGCCCAATGTTCTTTGCTAGAACAGTTATTGAATTTGCTTGAATTGTTAACTGCAAAACTGGTCGAGCGCACTGCGTCACAAACATCAAACTTCCAATAGCTTGCTGGTAAGGAACTTTAGCCATCTCTTTTTCTTCATCTGGTGTTTTTGGAGACATCTCTCTTGATAATTTTGTATTTACATCCATAGGAGTTCCTATAGGGTTAGATTCATCTATATTATATTTTATCAGCATTTCGGAAATATAATTTTCTTGATCTAAGTAAATTCCATTTTTGTCACGTGAAATCTGTATTCCTAGGCATTGTTTCGCAGCTCCCAAGAAATTCATTTTGAACTCTTTCATCAAATTTTATTTCAGATTTTCAAAATATGCCATTTCATTAGTGAAAATAATAATTACATCAACATAGATTGCGAGAAATGTCATGCTTTTAACCTCACGATGGAAATATATACAAGGATCCACTTTTGAACGCTTCAATTTCAGTTTTTGGAGAACTCGGTCCAATTTAGTGTTCCAGACTAAGCTTGATTGTTTAAGTCCATAGACAGTTTTGTTTAATTTTATAACCTGACTTTCTCTTCCGATCGCAACCCCTTTCGGTTTTTCAATAGATTTCTTCATTGAACTCACCTTGAAGAAAAGCGGCAACAGCATCCATTTGTTGAATCTCCAAATCATATCTCACTGATAAAGCCACTAAGTACCGGATGGATGAGTATCTGACCACAGGTGAATAGGTTTCATAGTCAATCCCTTTTTTTGTGTAAAACCTTTTACCTTGTAGCGGATATACTCTCTTTTTTATCTTTCTTCCTTTTGAAAACCCATTTGGTCTTCATGATATTGGCTCCAGCCGGCTTATCAACACATTTCCAGGTATCATTTTCATCGAATGAATTCATTTCACACTTCGTTGCTTCTATCCATTTTTCTTTATCGCTCCTAGATAGTGCATCTTCTATGTCTTCAGGATCTTCAAAATTGTTAGTTGTTTCCGCATTGTAAGCCACGTTAGTTAACTGCAATATCCTTTTACTTCGGCGTATCATGCTAGTTGTAGCAGATTCCTGAGTGTCTGGTGTCATAGTTGTAGCTAAATCTTCTTCGATATCCCCAACTTCATGGACATCGGTTATTATAGATGAACATCACTCAAAATCACTTTCGACAGCTAGATTCTCTTGATTCTTGGCGGTACTTGCCCCCACTTCAGTTATATACATTGGAACTTCTTTGGTATTAGCATTTAATTTTTCCTTGTAGTGAAAGTTCTCATCGTGAAACACCACATCACGGCTGATGAAAACTTTCTTCTTTTGTAGACTATAGAGACGAAATCCTTTTGATGTGCTTGAATACCCCACAAAAATGCATTTTTCAGATTTCGAATCCAACTTTTGACGTTTTTGCTTTGGAATATGTGACATCGCTGTGCATCCAAATACACGGAAGTGACTGACATCTGGTTTCTGACCACACCACAACTTCTCTGGTGTTTTCTCGAGCTTTCTATGAGGTGATCGATTTACAATGTAGCTTGCGCAATTTATTGCTTTGGCCCAAAAAAGTTTTGGTATATTAGCATCACACAGCATAGCTCGAGACTTTTCTGTTAGAGTCCTGTTCATCCTTTCCGCTAAGCCGTTCTGCTCTAGAGTGTATGGGACTGGACTGTTGTTTGAAGAAACATTCCATGCTTTTTCAGCTTACGTTTCATTTCTTTGTTTGTATACTCCTTCCCATTGTCCGTTCTTAGCATTTTTATTCGTGATTCTTGTTGATTTTCTTCTTTGGCTTTCAATTCACGAAAACAGTTGAGTACAGCATCTTTAGATTTCATAAAGTATACACACACCTTTCGAGTAAAATCGTCTATGAAATTTACAAAGTATTTACTTACCTCTATAGATTTTACCTCCATGGGAACACATACGTCTGAGTGAATTATGCTAAGAACTTTTGTTGACCTCGACCTTTCTGATGGAAAACTGTTGCGATGCTGCTTCCCTTCTGCACAGGATATGCAAGTCGGCAATGAATTTTGGCTTAGCTGGATTCCTTTTACTAAGCCTTGTGAAAGCAATTTCAAGTTTTGTTGAGCCAAGTGCCCAAATCGTCGATGCCAAATGTTGTCAAAATTGCTTTGAGCAACATATGCATTTTGATTTGTGGCAATAACCAATTTGTAGAGTCCGTTTGAAGATCTTCCTGTTGCAATGACATCTTTGGAAGAATTCATAACACGACATCCTTTTTTGTCGAAGATGACAAAATTTTCTTGATCTACAATCTTCTTTATGGATAGTATATTGAATTCAGGAACGTAAAGGACATCATGAACTTCAACATTTCGTTTACCTTTTGGAGTTAATACGCTCAATGTTATGTCACCCTTATTAACTGCATCCATAGTCGTCTTATTTGCAGTCTTAATTTACCCTTTGAATGGTTTGAATTTATTAAAATAACTGAGATCAGACGTCATATGATCAGTTGCACCGCTATCACCATTCATGTTTCTTGGACTCTGCATGGAATGCTGCAAACAAAGAACCACCTTTTGATGACTTGAATTCTTTTCCTTTTTTATTTAAACTACAATTAATGGATAATGTAAATACAAATGTAAATTAGTCTAAGCAATCTGTAAGAGGAAACTCGATAGATGAATGAATAAATAAATAAGTAAAACTTGGATGGGCATTCTGAAGCAAAATGGCCAACTCCGTCACAGTTAAAGCAGCGAGATTTTTCTTTTTTATTTAACCTGGGTTTCATTTTCTTTTGCGCATTCCGAAAAACGTTTTTTTGGACATAAGAGCTGAGTTTGATGATGCAGAATCAAATATCACATCCTGCAGCAATTTCATTTTAATGGAATCTGCTGTTAATTGTTTTCCACTGCTGCCGATGCTCATGATCATCGGCTTATACGCATCTAGTAGTCCTTTAAGTAGTAAGCTTCCGACCCATTCGTCATTGACTACAAACTAATTTCATTTCATTTTTGAGTTGTCGGAATGATTTGGCTCACATAATCCTCTACAGATGAGCACTTTACCAATACTACCGATCACAGTTTTTGTAACAACCCAATGCGTCTGTCCAATCCTGAGTCTTGAAAAAAACTTTGCAGCGCTATCCATACTTCCTTTGAAGTTATTGCATCCCTAACGTGGACATAGACTCTTGTCGATGGCTAAAATTAACTTACATTGAGCAGTCTTGTCTTTAGCAACATCCAAAATGGATATACTATGTGATAGGTTACTCGGTCATCATAAAAGGTCAGTTAGATTCAGTAATTGGTCAGTCATATTTTTTTTTTAATTAATTCTTAAAGTATTTGTATGTAGGTCACAGTATAGATAGATTCGGGTAATTTAAAATTTTTTTAAATAGATATAGATCCAATAGATTCTGAGAAAATCATGGTGGACTAAATTTTGTCAAAAAATTTATTAAAATTTCCATAATCGATGGGTACGATTTGAGTTTGGCTGCATCTCTTCTTTAAGAAACCAAGTTTTTGAGGTGCCGGGGTAAGGGAATGACCGCCATCTTGAAAAAGAAAGTGTTTGGTTTAATCCACCATGATTTTCTCAGAATCTATTGGATCTATATCTATTTAAAAAATTTTTAAATTACCCGAATCTATCTATACTGTGACCTACATACAAATACTTTAAGAATTAATTTAAAAAAAAATATGACTGACCAATAACTGAATCTAACTGACCTTTTATGATGACCGAGTGACCTATCACATAGTATATTTTTTTTTGGAAAATTACCCAAATGAGGTGCCAAAAATCGTTCGTGACCTTGAATTTTTTTTTTTGTTTAAATCGTAAAAAATAATCTATCGCTGACCAATTACTGAAACTAGCTGACCTTTTATATAGATCTAGAGATGTTTCAGATGGCATGCAATTTTCCCAAATTTCCCATAAATGAGGTGCCAAAAATCGCTATGACCTTGAACAAAAATTCAAAAATTCATTAAAAAAAATCTATGGCTGACCAATTACTAAAACTAGCTGACCTTTTATATAGATCAAGAGATCCTTCAGAATGTATGCAATTTTCCCAAATTTCCCATAAATGAGGTGCCAAAAATCGCTATGACCTTGAAATTTAAAAAAAAAATTATTAAAAAAAATCTATCGCTGACCAATTATTGAAAATAGCTGACCTTTTATATAGATCTAGAGATCTTTCAGATGGTATATATTTTTTGCAAATTTCCCATAAATGAGGTGCCAAAAATCGCTATGATCTTGAAATTTTTTTTTTAAATAAATTAAAAATTCATTAAAAAAAAACTATGCCTGACCAATTTCTGAAAATAGCTGACCTTTTTTGACCGTGAAATGGCCTTTCAAATGGCATACTTGTTTATTTGAAATGACCCAAATGAGGTGCCAAAAGTTTTTTTTGTGACCTTGAAACGATTTTTGAAAATTCATAGAAAAAAAACTATAGCTGACCAATTACTGAAAATAGTTGACCTTTTATCACTATCCACAAATCTTTCAGATGGCATCTTTTTTTTGTAAATTTCCCATAAATGAGGTGCCAAAAATCACGCGTGACCTTGAGTGACCTTGAGAAACTTTAAGTCTTTATAACTTACCTTGAGAAACTTTAAGTCTTTATAACTAGTTATCAAGGGCTGACCAATTTCTAGGACTAGTTGACCTTTCTTGACCAATTACTGACCAATTAGATGACATTCTAAAATATCAAATTTCCCATATATGAGGTGCCAAAGGTTCAGAGCCTAATCTAACCTCCGTTACTGTGATGTTTATAAAAAGGTTAGGTTCGGGTGGGTAGATCTGGTGTGTTAGGTCCACGCCTATTGTTTTGCCTTGGAATAGGACTGCTCCTATAGCGAAATTGCTAGCGTCGGTGGTAAGAATGAAAGGTCTAGAAAAATATGGGCACTGTAATATTAGATCGTTGATCAGGAGGTCCTTACACATTTCGAAGGCTGAAACGTATCTTTGGTCAAGGTTAATTATTTTTCCTTTTTTAAGGCACTTCGTAAGAGGTTTGGTTAATTTTGCGAAGTCCTTAATGAACTTCCGGTAGTATCCCAGTAGTCCTAAAAATGGCTTGATTTCTTTCTGTGTCCTTGGGATTGGAAATTCTCTTACTGCTTTGATTTTGTCGGGGTTGGGCTTTACTCCGTCTCTAGTGATTATGTGCCCGTGAGAGGCTGTCTCCTTTTGAAGGAATTCTGTCTTATCTAGTTGGACTTTGAAATTAAAGTCTTGGAGCCTTAAAAAGATTTTCTTTAAATTTTCAAGATGTTCTTGTAGGGAGGTTGAAAAGATGATTATATCATCTAGATAAACCAAACAAAACCAAAAAAAAAACTGATTTTCAAAACAAAAAATGTTTGCAAAAATTTGTAGTTCTTTTCATACTAATTTGTTGCTCAAACCAAAAATTTGTAGCTTTAACGGTTTATTTTGAATTCAATTTCCCGCTGGCTAAAAATCAAGCCTCTAAAATCTAAAAAAATGACAAAATCCAAAACTTTTTTTCGCCACAATTTGAAGACATCTCTAACTAGATTAATCACCAAATCCCGTTTTTGTAGCTCTCTTGGTTTTCTTTGTATTCAATTTTCCGCTAAAATAAGACTTAACCACCTGTGTAACGGTCAGAATTAAAAAAAAATATAATTTTAAACTTTTTTACCTCGTAATTTGTAGCTTTATGAATTAAAATTTGTTGGTCAAAAATTAATTTTGTCGCGTTAATGGATCGTTTTTTATTTGAAATTCAAATTCTAAAATGAGTATTTCCGGGTTACCAACATAGGCTCAGAAAAAGGCCAGCGAAATACTAAAAACAACTGATTTTCAAAAAAAAAAAAAAATGTTTCCAAAAAATGTTAGCTTTTTTCATACTAATTTGTTGCTCAATCCAAAAATTTGTAGCTTTAACTGTTTATTTTGAATTCAAGTTTCCACTGGCTAAGAAGTTAGCTAAAATCAAGCCTCTAAAATCTAAAAAAATGGCAAAATCCAAAATTTTTTTTGCCACAATTTGAAGACACCTCTAACTAGATTAAAACAGTTTTTTGTATTTTTCTTAACATCAAAAATTATGGAGTTATCTTGCTTCAATTGTTTGTAAATTTAGTCAAACTTTAATTTTAAGCATATAAAATTTCCAAGAAATCTCTTTACTTTTTTCTGCGACACCCCATTTGGGCTCAGGCACTTGTTGAAAATAGACGAAATTTTCATGTTTTCGAAAACCCAGTCAAAAACACTTATTAATTAGTAGGTTCCTAACCTACTTTGTGTGACAAAATTTGAATTTTTGACTTTAACAAAAACTAAGATCTTTATAATTTTGATGGTTTTTGATTTGTTGAATTCGAATATGGCCTCAGAATTGCTGTAGCACGTCGCTTATATGTTCAAATCTAAAGGATTTGATGCTATTTTGGTGTTACAGTAGACTCTCGTTAACTTGAACACATATACGAAACCACGTCTGTTCAAGATAATGGATTGTTCAAGTTAGTGGATCAAACCAACAAATTATTCTGCTTTTGCATTCTTTCGCCCTAATTTGAAGCTTTTTCTTTTCTTTATGTATCAAAACTCTAATTAAAATTAAGAAAGACAATTTCTTAAGCCTATTTTGTACTTTTTAATTATTTAAAAATTCGCACTTCATTTTATAAAATTGACTTAAAATTAGAAGACCTCAGTTCAAAAAAACAATAGAAACTTCGTGAGATTTCTCTTTCACAAAAGTCATTTATGAACGTGGTGAGCCATAAAAAGAAAGTTCAAATTATTCAAATAAAATTTGTTTGAAATTTGTTCAAGCTAAAGAGTTTAATATCTTAATTAAAGAGTAAGTAATGAAGAAATTCAGGTTACTGAGCCTTGAAAATTGCCTGTTGAAGTTATAGAATACCTACAAGGTAAAAGAAGCACGTTATATAGTTATAGTTAGTTGCCCAAAAGATCAAGTAAAAATAAAGGGGTCGAAAATATTTGTATTTATTTATTTAATGATCTTTTTAGAATAACTTAGGTAAAGAATGTGAAACAAAAATGGCTTTAGCTGTTTTCGAAAGGTAACCGAAAATCCAACAAAAACACTGTTGCACAAACTCACAAATGCACACTGTCAGTTTGGGTGGTATGATAAAAGCAATTATATTATTATAAATCAAAGATTGTAAGAACAATAATATTGTATAATTTATAATTTTTTAATTGCATGTGAACCGAGGTATAACTTACCGTTAATAAAAATAAGATAGTCAGGTTTAAGATTTAATGAAACCATTAACAAAATAGTGAAATAAACAATCGTCATTACAATGCAAACCAAGTTTTTAAAAATATCAATCACTAGATCGCACAGAATAAAAGAAAATCATTCAAATAGCAATGAATATAGCTGTTTATATTTACTTGCAAAATCACAATGCCAGTGGACCTTCTTTTCTCTATAATGCAATGTTAACAATTGTTTATGTGTCAAAAAATGTTGAAATGTCATTGTTAAGAATGGGTACGTTGAGACGACCCAAGGGACTATAAATTAAGGCAAGTCCTTAGTCTCTGATTGGCCAGCTGCCAAAATATTGCTTTCCAATTAAGGCAAATTTATTGGAAAGTTGACTGGAAAGTGAGTCAAGAAAAATCTCACTTAATTATCAAGTCAAGTGCACTTATGTCAGAATATCAGCTGACTACATTTTGTCATTGACCTTAAAGCTGAACTTTATTGTTTTGTGATTTTTTTTTTTGCACTCTCATTTTTCCTTTTTTGCAGTGATTCTTTATTAAATTTAAAAAAGAAAATAAAAAAACTGTATGATAAGTAAAAAATATGAAAAATTAAGAGTTTCGTATGAGATTTGTTAATTCTATATTTTGCCTAGCTAATCCAAATCAAATAGTCTTGAAAACCCTTTTTCAAACAGCTAATTTATTACAATTCATAAAGAATTTATACCTGTTGCTATGTATGTTTTAGATAAAAATAATATCGGTACTTTTTTCACGATCAACTGAAGTAAATTTCCAAGTTTGACATCGCAAACAAACTTAGTAACCTTGGTTAAATTTGCGTTCAATGCATTCAGTTGACTGAATCGATACCTTCCCGTAAGAATGTATTAAGCGACATTTTATAAATTTTAAATTAAAATTTTTAAAAGCCTCTTTTTTAATTAACGGGTGATTTTTTAAGAGGTTTAGAACTTTAAAAAAAAAAAACACAAAAAATTCGAAAAAATTAATGAAATATTTATTTGAATCGATAGTTTGAACCTTGCAATTTAATGTTTAAAGATAATTTCATGCAAATGTTGACCGCGGCTGCGTCTCAGGTAGCCCATCCGCTGAGTCCAATTTTGGCATACTCTTTCACACATATCGGCCGGTATCTCACGAATGAATGCATGGATGTTGGCTTCCAGTGCGTCAATCGAAGCGGGCTTGTCCCTATATACATTAGCCTTAACATACCCCCACAAAAAATAATCTAATGGTGTCAAATCGCACGATCTAGGCGGCCAATTGACCGGCCCGAAACGTGAAATTAACTGTTCACCAAACTCGCCTCGCAATTGCGCCATTGTTTCGCGTGCTGTGTGGCATGTGGCACCGTCTTGTTGAAACCACATATCATGCAAGTCAAGAACTTCCATTTCGGGCAAAAAAAAGTTTGTTATCATCGCTCGGTAGCGTTCACCATTGACAGTAACGCTGCGATTCGCATCATCTTTGAAGAAATATGGCCCAATAATGCCGCCGGCCCATAAACCGCACCAAACAGTGGCTTTTTTGGGATGCATTGGTAGCTGTTGCAATGCTTCTGGCTGATCTTCACTCCAAATGCGGCAATTATGCTTATTTACGTACACATTCAACCAAAAATGAGCCTCATCGCTGAACACAATTTTTCGATAAAAAAGCGGATCCTCGGCCAGCTTTCCAAGAGCCCATTCACCAAAAATTCGGCGTTGTGGTAGGTCGGCTGGCTTTAGTTCTTGCACCAGCTGTATCTTAAAAGGCTTTACGCCCAAATCCTTCCGCAAAATTTTCCACGTAGTGCTGTAACAAAGGCCTAACTGCTGGGAACGGCGCCGAATCGACATTTCGCGGTCTTCTGTCACACTAGCTGATACGGCCGCAATATTTTCTTCACTACGCACAGTACGTAAACGTGTTGGTGGTTTAATGTCCAACAAAGTAAATTTGGTGCGAAATTTGGTCACAATCTTCCGAATAGACTGCTCAGAAGGTCGAGAATGCCGACCATAAAATGGAAGCAGCGCGCGATGAACATTTCGAACCGAGCACGAATTTTGATAGTAAAATTCAATAATTTGCAAGCGTTGTTCATTTGTAAGACGATCCATGGTTAAATTGCAAACCAAACTGAAGCTGTTTGACAGTGACACAAGGTACTAAACACACATCAGCTGTCAAAACCAGTGTTGCCAAAACCAAACCAGCTAAAAAATCACCCGTTATTTATGTGTGTATTATGTAGTAATAAACAGATTTTTAAAGGGATTTTGAGTTGAAAATTACTTTCCATTTTTTTTATTTCCTTAGATGCGCACATAAAAAACTAATCCAGTGGTTTATTTCGATGCCTCTAAGATTTTTGAAATGTCGCTTAATACATTCTTACGGGAAGGTATCAATATAGTCTCTTGGGTCGTCTGAACGTGCCCAATGTTACACTTCGTAACATTTCATAGAGGGGAACGATAAACATGGAAAATATTGTTGATGTGTCAAACGGTAAGATGAACAAAAAAATCGAAATGTATTTAGGAAAATAATTATTAAGAAAACAGGTATTGCAATGAATTCATTGAAAAAATACATATAACTTGAAAATTTAATTTTTATTGACTTGAACTAACTATTAACACAAATTTCCTTAAAAAAATCACCAAATTGTAAGAAAACAGTGTCGAAAAGAATTAAATTCATCAAAAAACAACACTGAAATCAATGAAATTGGAAACACATATTTGCAAATAATAGAAATAATTCAAAATCGAAAGAACAAAAAGTAAACAAAAGATAATCACAAAATGAAAACATTGAATTTCAAGTGTTTTGACAGGTTAACACTTTGAATTCATGTCGAGGAGATGAGTTAAAATTGTTACAAAGTGACATTTTAACATTGAGTTTAGGAACGACTTCATGGCGTCATAATGTTACACTTTGTAACAATTTTAGAATTGAGGCACGATCAGTGTTATTAATTATTTACATTGTACAGGGTCCACGGTCTGTCAATGCACCAAAAGCAAATAAAAAAGTAAGTAAAACCAACTCCTTGGAAGATAAAAAATCTGAAAAACTACATACCTAACTACTCCCATACCTAATTTCTCCTGTATCTATGATTTTTTTTTTTTTGTGTTAATGAGAGAAATTCTCCTGTCATTTGTTTTTGTGTTTATGAGAAAAGTATTCAAAGTGTTTTCCATGTTGATCTCTTCTAGTCCAAGAAAATTAGACAAAAAATTGCAAAACTACGAAAAAATTCCGACAGAGCTGAATTTTGGTGGGATTATAACACGTGCACAAACGTTATAATAAGAGCTTTGCACAGTAATGTTTTTTTGTCCTTCATTTTGCCTTGGTAAAATAGGTAATGAGCGCGTTTGTTTACGTTTTTCTCAAAATCTTGTGCTTTTACGAAAAAAGTGTTATAATCTTTTTTGTTTAGAATTTTATGAGCATTAATGTGAAAAAAGTTATATCTGCTCAGATATAAATAAAAATCATTATTTGTTCATTTACAGTAAAAAATAAAAGTGTTATTTTGATACGCTATTACTTGAAGATTAATAAACCGACAGAGTTCACTAATAGCTTATTTTTTAGATAATTTTACTGTCTAAATGTTATTCTCACTTGAAGAAATTTCATTGAGTTGTTGAACAAAAACCAAATCACTTTCTTTTTCAAGATGGCAGTCATCACCCCGGAAACCCCAAAAACATGGTTTTATAAAGAAACTTTAGCCATCGATAACGGAAATTTTAATACATTTTTTGACAAAATTTAATCCACCATGAAGTTCTTGCATAATTTTCTCAGAATCTATTGCTTGTATGAAAAAAAGTATGTTAATCTTTTTTGTGGAGAATGACATAAGCTACAATTTTCGCCTTAACATTAAAAAAAAAACTTAGTTTTCGAGAAATTAAGAAAAAAAACTAATTATACCCCTTTAAACCCCCCCCCTAAAAAAAATGAAGCACTGGTCCAAATTTACGGAACTTTTCAGCAAAAACTTAAGACGCCAAAACAGAGCTCTCCACCGAAATTAAGCTTTGTCGGAATTTTTTCGAAGTGAAAATCTAATTTCCCTGGGCTATTCTCTTATTTTAAAAAGCTTTTTCTTCTCATGAAATCTTATTTGAATTCATTTTGTCTGGTGGAAAAATTTTTGAGGACAGAATTTTCTATGAATTTCTGTATATAATTATTTGTGTTTGTAGTGTAAATTCGTGCACAAATGCCCCGAACAACCCAATCGATGAGGAAAACTACGATAAAATTGAAGACGATTTCTATGTGCAAATAAAACTAGTTGCACCGAATTAACCGAAACTAAAGACCAAAATCAGAGACTCAATACTGAAGTAGAATGTTCAAAAAAAAAAAGATTGAGACTAAAGGAAAGCGGTTAGAATAAGATTTTTGTCAGTGGATTAGGCATACTGGGGAAACCACGTTAAAAAAAGCACGCCGAAAAATCTACCTCAACGGTGGTATGGAAATGAGTTTAATCACTTCTACCATGCCTTCGTGGTGAACGTGTATTTGTGGTGACGAATTTTTAATATCGTCCGTTAAAAAGAAAAAAATCAAAACGTATCAAAAATTAACCTAAAAATTTTTACATTTCTTATTCAAAAATCAGTAACAATTGAAAAAAACTAGAATTTACGTTTCCTGAGAGTATTTTAATTTATTACCATTACAAAAATAAAAATTCCATCTAAATCGATTGAAACCCTGATTTTTAGTGAATAATCTTATGTTTAAATACCAGCTCAAATTATTGAACTCAATCGTAAAGATCCTACAAGCCGTAAAGATTGTAAAATGGGTGATATTTGTTCGAATTTTGAGTTAGATTTATGATGGTTGTATAGCAATTACAGTAATGTATGATATATCAAATAACTATCAAATATTATAGGCCTGCAACTCAACCCCGAAAAGCCTTCTAATAAGGGAGGAACTTGCACAAGAGAGATAAAAGTTTCTAGCAACGATTATTCGAAAATATATAATATGAGAGTACTGTGGTGAAAAATTACTAGGTAAGAATTACTGTAGCAAAACATGCTCAAATCTTACTTTAAGGATCTGTGCACACAGTTTTCATATATTTCATTATTTACTCATAAAAACTTTAAAAACAATCCGACAAAGCTGATTTTTTGTGGAAACCTTTATTTTGATGTCTTGACCATGCCCTGAAAATTAATCTTAGTTTCACCCAGGAATTTTCTTGTGAGGGGGGTAAATCAAATTTGACTACTTTTTTTAATTTCTCGAAAACTTTCAACTAAACATGGGTTAATATCAATGCAAGAAATATAGCTTATGAAAAATGGTCATAGCAGTTTTTTCGCTAGACCCAATGGTTTCGGAGATATAAGCTAAATTATGTCCCAATCAAAAATATGAATTTTACACTGTTATTATTATTGTATTTAAACAATGTTTTGTTCCTAACAATTGGTAATGGAAGAGATTTAACATTTTATTTTTGCATAGAGTCTAAAGCATACAAAAATGAAGGACACGACTGGGTCGAACGTATTTGCTCGCTTTATTCAAGTTGCTTGGAGTGTTATAGATTTTAAAGAATACAAATATTAATATAAGATTCTCGTTGCAAAGAGAATTCACCTGCTGCAAATCAAATCAGGTACGTAGGAAAACGTGGCCTTTTCAATTAAAATATGATTTTTGCAATATTATGGAAACGTTGCATCTTTTATTTGAAAAACATTGATTTTTACAATTTGTTGCGAAAGCCCTGTGACTCTTCGAATAAACATAAATATAGCATTATAAAGAAGTGCATGATGTTTTTGATCGCTATGATGAATTTATGAATCCAAAAACACAAGAGCGTCAGAAAAGATATAAAAACAAATCAAATAAATATGATATATCTGCTAATCGTCCTCTTCCGGAGTTGAGTAAAGTGCTTTCTAATGAAGAAAATAAGCATGCACTTGTTATGTTTTATGTCATTATAAAGAGCGATAAAGAGATTTATCTTCTTCAAAATATAAGACCAAAAAAGTTTACTTAGCAGGTGAATACTAGGAACGTCTTATAACAAGATAAATTACTTCAGTTAGTGTACTCAGAAGTTTTATTTTCCAATCATACATGTATGTAACGCCTGTAGTCGATATTCACAACTATCGATAACAGTTTTGTCTTTTTTTTTTTAAAACATTTTTATTTTTCAATTTTCTTAAAACTATCTTAAAGCTAGACAAAAATTCATAAATTCCTTCTTATCAATATCTTAAAACTAACTTACTGACCCCAATCGGGCCATCTAAGTTAAACTATAATAACTTAATGCTAATGCCTTTCGGCCTTAGAACTATTTTAATACTAAAATCCAGGTCGGTTTTATTTTTTACCGAGAAGAATTTACAAAAAAACTCGGTCTCAAGATGGCAGTCATCACTTTATTTTACGGTTATTATAAAACTAACAAACTACATAAAACTAAAAACTAATTAAAACTAATTAAAACCAATTAAAACTACTTAAAGGTACTTAAAACTACTTACAAGTAATTAATTACTAATTACAACCTACTTATGATCTACTTAGAGACTACTTACAAACTAGAACAGCCACAGCAAGCATTTTCTTTATAATTTTTTTAATTTTATAATTTTTTTTTGTGTTTTTGTTTGTTTTATAATTTTTTTTTTTGTGCCACCCTGACTGTCGCTACTTAAATCTTACAACCTAAACCTATGTAAGTCGGCCATACAAAAAGAAAATAGCAAGGTCAACTTTAAAATGTCTGAAGGAACTTCATGTTCGTTTTTCAATCACCAGAACTGGTTCTCCTGCTTTACCCTATCTCTTCGTTTCCGTTCAGACACAGTCCTACTGAACCGATGGTGCTCAGCTCCATCTTGTGCGAGGACGTCCCGACTGTACAGGAGCCACCGATCTACAGTTCTACGGCCGGCGTGGTAGATTAGCGGAACCGTCGCTCTATCGTAGATCAGCCCTCGACTGTCTAGATTGAGGAATGCATCGGGCAGAATAAAGCCGCTTAGACGCACACGCACCATCCAGATGCCAAGGTACTTTACTACACTTTATCTTGCCAGTGGATGTCCATTTGGCCCTACGATCACCAGCTTGCGCCAGTTCTTTCCCGTATCCCTTGTGGCTCTAAGCAACGGAGTCCTAAACAAGATAGTTTCTGATTTCTGAAAGTTGATTTTCTCGAAGTCACGCTGCAAGATAATCCTGATGACCTCGACTTTTGGAGCTGTGCTGTACGCAATAAGATTGTCGGCGTACGCAATTGCCTGAGTTAGACTACTTATCAGATCGCTGGTGTAAATGCTGAATAGAATCGGCGAGTTGACCGCTCCCTGCTGAAGACCATTTTTAATATTAAAGATTGTGGCAGAAGTTACATTGCCACTCTTAACAAAACTTGTGCAATTGAGCATATCATAAAGCATATATAATAGTGGTTTACTAATGCCAAGTCTGGTCAGCTTTAGATAAAGACCCTCTAACCATACGGTGTCGAAGGCCTTCTCCAAATCAACCAGACAGGCACCCGTACACTGCTTCTTAGATTTGTTCCATTGGACATCAGAAACGAGTTTAGACGTGTCATGAATGGTGTCATGTCCCGCCTTAAAACCGAACTGATTGTCCGGTATGATATTATTGTCCTCTGCCCACTCAGACAGAGCTCTATTGATAACTTTTTCGAATACCTTGCTGATACTCGGAAGAAGACTTATCGACCGGAGATTCGCCGGATTGGAGTTGTCCTTTCCCTTTTTCGGGAGAGGATGCACCACAGCTGTCTTCCACCGCACTGGATAATATGCATTATTCAGAGCGTTGTTAAACAGAGTGGTATAAATGTCTACTGCTTCTTGAGGTATATGTCGAAGTACAACGTTGGATATGCCATCGACTCCTGCTGATTTCTTCTTCTTTAATGATTCGAAGATGAGCTGGAGCTCCACCTTCGTAATTAACAGGGAACTGGGCCCATTTCGCTTGGCGATTATGGCGTTTGCCAAATGATCTTCATTGAACCCGGTGAAACCAAGGTTCTCTGATCGCCATTGCGTGATGTCACTCCGGAGGTAGAAGTGATGGAGCAAGGCTCTGTTTTCCAGCTCATGATTCGGGCGAATGCACGCATTCACCTTGTACACTTGCTGGAAAGCAGCCCCACAGCCTCCACTTTCTCCTGCGGATCTTCGACAGTAAAGATGTCATCGTCCAAGACGGCATCCTCTGGATTGATTCCTGCTGTCAGAAGTACGTCTCTGTGGTCTATCGTTCTCTGAAGCTTAAGCCACGGAAGATCGTTCTGATCATTCCTTCTAAATATGAGTATCTTGTTAATTTGGGGAAACATGTTCGGGTCGCTAGAATTAACGGCTCGAATTTTGTTATCCCAATACAAATTAATAGACAACCGATAGTTCTCTTTAATTAGTTGGTTGATGTTCTTGATCGAGGACTTCAGTGTCCTAATCTCCAGATTGTGAGGGTCAGTAAACCGTCGGTACAAGAGTTTTAGTCTTGTCAGCAGTCCACTTTTTTGTCTGTGTAGTGCATCAATGGTAGCATTCCGATACATGTCGGTTGGTCCCGTTGTTTGTATTTCGGTATTGTTCTGTTTATTGTCAAATCTTATCATCAAATTCCTGTCATTTGGTGGGGATATGTTGATCGAACTGATTTCGCTCAATAAGGCGTTGGTAAAACGTGGCCAGCGCACCTTACTATAATTGTAAGTATGCACAGTAGTGGCGTGGCGTCCATATAACACGATTCCTTACGTCTTCATCTTTGAAATTTCCTTCAAACAGCACCAAGTTTAAATATAAATGAAGGCTATTATTTTCCCGTCATTTTAATCTTAAAGATCCGACCAGTAAAACTCAAGTTATAAGAATTTAAGTGAAACCATATCACTTTTTCCTGAAACATTTTATTTGAAGAATTTCAACTAAAAGTTCAAATGATTCTTCTCTTCGTTTCTTTCTATTCTCTCATAGGTATTCATTGTCGTTTTGAACAAATTCACTCTAAAGAACACCAAGATGAACGTCTTATTCTGTCCAATGCTTAGTATAATGTTGAACAAAGAGAGCTAATAAACAATTTTGCTAGAGAAAAAAAGGGATGCAAAACAAATAAAATAAGACGTGAAGCATCGTCTTAATTTTTTTTTTATGATTATTTGGGTAGAGAGAGAATTTTTGTGGATGACCATGCGTATGTGTATTGACTTGAAGATGGAAATGGATACAGATATATATATTGCAAGGGTTTTAGGTTCTTACTTGTGCGCGACGATTGTTTGAGAAATTATATCATAGCATGCACCCAGCGGAAAAAATTTAAAAATTCATTGAGGAAAAACCTGCTTTTTTCTTGAGGAATGGAAGCTGCATCAGCCACTTTTCAGCTTATTCCTTTGATGAATTTAACATGGGCGTGTCATTGGCGGGAAGCACATGCCACTTTCTGGATGAAAATTAATCAACGAAATCATTTCTTCGTTGGAAGATGTTTATTCACCAACCCAGGTGATGAAAAACTTGGTGATTGCATAATCTGTGAATTCACTGCATACATGTAATTGCCTTATTCATCAGTTTTTAATGAAAAATATAATGAGTATTAAAATGCGAAATCACGAGATTTTCATAAGTTGCCTATTCAGCAGCTAGTTGTTCAAGATGTTTTTTTTCCACCAAAAAGTAGCTCTTATTTGAAAATTCAATTAGCGTTTTGGAAAACGCAATTTAAGTTATATTTGGTTTATGTTTCATTGATTTTCTTACAGAAAGCCACTGCGAACTATACCCAACAAGATAAGATTTTATAGTCACAAACAAATCACAAAATATGAACTGAACTTGTACATTCCTTTATAACAGATTTTTCATCGCATATTTTTCCCTATTACAATAGAAATTTGTTTTTCGGCGATAGAAAGGGTTGTTTCTTAAGCACAAAGCAGAAAATGGAGTAAAATTTATGAACTGAGGAATCTTTACATTACTCTTTACTTAAATTATCATGGCATGTCGCTTCTTTAATGATTTGGCAAGTGAATTCATTGATGATTTCAGCTATAAAAATCATTGAGGGTGACATTTCCCGCTGAGAAGCAAGGTCATTTGGTAGGATATATGTGTTATTTGTATGTTTGCATTTATGAAAAAAATAACATCATGAACAAAATAACATAACAGCTGTTCTTGTGTTATTTAAAGTGGTTGTGCTCATAACTTGAGTTCTAATGGTCGGATCTTCAAGATTAAGGTCTTAAAATCACGGGAAAATAAAATGCTGCATTTTTGTGTAAAATTTCTATTCAAAAAAGATATAATATTAAGGGTATTCATGCAACGTCATAAGTTTGTGTAAAATGATAACTTTACGCAAAGTTTGCATGAACGACCTTTTTAAATCATTTGGTAAAATGCTAAGTAATTCAATCAGAGTAAGAGTCACAATGACGTTTGGATAAGTTTAACCTGTTTGGTAAAATTTACGCAACAAAATCCTTTGATAAGTTTAACCAAATTGTGTAAGTCATTTCCCATACAAAATTTAACAGTTCGTTAACCAAAAGATAAACTTAACCAATTTGTAAGCTTATCTAGGGTTTAACGAAGTTGCATGAATACCCTTACTATGTTTTTTTGTAAAAAGTTCTTATCCTAACACACTTCTAAAAAAGGAATTTTAAATTGGACCGATCTTATATAAATTCTTATAAGTATGTACTCGATTTATGCCACCCTCGATTCGTGCAACTTGTTGATTTTCGCAATACTTAATTTATAGCACGCCTTGACTCTATAATATTATGTATGTATCACATATTAATTTTTGTATACATTTCGAACATTTCGTTTTCGTATTTCATAAAAATATGTATGTTAAAAAAAATGCAACCCAGTGAGTGCAACAACCTCGGTTATTGCAACTGCCCCAATTTATATTAGTTACGTTAATCGAGTTTGTACTGTATTAATATTTTGAGATATTAATTATATCTTGTAAAAGCTCAAAAAACCATCTACAAAATTGCATCTGAAACGGAAAGCCACAGAAAACTCCTACTTCTATAACTTAATGTAGAAAAAAGGCGTACTATCCTGTTGTAAAAACAGTGAGATAAGGTTCTTTAGTTTGCGGGTGTTTAACTTTTGCTTCGTCTTCCCTTTTCAAATTATTCACGCCACGCCACTGATGCACAGGTTCATACTCCTCCAACTCCACGAGCTCGTTAGGAAGCTGAATTACAGTGGCGAGTCCGCAGTGATCACTGTCGTACTTGATCGTTCGTAAACAGTTTCTTGGTCTTTGACCCTCAGTGTCAGTAATTGTCAGTCTTGCGACTATTAGCAATAAATCCAGATAGGCACCGCTTCCTGAATACCGATGGCCGATCCGTATTCAGCAGGTCGACACCATATTCAGTGTTGTATCGACTCATCCAATTGAAAAGATGAATACCTCTTTGATTCTGAATTTGATTTCCCCAATCTAGGTGCTCGGCATTCAAATCACTGGCCATGAGAAAGTAATTTTCTTCTCCGCTCAAGCGTAGACATTCGAAAAGTTTTTCAAGCTCTCTCATAAAATCAATTGGCTGAGGTGATTCCGGTGCATAAGCCGCGATCACATACATTTGCTTCCCCTGTTGGAGAGGAATGCATACGATGCACGCTTCTAATAGCCGAAATCTGCGCAGATCCCTTTTATATATAGCTTTATGTGTTATGCCTTTTCGTATGAAGATTGCGACGCCCCCCACTAGAGTAGAGTTGGGTCGATCTCTTCTAACGATATTGTAATTGTTGTTAGTCAACTGGCCATAAACACATCTGGACTTTGGTCTTTCAACAAAAGGAAAAGATTGGCTCTACGCTCGGTCCTAATCAGTGAATTTACATTCACAGCAAGCATCCTAAGAGGCCTCTCCGACAGCGCACCTTTAACCTCTAATTTGCGTTAGGCTAGGCAAAACAGAGTAGAGATAGTCTACCCTAGTCGCCTGCTCCTTTATCTGGTTGTGAAGTCCTGTCAACTGGCCTTGAATTGCCAGCAGCATGCTTCTTATTTCGGCCTGAGCGTCTGGCGCCTTTGGTTCCAGGCCCGGTTGAGCTGCCTTAGCTACAGGCTGTATCGTTTTTCCCCTCCCTGCCGCCATTTGGGCGTAGGAAATTTTGGGATTAACGTGCGTTGCTCTAGAAGCACGCGTTGATGGGCGTATCTCTACCGCTGCCTGCTTAGCCGCTTTGTTAATTCTTATTTGTTGGAAAACTGAGCAACCCCGATAATTAGCAGGGTGCTCCTCTTTTCCGCAAAGTGCACATTTAAGCTGGGTCATGTCTTCGACCCGTTCCTCACCGAGTTTACACTCCACCTTTATGTGGTCCTCACCACACTTAACGCAGCGTGACTGCATTTCGCAGTTTGCTGCAGCGTGATCAAACCTTTGGCAGCGCATGCATTGAAGCATATCACCGCGTCTCTTTAATTTATCCCACGTTACAACCTGGTAGTTGTGGACGGAGATCCTCTTCAAATTATCCAGTTTGCTGCTGGGCAATAGCTGTACCAGAAAGAACGGCATAGACCGCTACTCAAGTCTGGCTCTGACTGTAGCGAACGACTTGACCCCGATAAAGTCGAGACCTTCGCTCGCTTTTTGACGGAGCTCATTTAAGAGCACCTGTGGTTCCGTGCAGGAATCTATGCCCTTCAAGAGGACCGTTTGATATTTGTCCACTTTGGGGGTAAGACTGAAGAACTCAGTCGTGGTTTTCTTTAATAATTCCATAATAGTTTTGTGCTGCTCTACTGTAGAGCAGTGGATAGCATGTCTATCTTTACTTAATCGCTTAATAAAAATAGTTTTGGCCTATGGCCAACTTACATAGGTCAAAAGTTTCCTGGTTCCATTTTGTATGTTATGAATAGGTTGCACCTTTTCTTTTTTATTTTGGGGTGGCTGATGCTGCTGCTGGTAAACTCGTTGCTGCTGCTCGTTCCACTGCTGTTGACTCCGCTCCTTTGGTTTTAGTTGTTGCTGCTGCTGTTGTTTTTGTGTTCGTTGCGCTTTCGGTTGCTGCTGTGGTTGCTCGGTTGGCAGCTGTTGTTGTTTCTGCTCTTGTTGGCTCTGCTGTAGTGGTTGTTGTTGTTGCTGCTGGGCTTGCCGTTGCTCTGGCTTCGCCATCCCTTGTTGTGGCGCTGTTTTTTGTGGCGCTGCTTTTAGTGGCGCCTGTAGCGCTTTTTATTCTCACGCTCCTTCCTGTCACGTTCTCTTTGGGCTTCTTGTTTTGTTTTTAGGGCTTCAATCACCCAACTAACAATTTCGCTTCTATAGTTCTCCATAGATGCTTTTCGTTTTCATTCAACCTATGCATATAAGCATTGCATAAAACTCCAAAGAGTGAAAAAGGCGACCTTTTTCACTCCCATTGTACCTTTATGGAGTTAATTATAATAGTCTTAAAGAAGTTCACATTAAATAAAATTAAAAAAACTTCTTGCTAGAACCAGGAATCGAACCCGTGTTCTTCTGAACCAATTGCCTTACTCGCTTTTTGTAAATTCATTTTTATTTTTTAATTATCTTAGAACTATCTTAAAGCTAGACAAAAATTCATAAAAACTAGCCTACTTATCAATATCTTAATACTAACTTACTGGCCCCAGTCGGGCGCTCTAAGTTAAACTATAATAACTTAATGCTAATGCCTTTCGGCCTAATAACTATCTTAATACTAAATCCAGGTCGGTTTTATTTTTTACCGAGAAGAATTTCACAAAAAACTCGGTATCTATGTCTTTATTTTTTGGTTTTATATAAAACTTACAAACTACATAAAACTAAATTAAAGCTAATTAAAACTACTTAAAACTACTAACAACTAATTTTAAACTAATTACAACCTACTTATAAGCTACTAACAAACTAGAACAGCCACAGCAAGCATTTTCCGGTTTTTATAATTTTTTTGTATTTTTGTTGATTTTTTTTTTGTGTTTTTGTATGTTTTATTTATATTTTTTTTTTTTTTTTTTTTTTTTTTGGTGCCACCCTGACTGTCCCTACTTAAAACTAACTACCGAAACCTATGTAAGTCGGCCATACAAGAGAAAATAGCAAGGTCAACTATTAAATGTCTGAAGGAACTTCATCTTCGTTTTTCAACCACCAGAACTGGTTCTCCTGCTTTACCCTATCTCTTCGGTCCCGTTCGGACACAGTCCTACTGAACCGAAGGTGCTCAGCTCCGTCTTGTGCGAGGACGTCTCAACTGTAAAGGAGCCGCCGATCTACAGTTCTACGGCCGACGTGGTAGATTAGCGGAATAGCCGCTCTATCCTGGATCAGCCCTCGACTGTCTAGGTGGAGGAATGCATCGGGCAGAATAAAGCCGCTTAGACGCACACTCTTGTAGTATTCGTTGTTGGGGTAGTAAGCCCCGAAAATTAAGCTGTTAGACGAGGACATCGCTCTTGCAATGTGACCTCGAATAAGCTTCAGCAAGAAATTATCTATCCTGTTTATGTTGGCCCCGTTGTATAGAGCCAGGTTGGAATAGTAGTGTTTGTACTCCGACTCTGGTGTTCGGTGCAATCCAAGGCAGCGTCGAAGACACTGCCTCTCAAACACCCGAATCTTTTCCATTTGAGATGGGGCAACGTTGAACCAAACCGGGCACCCATAGGCAATCATCGGCCGGATAAGGGCCATGTAGCAAATCACCTTCACCCTGCTGTCAAGCCGGCTGCTATAAAACAACCGTTTCGTCAGGGCGAAAGCTCCCCTAGCCCTGGCCAGAGCAGCAATTATATGTCTGTCGAAATACAAATACTGATCCATCCAGATGCCAAGGTACTTTACTACACTTTTACTCGCCAGTGGATGTCCATTTCGTCCTACGATCACCAGCTTGCGCCAGTTCTTTCTCGTATCCCTTGTGGCTCTAAGCAACGGAGTCCTAAACAAGATAGTTTCTGATTTCTGAAAGTTGATTTTCAACTTCCAGTCATCGCAATATTGCTGAATCTTCTCGAAGTCACGCTGCAAAAGAATCCTGATGACCTCGACTTTTGGAGCTGTTCTGTACGCAATTAGATCGTCGGCATACGCAATTGCCTGAGTTAGACTACTTATCAGATCGCTGGTGTAAATGCTGAATAGAATCGGCGAGTTGACCGCTCCCTGCTGAAGACCATTTTTAATATTAAAGGTTGTGGCAGAAGTTACATTGCCACTTTTGACAACAAACTTTCTGCCATTGAGCATATCATAAAGCATATATAATAGTGGCTTACTAATGCCAAGTCTGGTCAGCTTAAGATAGAGACGGTGTCGAAGGCCTTCTCGAAATCAACCAGACAGTCACCCGTACACTGCTTCTTAGATTTGTTCCATTGGACATCAGAAACGAGTTTAGACGTGTCATGAATGGTGTCATGTCCCGCCTTAAAACCGAACTGATTGTCCGGTATGATATTATTGTCCTCTGCCCACTCAGACAGAGCTCTATTGATAACTTTTTCGAATACCTTGCTGATACTCGGAAGAAGACTTATCGACCGGAGATTCGCCGGATTGGAGTTGTCCTTTCCCTTTTTCGGGAGAGGATGCACCACAGCTGTCTTCCACCGCACTGGATAATATGCATTATTCAGAGCGTTGTTAAACAGAGTGGTATAAATGTCTACTGCTTCTTGAGGTATATGTCGAAGTACAACGTTGGATATGCCATCGACTCCTGCTGATTTCTTCTTCTTTAATGATTTGAAGATGAGCTGGAGCTCCACCTTCGTAATTAACAGGGAACTGGGCCCATTTCGCTCGGCGATTATGGCGTTTGCCAAATGATCTTCATTGAACCCGGTGAAACCAAGGTTCTCTGATCGCCATTGCGTGATGTCACTCAGGAGGTAGAAGTGATGGAGCAAGGCTCTGTTTTCCAGCTCATGATTCGGGCGAATGCACGCATTCACCTTGTACACTTGCTGGAAAGCAGCCCCACAGCCTCCACTTTCTCCTGCGGATCTTCGACAGTAAAGATGTCATCGTCCAAGACGGCATCCTCTGGATTGATTCCTGCTGTCAGAAGTACGTCTCTGTGGTCTATCGTTCTCTGAAGCTTAAGCCACGGAAGATCGTTCTGATCATTCCTTCTAAATATGAGTATCTTGTTAATTTGGGGAAACATGTTCGGGTCGCTAGAATTAACGGCTCGAATTTTGTTATCCCAATACAAATTAATAGACAACCGATAGTTCTCTTTAATTAGTTGGTTAATGTTCTTGATCGAGGACTTCAGTGTCCTAATCTCCAGATTGTGAGGGTCAGTAAACCGTCGGTACAAGAGTTTTAGTCTTGTCAGCAGTCCACTTTTTTGTCTATGTAGTGCATCAATGGTAGCATTCCGATACATGTCGGTTGGTCCCGTTGTTTGTATTTCGGTATTGTTCTGTTTATTGACAAATCTTATCATCAAATTCCTGTCATTTGGTGGGGATATGTTGATCGAACTGATTTCGCTCAGTAAGGCGTTGGTAAAACGTGGCCAGCGCACCTTACTATAATTGTAAGTATGCACAGTAGTGGCGTGGCGTCCATATAACACGATTCCTTACGTCTTCATCTTTGAAATTTCCTTCAAACAGCACCAAGTTTAAATATAAATGAAGGCTATTATTTTCCCGTCATTTTAAGACCTTAATCTTAAAGATCCGACCAGTAAAACTCAAGTTATAAGAATTTAAGTGAAACCATATCACTTTTTCCTGAAACATTTTATTTGAAGAATTTCAACTAAAAGTTCAAATGATTCTTCTCTTCGTTTCTTTCTATTCTCTCATAGGTATTCATTGTCGTTTTGAACAAATTCACTCTAAAGAACACCAAGATGAACGTCTTATTCTGTCCAATGCTTAGTATAATGTTGAACAAAGAGAGCTAATAAACAATTTTGCTAGAGAAAAAAAGGGATGCAAAACAAATAAAATAAGACGTGAAGCATCGTCTTAATTTTTTTTTTATGATTATTTGGGTAGAGAGAGAATTTTTGTGGATGACCATGCGTATGTGTATTGACTTGAAGATGGAAATGGATACAGAAATATATATTGCAAGGGTTTTAGGTTCTTACTTGTGCGCGACGATTGTTTGAGAAATTATATCATAGCATGCACCCAGCGGAAAAAATTTAAAAATTCATTGAGGAAAAACCTGCTTTTTTCTTGAGGAATGGAAGCTGCATCAGCCACTTTTCAGCTTATTCCTTTGATGAATTTAACATGGGCGTGTCATTGGCGCGAAGTACATGCCACTTTCTGGATGAAAATTAATCAACGAAATCATTTCTTCGTTGGAAGATGTTTATTCACCAACCCAGGTGATGAAAAACTTGGTGATTGCATAATCTGTGAATTCACTGCATACATGTAATTGCATTATTCATCAGTTTTTAATGAAAAATATAATGAGTATTCAAATGCGAAATCACGAGATTTTCATAAGTTGCCTATTCAGCAGCTAGTTGTTCAAGATGTTTTTTTTCCACCAAAAAGTAGCTCTTATTTGAAAATTCAATTAGCGTTTTGGAAAACGCAATTTAAGTTATATTTGGTTTATGTTTCATTGATTTTCTTACAGAAAGCCACTGCGAACTATACCCAACAAGATAAGATTTTATAGTCACAAACAAATCACAAAATATGAACTGAACTTGTACATTCCTTTATAACAGATTTTTCATCGCATATTTTTCCCTATTACAATAGAAATTTGTTTTTCGGCGATAGAAAGGGTTGTTTCTTAAGCACAAAGCAGAAAATGGAGTAAAATTTATGAACTGAGGAATCTTTACATTACTCTTTACTTAAATTATCATGGCATGTTGCTTCTTTAATGATTTGGCAAGTGAATTCATTGATGATTTCAGCTATAAAAATCATTGAGGGTGACATTTCCCGCTGAGAAGCAAGGTCATTTGGTAGGATATATGTGTTATTTGTATGTTTGCATTTATGAAAAAAATAACACCATGAACAAAATAACATTACAGCTGTTCTTGTGTTATTTAAAGTGGTTGTGCTCATAACTTGAGTTCTAATGGTCGGATCTTCAAGATTAAGGTCTTAAAATCACGGGAAAATAAAATGCTGCATTTTTGTGTAAAATTTCTATTCAAAAAAGATATAATATTAAGGGTATTCATGCAACGTCATAAGTTTACAAATTGTGTAAAATGATAACTTTACGCAAAGTTTGCATGAACGACCTTTTTAAAACATTTGGTAAAATGCTAAGTAATTCAATCAGAGTAAGAGTCACAATGACGTTTGGATAAGTTTAACCTGTTTGGTAAAATTTACGCAACAAAATCCTTTGATAAGTTTAACCAAATTGTGTAAGTCATTTCCCATACAAAATTTGACAGTTCGTTAACCAAAAGATAAACTTAACCAATTTGTAAGCTTATCTAGGGTTTAACGAAGTTGCATGAATACCCTTACTATGTTTTTTTGTAAAAAGTTCTTATCCTAACACACTTCTAAAAAAGGAATTTTAAATTGGACCGATCTTATATAAATTCTTATAAGTATGAACTCGATTTATGCCACCCTCGATTCGTGCAACTTGTTGATTTTCGCAATACTTAATTTAAAGCACGCCTTGACTCTATAATATTATGTATGTATCACATATTAATTTTTGTATACATTTCGAACATTTCGTTTTCGTATTTCATAAAAATATGTATGTTAAAAAAAATGCAACCCAGTAAGTGCAACAACCTCGGTTATTGCAACTGCCCCAATTTATATTAGTTACGTTAATCGAGTTTGTACTGTATTAATATTTTGAGATATTAATTATATCTTGTAAAAGCTCAAAAAACCATCTACAAAATTGCATCTGAAACGGAAAGCCACAGAAAACTCCTACTTCTATAACTTAATGTAGAAAAAAGGCGTACTATCCTGTTGTAAAAACAGTGAGATAAGGTTCTTTAGTTTGCGGGTGTTTAACTTTTGCTTCGTCTTCCCTTTTCAAATTATTCACGCCACGCCACTGATGCACAGGTTCATACTCCTCCAACTCCACGAGCTCGTTAGGAAGCTGAATTACAGTGGCGAGTCCGCAGTGATCACTGTCGTACTCGATCGTTCTTAAACATTTTCTTGGTCTTTGACCCTCAGTGTCAGTAATTGTCAGTCTTGCGACTATTAGCAATAAATCCAGATAGGCACCGCTTCCTGAATACCGATGGCCGATCCGTATTCGGTCGACACCATATTCAGTGTTGTATCGACTCATCCAATTGGAAAGATGAATACCTCTTTGATTCTGAATTTGATTTCCCCAATCTAGGTGCTCGGCATTCAAATCACTGGCCATGAGAAAGTAATTTTCTTCTCAGCTCAAGCGTAGACATTCGAAAAGTTTTTCAAGCTCTCTCATAAAATCAATTGGCTGAGGTGATTCCGGTGCATAAGCCGCGATCACATACATTTGCTTCCCCTGTTGGAGAGGAATGCATACGATGCACGCTTCTAATAGCCGAAATCTGCGCAGATCCCTTTTATATATAGCTTTATGTGTTATGCCTTTTCGTATGAAGATTGCGACGCCCCCCACTAGAGTAGAGTTGGGTCGATCTCTTCTAGCGATATTGTAATTGTTGTTAGTCAACTGGCCATAAACACATCTGGACTTTGGTCTTTCAACAAAAGGAAAAGATTGGCTCTACGCTCGGTCCTAATCAGTGAATTTACATTCACAGCAAGCATCCTAAGAGGCCTCTCCGACAGCGCACCTTTAACCTCTAATTTGCGTTAGGCTAGGCAAAACAGAGAAGAGATAGTCTACCCTAGTCGCCTGCTCCTTTATCTGGTTGTGAAGTCCTGTCAACTGGCCTTGAATTGCCAGCAGCATGCTTCTTATTTCGGCCTGAGCGTCTGGCGCCTTTGGTACCAGGCCCGGTTGAGCTGCCTTAGCTACAGGCTGTATCGTTTTTCCCCTCCCTGCCGCCATTTGGGCGTAGAAAATTTTGGGATTAACGTGCGTTGCTCTAGAAGCACGCGTTGATGGGCGTATCTCTACCGCTGCCTGCTTAGCCGCTTTGTTAATTCTTATTTGTTGGAAAAATAAAAATAGCAATAGCTGTACCAGAAAGAACGGCATAGACCGCTACTCAAGTCTGGCTCTGACTGTAGCGAACGACTTGACCCCGATAAAGTCGAGACCTTCGCTCGCTTTTTGACGGAGCTCATTTAAGAGCACCTGTGGTTCCGTGCAGGAATCTATGCCCTTCAAGAGGACCGTTTGATATTTGTCCACTTTGGGGGTAAGACTGAAGAACTCAGTCGTGGTTTTCTTTAATAATTCCAAAATAGTTTTGTGCTGCTCTACTGTAGAGCAGTGGATAGCATGTCTATCTTTACTTAATCGCTTGATAAAAATAGTTTTGGCCTATGTCCAACTTACATAGGTCAAAAGTTTCCTGGTTCCATTTTGTATGTTATGAATAGGTTGCACCTTTTCTTTTTTATTTTGGGGTGGCTGATGCTGCTGCTGGTAAACTCGTTGCTGCTGCTCGTTCCACTGCTGTTGACTCCGCTCCTTTGGTTTTAGTTGTTGCTGCTGCTGTTGTTTTTGTGTTCGTTGCGCTTTCGGTTGCTGCTGTGGTTGCTCGGTTGGCAGCTGTTGTTGTTTCTGCTCTTGTTGGCTCTGCTGTAGTGGTTGTTGTTGTTGCTGCTGGGCTTGTCGTTGCTCTGGCTTCGCCATCCCTTGTTGTGGCGCTGTTTTTTGTGGCGCTGCTTTTAGTGGCGCCTGTAGCGCTTTTTATTCTCACGCTCCTTCCTGTCACGTTCTCTTTGGGCTTCTTGTTTTGTTTTTAGGGCTTCAATCACCCAACTAACAATTTCGCTTCTATAGTTCTCCATAGATGCTTTTCGTTTTCATTCAACCTATGCATATAAGCATTGCATAAAACTCCAAAGAGTGAAAAAGGCGACCTTTTTCACTCCCATTGTACCTTTATGGAGTTAATTATAATAGTCTTAAAGAAGTTCACATTAAATAAAATTAAAAAAACTTCTTGCTAGAACCAGGAATCGAACCCGTGTTCTTCTGAACCAATTGCCTTACTCGCTTTTTGTAAATTCATTTTTATTTTTTAATTATCTTAGAACTATCTTAAAGCTAGACAAAAATTCATAAAAACTAGCCTACTTATCAATATCTTAATACTAACTTACTGGCCCCAGTCGGGCGCTCTAAGTTAAACTATAATAACTTAATGCTAATGCCTTTCGGCCTAATAACTATCTTAATACTAAATCCAGGTCGGTTTTATTTTTTACCGAGAAGAATTTCACAAAAAACTCGGTATCTATGTCTTTATTTTTTGGTTTTATATAAAACTTACAAACTACATAAAACTAAATTAAAGCTAATTAAAACTACTTAAAACTACTAACAACTAATTTTAAACTAATTACAACCTACTTATAAGCTACTAACAAACTAGAACAGCCACAGCAAGCATTTTCCGGTTTTTATAATTTTTTTGTATTTTTGTTGATTTTTTTTTTTTGTGTTTTTGTATGTTTTATTTATATTTTTTTTTTTTTTTTTTTTTTTTTGGTGCCACCCTGACTGTCCCTACTTAAAACTAACTACCGAAATCTATGTAAGTCGGCCATACAAGAGAAAATAGCAAGGTCAACTATTAAATGTCTGAAGGAACTTCATCTTCGTTTTTCAACCACCAGAAGTGGTTCTCCTGCTTTACCCTTTCTCTTCGGTCCCGTTCGGACACAGTCCTACTGAACCGAAGGTGCTCAGCTCCGTCTTGTGCGAGGACGTCTCGACTGTAAAGGAGCCGCCGATCTACAGTTCTACGGCTGACGTGGTAGATTAGCGGAATAGCCGCTCTATCCTGGATCAGCCCTCGACTGTCTAGGTGGAGGAATGCATCGGGCGGAATAAAGCCGCTTAGACGCACACTCTTGTAGTATTCGTTGTTGGGGTAATAAGCCCCGAAAATTAAGCTGTTAGACGAGGACATCGCTCTTGCAATGTGACCTCGAATAAGCTTCAGCAAGAAATTATCTATCCTGTTTATGTTGGCCCCGTTGTATAGAGCCAGGTTGGAATAGTAGTGTTTGTACTCCGACTCTGGTGTTCTGTGCAATCCAAGGCAGCGTCGAAGACACTGCCTCTCAAACACCCGAATCTTTTCCATTTGAGATGGGGCAACGTTGAACCAAACCGGGCACCCATAGGCAATCATCGGCCGGATAAGGGCCATGTAGCAAATCACCTTCACCCTGCTGTCAAGCCGGCTGCTATAAAACAACCGTTTCGTCAGGGCGAAAGCTCCCCTAGCCCTGGCCAGAGCAGCAATTATATGTCTGTCGAAATACAAATACTGATCCATCCAGATGCCAAGGTACTTTACTACACTTTTACTCGCCAGTGGATGTCCATTTCGTCCTACGATCACCAGCTTGCGCCAGTTCTTTCTCGTATCCCTTGTGGCTCTAAGCAACGGAGTCCTAAACAAGATAGTTTCTGATTTCTGAAAGTTGATTTTCAACTTCCAGTCATCGCAATATTGCTGAATCTTCTCGAAGTCACGCTGCAAAAGAATCCTGATGACCTCGACTTTTGGAGCTGTTCTGTACGCAATTAGATCGTCGGCATACGCAATTGCCTGAGTTAGACTACTTATCAGATCGCTGGTGTAAATGCTGAATAGAATCGGCGAGTTGACCGCTCCCTGCTGAAGACCATTTTTAATATTAAAGGTTGTGGCAGAAGTTACATTGCCACTTTTGACAACAAACTTTCTGCCATTGAGCATATCATAAAGCATATATAATAGTGGTTTACTAATGCCAAGTCTGGTCAGCTTAAGATAGAGACCCTCTAACCATACGGTGTCGAAGGCCTTCTCGAAATCAACCAGACAGGCACCCGTACACTGCTTCTTAGATTTGTTCCATTGGACATCAGAAACGAGTTTAGACGTGTCATGAATGGTGTCATGTCCCGCCTTAAAACCGAACTGATTGTCCGGTATGATATTATTGTCCTCTGCCCACTCAGACAGAGCTCTATTGATAACTTTTTCGAATACCTTGCTGATACTCGGAAGAAGACTTATCGACCGGAGATTCGCCGGATTGGAGTTGTCCTTTCCCTTTTTCGGGAGAGGATGCACCACAGCTGTCTTCCACCGCACTGGATAATATGCATTATTCAGAGCGTTGTTAAACAGAGTGGTATAAATGTCTACTGCTTCTTGAGGTATATGTCGAAGTACAACGTTGGATATGCCATCGACTCCTGCTGATTTCTTCTTCTTTAATGATTTGAAGATGAGCTGGAGCTCCACCTTCGTAATTAACAGGGAACTGGGCCCATTTCGCTCGGCGATTATGGCGTTTGCCAAATGATCTTCATTGCACCCGGTGAAACCAAGGTTCTCTGATCGCCATTGCGTGATGTCACTCCGGAGGTAGAAGTGATGGAGCAAGGCTCTGTTTTCCAGCTCATGATTCGGGCGAATGCACGCATTCACCTTGTACACTTGCTGGAAAGCAGCCCCACAGCCTCCACTTTCTCCTGCGGATCTTCGACAGTAAAGATGTCATCGTCCAAGACGGCATCCTCTGGATTGATTCCTGCTGTCAGAAGTACGTCTCTGTGGTCTATCGTTCTCTGAAGCTTAAGCCACGGAAGATCGTTCTGATCATTCCTTCTAAATATGAGTATCTTGTTAATTTGGGGAAACATGTTCGGGTCGCTAGAATTAACGGCTCGAATTTTGTTATCCCAATACAAATTAATAGACAACCGATAGTTCTCTTTAATTAGTTGGTTGATGTTCTTGATCGAGGACTTCAGTGTCCTAATCTCCAGATTGTGAGGGTCAGTAAACCGTCGGTACAAGAGTTTTAGTCTTGTCAGCAGTCCACTTTTTTGTCTGTGTAGTGCATCAATGGTAGCATTCCGATACATGTCGGTTGGTCCCGTTGTTTGTATTTCGGTATTGTTCTGTTTATTGTCAAATCTTATCATCAAATTCCTGTCATTTGGTGGGGATATGTTGATCGAACTGATTTCGCTCAATAAGGCGTTGGTAAAACGTGGCCAGCGCACCTTACTATAATTGTAAGTATGCACAGTAGTGGCGTGGCGTCCATATAACACGATTCCTTACGTCTTCATCTTTGAAATTTCCTTCAAACAGCACCAAGTTTAAATATAAATGAAGGCTATTATTTTCCCGTCATTTTAAGACCTTAATCTTAAAGATCCGACCAGTAAAACTCAAGTTATAAGAATTTAAGTGAAACCATATCACTTTTTCCTGAAACATTTTATTTGAAGAATTTCAACTAAAAGTTCAAATGATTCTTCTCTTCGTTTCTTTCTATTCTCTCATAGGTATTCATTGTCGTTTTGAACAAATTCACTCTAAAGAACACCAAGATGAACGTCTTATTCTGTCCAATGCTTAGTAACGGGTGATTTTTTAGCTGGTTTGGTTTTGGCAACACTGGTTTTGACAGCTGACGTGTGTTTAGTACCTTGTGTCACTGTCAAACAGCTTCAGTTTGGTTTGCAATTTAACCATGGATCGTCTTACAAATGAACAACGCTTGCAAATTATTGAATTTTACTATCAAAATTCGTGCTCGGTTCGAAATGTTCATCGCGCGCTGCTTGTGTTCAGCGATGAGGCTCATTTTTGGTTGAATGGGTACGTAAATAAGCATAATTGCCGCATTGGAGTGAAGATCAGCCAGAAGCATTGCAACAGCTACCAATGCATCCCGAAAAAGCCACTGTTTGGTGCGGTTTATGGGCCGGCGGCATTATTGGGCCATATTTCTTCAAAGATGATGCGAATCGCAGCGTTACTGTCAATGGTGAACGCTACCGAGCGATGATAACAAACTTTTTTTTGCCCGAAATAGAAGTTCTTGACTTGCATGAAATGTGGTTTCAACAAGACGGTGCCACATGCCACACAGCACGCGAAACAATGGCGCAATTGCGAGGCGAGTTTGGTGAACAGTTAATTTCACGTTTCGGGCCGGTCAATTGGCCGCCTAGATCGTGCGATTTGACACCATTAGATTATTTTTTGTGGAAGTATGTCAAGGCTAATGTCTATAGGGACAAGCCCGCTTCGATTGACGCACTGGAAGCCAACATCCATGCATTTATTCGTGAGATACCGGCCGATATGTGTGAAAGAGTATGCCAAAATTGGACTCAGCGGATGGGCTACCTGAGACGCAGCCGCGGTCAACATTTGCATGAAATTATCTTTAAACATTAAATTGCAAGGTTCAAACTATCGATTCAAATAAATATTTCATTCATTTTTTCGAATTTTTTGTGTTTTTTTTTTAAAAAAAGTTCTAAGCCTTTTAAAAAATCACCCGTTATAATGTTGAACAAAGAGAGCTAATAAACAATTTTGCTAGAGAAAAAAAGGGATGCAAAACAAATAAAATAAGACGTGAAGCATCGTCTTAATTTTTTTTTTATGATTATTTGGGTAGAGAGAGAATTTTTGTGGATGACCATGCGTATGTGTATTGACTTGAAGATGGAAATGGATACAGAAATATATATTGCAAGGGTTTTAGGTTCTTACTTGTGCGCGACGATTGTTTGAGAAATTATATCATAGCATGCACCCAGCGGAAAAAATTTAAAAATTCATTGAGGAAAAACCTGCTTTTTTCTTGAGGAATGGAAGCTGCATCAGCCACTTTTCAGCTTATTCCTTTGATGAATTTAACATGGGCGTGTCATTGGCGGGAAGCACATGCCACTTTCTGGATGAAAATTAATCAACGAAATCATTTCTTCGTTGGAAGATGTTTATTCACCAACCCAGGTGATGAAAAACTTGGTGATTGCATAATCTGTGAATTCACTGCATACATGTAATTGCCTTATTCATCAGTTTTTAATGAAAAATATAATGAGTATTCAAATGCGAAATCACGAGATTTTCATAAGTTGCCTATTCAGCAGCTAGTTGTTCAAGATGTTTTTTTTCCACCAAAAAGTAGCTCTTATTTGAAAATTCAATTAGCGTTTTGGAAAACGCAATTTAAGTTATATTTGGTTTATGTTTCATTGATTTTCTTACAGAAAGCCACTGCGAACTATACCCAACAAGATAAGATTTTATAGTCACAAACAAATCACAAAATATGAACTGAACTTGTACATTCCTTTATAACAGATTTTTCATCGCATATTTTTCCCTATTACAATAGAAATTTGTTTTTCGGCGATAGAAAGGGTTGTTTCTTAAGCACAAAGCAGAAAATGGAGTAAAATTTATGAACTGAGGAATCTTTACATTACTCTTTACTTAAATTATCATGGCATGTCGCTTCTTTAATGATTTGGCAAGTGAATTCATTGATGATTTCAGCTATAAAAATCATTGAGGGTGACATTTCCCGCTGAGAAGCAAGGTCATTTGGTAGGATATATGTGTTATTTGTATGTTTGCATTTATGAAAAAAATAACATCATGAACAAAATAACATAACAGCTGTTCTTGTGTTATTTAAAGTGGTTGTGCTCATAACTTGAGTTCTAATGGTCGGATCTTCAAGATTAAGGTCTTAAAATCACGGGAAAATAAAATGCTGCATTTTTGTGTAAAATTTCTATTCAAAAAAGATATAATATTAAGGGTATTCATGCAACGTCATAAGTTTACAAATTGTGTAAAATGATAACTTTACGCAAAGTTTGCATGAACGACCTTTTTAAATCATTTGGTAAAATGCTAAGTAATTCAATCAGAGTAAGAGTCACAATGACGTTTGGATAAGTTTAACCTGTTTGGTAAAATTTACGCAACAAAATCCTTTGATAAGTTTAACCAAATTGTGTAAGTCATTTCCCATACAAAATTTAACAGTTCGTTAACCAAAAGATAAACTTAACCAATTTGTAAGCTTATCTAGGGTTTAACGAAGTTGCATGAATACCCTTACTATGTTTTTTTGTAAAAAGTTCTTATCCTAACACACTTCTAAAAAAGGAATTTTAAATTGGACCGATCTTATATAAATTCTTATAAGTATGAACTCGATTTATGCCACCCTCGATTCGTGCAACTTGTTGATTTTCGCAATACTTAATTTATAGCACGCCTTGACTCTATAATATTATGTATGTATCACATATTAATTTTTGTATACATTTCAAACATTTCGTTTTCGTATTTCATAAAAATATGTATGTTAAAAAAAATGCAACCCAGTAAGTGCAACAACCTCGGTTATTGCAACTGCCCCAATTTATATTAGTTACGTTAATCGAGTTTGTACTGTATTAATATTTTGAGATATTAATTATATCTTGTAAAAGCTCAAAAAACCATCTACAAAATTGCATCTGAAACGGAAAGCCACAGAAAACTCCTACTTCTATAACTTAATGTAGAAAAAAGGCGTACTATCCTGTTGTAAAAACAGTGAGATAAGGTTCTTTAGTTTGCGGGAGTTTAACTTTTGCTTCGTCTTCCCTTTTCAAATTATTCACGCCACGCCACTGATGCACAGGTTCATACTCCTCCAACTCCACGAGCTCGTTAGGAAGCTGAATTACAGTGGCGAGTCCGCAGTGATCACTGTCGTACTTGATCGTTCGTAAACAGTTTCTTGGTCTTTGACCCTCAGTGTCAGTAATTGTCAGTCTTGCGACTATTAGCAATAAATCCAGATAGGCACCGCTTCCTGAATACCGATGGCCGATCCGTATTCAGCAGGTCGACACCATATTCAGTGTTGTATCGACTCATCCAATTGAAAAGATGAATACCTCTTTGATTCTGAATTTGATTTCTCCAATCTAGGTGCTCGGCATTCAAATCACTGGCCATGAGAAAGTAATTTTCTTCTCAGCTCAAGCGTAGACATTCGAAAAGTTTTTCAAGCTCTCTCATAAAATCAATTGGCTGAGGTGATTCCGGAGCATAAGCCGCGATCACATACATTTGCTTCCCCTGTTGGAGAGGAATGCATACGATGCACGCTTCTAATAGCCAAAATCTGCGCAGATCCCTTTTATACATAGCTTTATGTTTTATGCCTTTTCGTATGAAGATTGCGACGCCCCCCACTAGAGTAGAGTTGGGTCGATCTCTTCTAGCGATATTGTAATTGTTGTAAGTCAACTGGCCATAAGCACATCTGGACTTTGGTCTTTCAACAAAAGGAAAAGATTGGCTCTACGCTCGGTCCTAATCAGTGAATTTACATTCACAGCAAGCATCCTAAGAGGCCTCTCCGACAGCGCACCTTTAACCTCTAATTTGCGTTAGGCTAGGCAAAACAGAGTAGAGATAGTCTACCCTAGTCGCCTGCTCCTTTATCTGGTTGTGAAGTCCTGTCAACTGGCCTTGAATTGCCAGCAGCATGCTTCTTATTTCGGCCTGAGCGTCTGGCGCCTTTGGTACCAGGCCCGGTTGAGCTGCCTTAGCTACAGGCTGTATCGTTTTTCCCCTCCCTGCCGCCATTTGGGCGTAGGAAATTTTGGGATTAACGTGCATTGCTCTAGAAGCACGCGTTGATGGGCGTATCTCTACCGCTGCCTGCTTAGCCGCTTTGTTAATTCTTATTTGTTGGAAAACTGAGCAACCCCGATAATTAGCAGGGTGCTCCTCTTTTCCGACAAGTGCACATTTAAGCTGGGTCATGTCTTCGACCCGTTCCTCACCGAGTTTACACTCCACCTTTATGTGGTCCTCACCACACTTAACGCAGCGTGACTGCATTTCGCAGTTTGCTGCAGCGTGATCAAACCTTTGGCAGCGCATGCATTGAAGCATATCACCGCGTCTCTTTAATTTATCCCACGTTACAACCTGGTAGTTGTGGACGGAGATCCTCTTCAAATTATCCAGTTTGCTGCTAAGCAATAGCTGTACCAGAAAGAACGGCATAGACCGCTACTCAAGTCTGGCTCTGACTGTAGCGAACGACTTGACCCCGATAAAGTCGAGACCTTCGCTCGCTTTTTGACGGAGCTCATTTAAGAGCACCTGTGGTTCCGTGCAGGAATCTATGCCCTTCAAGAGGACCGTTTGATATTTGTCCACTTTGGGGGTAAGACTGAAGAACTCAGTCGTGGTTTTCTTTAATAATTCCATAATAGTTTTGTGCTGCTCTACTGTAGAGCAGTGGATAGCATGTCTATCTTTACTTAATCGCTTAATAAAAATAGTTTTGGCCTATGGCCAACTTACATAGGTCAAAAGTTTCCTGGTTCCATTTTGTATGTTATGAATAGGTTGCACCTTTTCTTTTTTATTTTGGGGTGGCTGATGCTGCTGCTGGTAAACTCGTTGCTGCTGCTCGTTCCACTGCTGTTGACTCCGCTCCTTTGGTTTTAGTTGTTGCTGCTGCTGTTGTTTTTGTGTTCGTTGCGCTTTCGGTTGCTGCTGTGGTTGCTCGGTTGGCAGCTGTTGTTGTTTCTGCTCTTGTTGGCTCTGCTGTAGTGGTTGTTGTTGTTGCTGCTGGGCTTGCCTTTGCTCTGGCTTCGCCATCCCTTGTTGTGGCGCAGCTTTTAGTGGCGCCTGTAGCGCTTTTTATTCTCACGCTCCTTCCTGTCACGTTCTCTTTGGGCTTCTTGTTTTGTTTTTAGGGCTTCAATCACCCAACTAACAATTTCGCTTCTATAGTTCTCCAAAGATGCTTTTCGTTTTCATTCAACCTATGCATATAAGCATTGCATAAAACTCCAAAGAGTGAAAAAGGCGACCTTTTTCACACCCATTGTACCTTTATGGAGTTAATTATTATAGTCTTAAAGAAGTTCACATTAAATAAAATTAAAAAAACTTCTTGCTAGAACCAGGAATCGAACCCGTGTTCTTCTGAACCAATTGCCTTACTCGCTTTTTGTAAATTCATTTTTATTTTTTAATTATCTTAGAACTATCTTAAAGCTAGACAAAAATTCATAAAAACTAGCCTACTTATCAATATCTTAATACTAACTTACTGGCCCCAGTCAGGCGCTCTAAGTTAAACTATAATAACTTAATGCTAATGCCTTTCGGCCTAATAACTATCTTAATACTAAATCCAGGTCGGTTTTATTTTTTACCGAGAAGAATTTCACAAAAAACTCGGTATCTATGTCTTTATTTTTTGGTTTTATATAAAACTTACAAACTACATAAAACTAAATTAAAGCTAATTAAAACTACTTAAAACTACTAACAACTAATTTTAAACTAATTACAACCTACTTATAAGCTACTAACAAACTAGAACAGCCACAGCAAGCATTTTCCGGTTTTTATAATTTTTTTGTATTTTTGTATATTTTTTTTTTTTTTTTTTTTTTTGGTGCCACCCTGACTGTCCCTACTTAAAACTAACTACCGAAATCTATGTAAGTCGGCCATACAAGAGAAAATAGCAAGGTCAACTATTAAATGTCTGAAGGAACTTCATCTTCGTTTTTCAACCACCAGAAGTGGTTCTCCTGCCTTACCCTTTCTCTTCGGTCCCGTTCGGACACAGTCCTACTGAACCGAAGGTGCTCAGCTCCGTCTTGTGCGAGGACGTCTCAACTGTAAAGGAGCCGCCGATCTACAGTTCTACGGCCGACGTGGTAGATTAGCGGAATAGCCGCTCTATCCTGGATCAGCCCTCGACTGTCTAGGTGGAGGAATGCATCGGGCAGAATAAAGCCGCTTAGACGCACACTCTTGTAGTATTCGTTGTTGGGGTAGTAAGCCCCGAAAATTAAGCTGTTAGACGAGGACATCGCTCTTGCAATGTGACCTCGAATAAGCTTCAGCAAGAAATTATCTATCCTGTTTATGTTGGCCCCGTTGTATAGAGCCAGGTTGGAATAGTAGTGTTTGTACTCCGACTCTGGTGTTCGGTGCAATCCAAGGCAGCGTCGAAGACACTGCCTCTCAAACACCCGAATCTTTTCCATTTGAGATGGGGCAACGTTGAACCAAACCGGGCACCCATAGGCAATCATCGGCCGGATAAGGGCCATGTAGCAAATCACCTTCACCCTGCTGTCAAGCCGGCTGCTATAAAACAACCGTTTCGTCAGGGCGAAAGCTCCCCTAGCCCTGGCCAGAGCAGCAATTATATGTCTGTCGAAATACAAATACTGATCCATCCAGATGCCAAGGTACTTTACTACACTTTTACTCGCCAGTGGATGTCCATTTCGTCCTACGATCACCAGCTTGCGCCAGTTCTTTCTCGTATCCCTTGTGGCTCTAAGCAACGGAGTCCTAAACAAGATAGTTTCTGATTTCTGAAAGTTGATTTTCAACTTCCAGTCATCGCAATATTGCTGAATCTTCTCGAAGTCACGCTGCAAAAGAATCCTGATGACCTCGACTTTTGGAGCTGTTCTGTACGCAATTAGATCGTCGGCATACGCAATTGCCTGAGTTAGACTACTTATCAGATCGCTGGTGTAAATGCTGAATAGAATCGGCGAGTTGACCGCTCCCTGCTGAAGACCATTTTTAATATTAAAGGTTGTAGCAGAAGTTACATTTCCACTTTTGATAACAAACTTTCTGCCATTGAGCATATCATAAAGCATATATAATAGTGGTTTACTAATGCCAAGTCTGGTCAGCTTAAGATAGAGACCCTCTAACCATACGGTGTCGAAGGCCTTCTCGAAATCAACCAGACAGGCACCCGTACACTGCTTCTTAGATTTGTTCCATTGGACATCAGAAACGAGTTTCGACGCGGCATGAATAGTGTCATGTCCCGCCTTAAAACCGAACTGATTGTCCGGTATGATATTATTGTCCTCTGCCCACTTAGACAGAGCTCTATTGATAACTTTTTCGAATACCTTGCTGATACTCGGAAGAAGACTTATCGACCGGAGATTCACCGGATTGGAGTTGTCCTTTCCCTTTTTCGGGAGAGGATGCACCACAGCTGTCTTCCACCGCACTGGATAATATGCATTATTCAGAGCGTTGTTAAACAGAGTGGTATAAATGTCTACTGCTTCTGGAGGTAAATGTCGAAGTACAACGTTGGATATGCCATCGACTCCTGCTGACTTCTTCTTCTTTAATGAATCGAAGATGAGCTGGAGCTCCACCTTCGTAATTAACAGGGAACTGGGCCCATTTCGCTCGGCGATTATGGCGTTTGCCAAATGATCTTCATTGAACCCGGTGAAACCAAGGTTCTCTGATCGCCATTGCGTGATGTCATTCCGAAGGTAGAAGTGATGGAGCAAGGCTCTGTTTTCCAGGTCGTGATTCGGGCGAATGCACGCATTCAGCTTGTACACTTGCTGGAAAGCAGCCCCCACAGCCTCCACTTTCTCCTGCGGATCTTCGACAATAAAGAGGTCATCGTCCAAGACGGCGTCCTCTGGATTAATTCCTGCTGTCAGAAGTACGTCTCTGTTGTCTATCGTTCTCTGAAGCTTGAGACACGGAAGATCGTTCTGATCATTCCTTCTAAATATCTTATTAATTTGCGGAAACATGCTCGGGTCGCTAGCATTAACGGCCCGAATTTTGTTGTCCCATTACAAATTAATTGACAACCGATAGTTCTCTTTAATTAGTTGGTTGATGTTTTTGATCGACGACTTCAGTGTCCTAATCTCCAGATGGTGAGGGTCAGTAAACCGTCGGTACAAGAGTTTTAGTCTTGTCAGCAGTCCACTTTTTTGTCTGTGTAGTGCGTCAATGGTTGCGTTTCGATACATGTCGGTTGCGTCCCGTTGCTTGTATTTCGGTATTGTTCTAATCATTGTTCATTTGATTGTCTCATCCATTTGTTCTAGGTATTGGTCTATTTCGTTATTTGTCAAATTCCTGTCATTTGGTGGGGATATGTTGATCGAACTGATTTCGCTCGATAAGGCGTTGGTAAAGCGTGGCCAGCGCGCCTTACTGTAATTGTAAGTGTGCACAGGTACATACTCATCCAACTCCACGAGGTCGTTCGGAAGCTGTATTACGGCGGCGAGTCCGCAGTGATCACTGTCGTACTCGATCGTTCGTAAGCAGTTTCTTGGTCTTTGACCCACAGTGTCAGTAATTGTCAGTCTTGCGTCTATTAGCAATAGATCCAGATAGGCACCGCTTCTTGGAAACGATGGCCGATCCGTAGCCAGCAGGTCGACACCATACTCAGTGTTGTATCGACTCATCCAATTGAAAAGATGAATACCTCTTTGATTTTGAATTTGCTTTCCCCAATCTTGGTGTTTGGCATTCAAATCACCGGCCATGAGAAAGTAATTTTCTTCCAAGCTCAAGTGTAGACATTCGAAAAGTTTTTCAAGCTCTGTCATAATATCAGTTGGCTGATGTGATGCCGGTGCATAAGCCGCGATCACATACATTCGCTTCCCCTTTTGGAGGGGAATGCATACGATGCACGCCTCTAACAGCCGAAATCTGTGCAGATTACTATTATATATAACTTTATGCTTAATGCCTTTTCGTATGAAGATTGCGACTCCTCCCCCTTGAGTGGAGTTGGGTCGATCGCTTCTAACGATATTGTAATTGTTGTTAGTCAACTTATGTTTCTGGTTCAGCTTAGTTTCGCTGGCCATAAACACATCTGGACTTTGGTCTTTCAACAATTGGAAAAGATTAGCTCTACGTTCGGTCCTTATCAGTGAATTTACATTCACAGCAAGAATCCTAAGAGGCCTCTCCGACAGCGCGCCTTTAACCTCTAATTTGAGTTAGGCTAGGCAAAACAGAGTAGAGATAGTCTACCCTAGTCGCCTGCTCCTTTATCTGGGTCTGAAGTCCTGTTAACTGGCCTTGAATTGCCAGCAACATACTTCTAATTTCGGCCTGAGCGTTCGGCGCCTTTGGCACTAGGGCCGGTTGGGCTGCCTTAGCTACAGGCTGTACCGTTTTTCCCCTTCCTGCCGCCATTTGGGCGTAGGAAATTTGGGGATTAACGGGCGTTGCTGTAGGAGCACGCGTTGATGGGCGTATCTCTACCGCTGTCTGCTTAGCCGCTTTGTTATTTCTTATTTATAATTAGCAGGGTGCTCCTCTTTTCCGCAAAGTGCACATTTAAGCTGGGTCATGTCTTCGACCCGTTCCTCACCGAGTTTACACTCCCCCTTAATGTGGTCCTCACCACACTTAACGCAGCGTAACTGCATTTCGCAGTTTACTGCAGCGGGGCCAAACCTTTGGCAGCGCATGCATTGAAGCATGTCGCCACGTCTCTTTAATTTATCCCAAGTAACAACCTGGTAGTTGAGGACGGAGATACTCCTCAACCTATCCAGTTTGCTGTTTGGCGATAGCTGAACTAGGAAGAACGGCAAAGACTGCTTCTCCCGTCTGGCTCTGACTGTAGCGAACGGCTTGACCCCGATAAAGTCGAGATCGTCGCTCGCTTTTTGACGGAGCTCATTTAAGAGCACCTGTGGTTCCGTGCAGGAATCTATGCCCTTCAAGAGGACCGTTTGATATTTATCCACTTTGGGGGTAAAACTGAAGAACTCAGTCGTGGATTTCTTTAACAATTCTTTTATAATTTTATGCTGCGCCACTGTTGAGCAGTGGATAGCATGCCTATCTTTATTTAAACGTTTAATAAAAAGTTTTGGCCTATGGCCGACTTACATAGGTCAATAGTTTCCTGCAATTCCATTTTGTAAGTGTTTATTGGTTGCACTTTTTCTTTTTTATTTTGGGGCGGCTGTGGCTGCTGCTGGTGTTCTCCTCGCTGCTGCTGACTCTGCTCCTGTGGTTTTTGTTGCTGCTGCTGCTGTTGCTGTTGTGTTTGTTTTCTCGGCCGTTGCTCCTTCGGCTGCTGCTGTTGTTGTTCCTTTGGCATTTGTTGTTGTTGCTGCTGCTCTTGGGCATTACGGTGCTTGTTTTTCTGTGGCAGCTCTTGCTGTGGCGCTGCCTTTTTTGGCGCCTGCACCACTTTTTTCTGCTCGCGCTCCTGCTTCTCCTTTTCGCGTCGAGCTTCTTGCTTTTGTCTGAGCGCTTCTATCAGTGGGGTCACGATGGCATTGAGACGTTCCATCTCCCCCCGAATGACATCTATTTTTTGGCTGATGGCCTGCTCGTCCAATTCTTGCACCTCGTTTTCCTCTTCGGAGGACGCCTCTGGCGATGTGAGGTCAACAAGCAGATTTCTGTTGCTGTCCCCCGTTGTATACAATCCCTCGCCACCCTCTGACATATATTCGATGTCATCGTCGGATGGCGAGGTATCCAGTTGCTCTTGTATTTTTGCTGCTGCTCTGGTTTTGGCTGTGCGCGCCGTCTCCTTCACCCCAGCTGGCAGCTGGGCTGAGGTGATGGTGGAGCGGCGCTTCACGAGGTTCGGCGCACAGCTAATCCTCTTCCTCCTCTTGTTTTTAATGTCGGCTGTTGTTGCCGTTGGTGGGTGTGCCGTTCTTACTACGGCACTTGTTGATGGCGTGGCTGGTGGTGCCATCGCTTGCTTGGTTGTAGTTGTTGCTGCTACGGCTTTTGCTGGTGGTGCCATAGCTGGCTTTATTGTTGTTGCTGGGACACCTTTCGATGTCCCCGCCGTGTTGTTCGTTGCCATTTGCTGTTTTTCCCACTCGATGAAGTTTTCGACTTCTCGATTATGGAAAAAAGCAGCTAAATAATTTTTCCCCGACTGGGACTCGAACCCGTGATCCTCAGGTTGTGGGTCTGCCACCTCTTCCTCTGTGCTATTAACACTATTGGGAATCGCTTGGTTAAAATTGAACTTTACTACGTCACTCCGAGATAATTACTTTTAATAAACTGGGAAGCCGAAAACGTCTACACACTTCCACAGTACGAGATTGACGTTTGCCTTACTCGCTAACCGCTCCACCAATCTCAGATAAACAATTCAATGCATTAAATTGGAATCACTTTTATCTAGAATTGTCTTGTATGAGACAAGAAGCTTGCAGTAATATAAAAAAAAATTTCTTCAAGAAAAGTATAAAATAATAGATTAGTATATGTCTATAACAAAAACATTAATTAAATAAATAGAGATATAATAGATTTATTAATTAAGTAATACCAACCTTAAACATTGACAATAATAAGAAATATATATGCTAGGGTGCTAAAATGAATATTAATTATAAAATGGCCGATTATAGCTTGCCTTCACCATATTCACTAATACAAGCACTACAGAAACAAAGACTAACATAAAGACTGTATAATAATTTTACGGGATGACTATTGAAGCGAAAGTATCTTGGTTACTTCATAAGAGCATTATAGAGAGATTAAAGAAATATTGGTACATCACTTCTTTCAAGCTGATATAATTTGCACCAGAAAATATTTAAGGATTCAGAAATTCTCCAATAAGGTATTTACTTTCTGTCAGAGGGCTAAATGGAGCGCTATAGAAACAAATAACACTTTAATGTCTGAAATGCGAAGCAATTTTGTTAGTTGGGCAGAGGAGTAACTATGGAATTAAGCCTTTCCATCTCCCCCCGAATGGCATCAATTTTTTCGCTGATGGCTTTCTCATCCAGCGCGACTATTGCAACTTGTGCCTCATTTTCCTCTTCGGAGGATGCCTCTGGTGAATTCCCTCGCCACCTTCGGACATTCAATGTCGTCATCGGATGGCGAGGAATCCAATTGTTGTTGAATTTTTGCTGCTGCTGACGTCTTCGCTATGCGCACAGTCTCCTTCACCCCGGCTGGCTGCTGGGTTGAGGTGGTAGTGAAGCGGCGTTTGACAAGGTTCGGCGCACAGCTTATCCTCTTTCTCCTCTTATTCTTTACATCGGCTGTTGGTGCCGTTGCTATTTTTGCCGTTGTTGCTAGGGCACTAGACGACGGTATGGCTGGTGGTGCCATCGTTTGCTTGGTTGTTGTTGTTGTTGCTTCGGCACTAGTTGTAGCCTTAGCTGGTGGTGCCATAGCTGGGCTTATTGTTGTTGCTTACATTTGGTGCTCTTCGCACTCGATGAAGTTTTTTACTTCACGATTGTGAAAAAAAGCAGCCAAATAATAACAGCCCGACTGGGATTCGAACCCACTACCTCTGGATTATCGGTCTGCCACCTCTTCCTCTGTGCTATTGTACTATTGAAAAATCTTGGCTGTGCTACCAACTTGTACTTGACACTCCGATATTATTTGTAAACACTGTGAAAGCCGAAAACTCGTGCACACTTTCACAGATCGAGATCGACTGAGGAGTCTTGTCTCCTGATACAGACGTGTTTATTCTTCTCATAGCTCACTATGAAAAATTAGCAAACAACCCTGAAGTTTGTTTTGACACAGGAAGATCCACGGCAACTACTGATTTAAGGCGTTACATACCTATTAATCCAATTCATTCTAAACTTGACTCAAAACTATGTTTAGCTTAGCTTGCTACTCATTCGTTATCAGGTTGTGACACTACCTCATCTCTCCTTGGAATTGGTAAAAAAAAGTATTTGCAGCCGCTGAAAAGACAGGCGAATGTGATTTAATAAAATTCAGTCAACTTGAAGATGAACTGAGGGGAGAAATAAAAACAGCTTCAATTAAATTTGTTGCATCCTTGTGTGACAAAAAAAAAGAAATTCGTCAACATACATAATCATTTAAATGCTCTGCGAATAGAACTTGCATTGGTCAAGCAATCATCTATCGAGAAACTACCGGCATCTTTACCAGCTTTCGTAAAACATCTGCAACGATGTGGTTGGGAGGTTTCCATTTGGAACAATGCACATAAGTAGTAGTAACTAGAGGGTTCTGGAACACCGGTATCACCGGTATCACCGGTATCACCGGTATGGGTTTTGATATATGCTATACCGGTATGGGTTTTGATATATGCTATACCGGTATCACCGGTATGGATTCTGATCTGTGCTATACCGGTATGAGTTCTGATTTATGCTATACCGGTATGAGTTCTGATTTATGCTATACCGGTATTATTTTGGGGTTCTAGACCATGCTTAGCAAACGGTAGAACGCAAAAAAACGTAAAATTCACGTTCACGTTAAAACGCAAAAACGTAAAATTCACGTTCACGTTAAAACGCAAAAACGTAAAATTCACGTTAAAACGTAAAATTCGCGTTCACGTTAAAACGCAAAAAAACGTAAAATTCACGTTAAAACGTAAAATTCGCGTTCACGTTAAAACGCAAAAACGTAAAATTCACGTTCACGTTAAAACGCAAAAACGTAAAATTCACGTTAAAACGTAAAATTCGCGTTCACGTTAAAACGCAAAAACGTAAAATTCACGTTAAAACGTAAAATTCGCGTTCACGTTAAAAGGCAAAAAACGTAAAATTCACGTTAAAACGTAAAATTCGCGTTCACGTTAAAACGCAAAAACGTAAAATTCACGTTCACGTTAAAACGCAAAAACGTAAAATTCACGTTAAAACGTAAAATTCGCGTTCACGTTAAAACGCAAAAACGTAAAATTCACGTTCACGTTAAAACGCAAAAACGTAAAATTCACGTTAAAACGTAAAATTCGCGTTCACGTTAAAACGCAAAAACGTAAAATTCACGTTAAAACGCAAAAACGTAAAATTCGCGTTCACGTTAAAACGCAAAAAACGTAAAATTCACGTTAAAACGTAAAATTCGCGTTCACGTTAAAACGCAAAACCGTAAAATTCACGTTCACGTTAAAACGCAATAACGTAAAATTCACGTTAAAACGTAAAATTCACGTTCACGTTAAAACGCAAAAACGTAAAATTCACGTTAAAACGTAAAATTCGCGTTCACGTTAAAACGTTAAAACGTAAAATTCGCGTTCACGTTAAAACGCAAAAACGTAAAATTCGCGTTCACGTTAAAACGCAAAAACGTAATATTCACGTTCACGTTAAAACGCAAAAACGTAAAATTCACGTTAAAACGTAAAATTCACGTTCACGTTAAAACGCAAAAAACGTAAAATTCACGTTCACGTTAAAACGCAAAAACGTAAAATTCACGTTCGGAACGCAAAAATCACCATCATAGGAAACTAAACAAAATCATGAACAGAACATGATGTTTAAGAGTAAAGTTTTCAGTTAAGTCCATTTGAGCGAAGAGAGAAAAGATTAGTTAAGTAAAAAAAAAACAGACATGGTAATTTTTTTAATTTTTTTTTTTTATTTTCTAATTATAGTAGTTTTATATTAATTAAAAATGTTATTATATCTGGTAGGGGGCTTACATCAAACCCCCTTTCATTGCTTTCATCTGCAATGAATTCAGCAGGTGGGCCACTGTCACAAGGCTTAGAATGTTGGTAGTGTCCACACTACCAACCTCCTCCCAAGCGGCATCCTGAAGTAGCTGGAACTCCCAGCATTGGCACCCATATTTAGACAACCACTCTTCCATCTCTTGTTTTATTTTTAGCTCTTGGTTAGTCATCCTTGCTCGTTTACTTTAAACTGATGATTATGATGATAATGCTCAAAGTATTTATACAAAAAAAAAAAAAGAGGGCAAAAAAAAAAAAATACACATACAAACATAAGTATTCGTATGCAGACCATTACAATCCGAACATTTTCAGAGACCCTCTGATTTTCGTAGCACACTTTCAATAAATTTAAAGGATGTTAAAAGTCATCAGAAATAAAAATCAAATAGGATCAACATTATATTTCTGTAAGGATGGATGTCAACAATTAAAATTTACGATTATGATATTTGCATTGGGATATCAAAACCCTCATGCATCGATAGCATCATGTCAATCATCGGACTAATAGAACTTGACCCCTCTATCTGTTGCTTTAGGATTTTTCCTGGATTGAGGTGATAATTAGTGTAACAAAATCCTAATACCTCACTACCATCATATCATTCATTTGTCTAATAGGACTATACCTCCTTTATCTATTGCTTTGCTAGCATCAGCATCCCTTATCATTCAAATCCTGAAAAATGGTCCAGGGGTCATTTTTATTACGGAATACAAATGTATGTCAATAAGGTCAACACATTATTTTATCTATAGGGATGGATGCCGACAATTAAAATATACATTCATGATGATCGCAATACATAAATTTATCCAACTGCTTCCTTATTTAGGTACTCCGATGATATCCCAAGTGTCAACAATACAAATTTATGATAAGGTTAACTGCATGAATGAATGCGGGGAAAAACTTTATTGTTCTACTATGAGCAATCAATACGATATAAGCATGCATTATTACCCTCATACTTCTTTTCATTAGATACTTTTCACCCCAAAGAAACCTTTTGCAATGTGTAATACGACATTTAGGATCATATTCTATACCTATATGACTACTTTCCTACCCTTAATAGCAAATGAATAAACTTACAAATGTTATGATATTCCTATATTATTTTGAAGTGGTGGTGTAAATTAAATGGAATGAGCAAATCTTGAATAATAACACATGTTTTTTTTTTTTTTTTTTTTTTTTTTTTATAATATTGTATTTTATTTATATATTTTCTGGTTTTATTTTTAGGTTTACATTGAAAAACATAAAAAAAATAATAACAATCCTTGGACAATTCTGTTAACAACTTGGTCAAGTGGATTGTATTCAATAATCCGATCATGAAGCATGAGGCAATAAGCTGAAGTATTTGCAGGAAGGTTTTTTGATGTTCGTATATATCGCGTATCGATAGGTCCTGTTTTCAAAGTCTCATTTTGATGTCTGCAGTCTATAACAAAAATTGGAGCACGGGATTTAAATAGATCCCAAGAAAGCAAAGGTTCAGTGTTGGTTTTATTGTAGTAAGTTCTTTGAAAATCCGTATACATTTTGTAGAACAAGCTATATCTATTTCTCTCGAAAGAAATATTAAGATCTTCATGAGGATATACATCAGAGTTTAAATACACTTTTAAGTCTGTTAAATCACAATGGTCAAACGTTGTAGGATCAGCAGATATTTTTTTATTTTTTGCAGTTTGTAGTGCAAATACAATGTATCGAGGTTTTTCTATTTGCGTTGTTGTTTTAACGTTCCAGATGTGATGGTCAGAGCTTGATAACATAGGATACTCATAGAGATCCCAGTTTCGGAAAGAAATTTTCATAAAACTATTTGCATTTATAGATTTATATAGATTTAATTTCATCGAATCTGATAAAGTCACGTGTGGTACTCTCCACTGTACCTTATGTAGTTTTACTTGTATATTTTCATCAGTTGGGGAGATTATAGCGTTTTCATCCATCCTAGAACGAGTGAGAATTAGATCATGACGAGCATTGGGAATAATTTTTTTATAATCTTCAGCAAAACCCAAAAGCTTATTCAATGGAATGCAGTAGTTAAAATATAATGGTTTCAAATAAATATCTGAATCAGGAGACCATGAAGCATTTAAAAGCATATCACTCTCATTTTTTGTCAACGATAAATAGTTTTTGATTGTTGTTGTAATCCCCACATTTCGATTGTAATCAATTTCCTTTCCATTCAGCTCATAACGTATTTCGTCGAAGAGAAAAGCCATTGCATTGTTTACAAGTCTTGTGCTGACTATTTCTTTTCCATCTGTCTTCGATAGTGATCCTTCAACATATAGAAAACTTTCCGAAGGAAGAACATTAAGATTTTGGTGTTGTATGCAAATCTGAATGATGTCATTTTTTTCAAAATTGTTTTGATATGGTGAGTAAGTATGATATTCATATTTAGAAACACTTTCATAGATTTCGGGCTCTTGGAAAATGTTCAACATATTGTTATATTTTGTTTTTGATTTTCAATATTTTATGATATACCCCAATGAGAGTAAAAAATCCTGATTATGCTTTGTAAGATTATGTGGTACCGCGGCTGAGTTCGAAGCTTGATTGAGTAATGAAGTATTTTCGACGGTGTTTTTATATGGGATTGTGCTAATTATATTTTCATATACAATCATGGCTGCGGTTGTAAATGTAATCGAGCCGTTAATGTCTCTCCTCTAAAATTTATAACTTTTCCGTCTTGATCTATGAACTTTAAACACAACGATGTTATTCGTCTGACGTTCACGGGTAAATAAATGACATTTTTCGGAACTTCTATGATTTTATAGCCTGAACTTACTTTAACAGCAAATTCATGTAAAATATGCGCAGGTTGATTGTTAATATACGTTCCATCTATAATATTACATTCAATGCGTATGGCATTAACTCTATTTATATCGACGAAGAGATCTGATTCATATTGTCTATTAGCCTTCAGCAGCTTCTTACTAAATCCTAAAAGAGATCCAATTGAATTCGGTTTAGAGAAGTCAATATCTTCCGAGCTGAAAATTTCACATTTTAGAGTGTTTATATTGGCCTTGATTTTAAATTCACTTTTTTTTAAATTTTTTTTTTTTTTTGTTTATATCATTAAATTTTGTTTGTATGAAATTATTTATATCTTCTATCTCATATGAACCAATAGGAAGCGAGATAACATTATCGCCCACATGTATCAAATTATTAAACTCATCTACATTTGGTATAGAGTTATATGTTTGAAAATCTATAAGCCCGCAAACATAATTAGATTTCAGTACAATTGGTGGAAAATATTCTGCATTGAGACTTGATTCATTCCCACTTAATGTTAATGTTAGCGACATCCTTGTTAAAAGAAAAATGAGACAGTTTTGATGTGTTCACATGGTTTTATTCATTTTTTATTTAAACTTTTGAAAACATTTCAACATTGGTCTAATAAAAATCTTAAGCATAAATGTCCACATATAAATGTATCAAAATCTTGTTCTCGAATATAATTATAATTTATTTGATTACCAAGATAGTCTATTACTTCAGTTGGTGGTCTTAAATTACCAAAACTATCAAAATACTTTATAATATTATATTTTTTATTTCTAATATATGCTACCCAATGAGTACCCATACCAGCTTCACTATCCAAATTTATAACGCCACACTCTTGATCCGTAGAGGTTTTTGGTAATGAGTCTCGCATAAAAACTCCTCTAAAGTGCTTGAGATGTTTCTTTCCAAACCGTAGAATATCATGATTATTTAAGGGTCTCTTAGGCAGCAAATCAATCAGTTTTTTGTATTAGGTGTGTTTAGAAATAAACCAAGACCATTTTTATATGGTTTCAAGTATAACCCCTTCCCTTGAATAGCGACTGCCTCCATAGCCTTATTATGTCGTTTGTTTTCTTCAAAAGCTCTTTTAGCAGCATGTACGTCATTGAGTGCTTTTGCAACTCCGGCAACTCCACCTGTTAAAGATCCAACAGCTGATAAACCAGCTAGAATAGGAGCTAGAAATGGAAGAAAACCACCTCTCTTTGGAAGTGGGATTATTCTTGGAGTTTGTATATTTTGTTTTTTTCTATTTTTAAAAACATTTTTTGCAGCTTTCAGAGCAATATTTGCCATAGATGCTGTACCACAACAATTGATATTGCTTTTAATAGCATTTCTTGCTTCAGTTATGGCCTTTTTAAAAATATTTTTCTTACAAGGCTGCTTCTTTTGTTTACTAGCTCGGATAGTTTTTTTTTTTTTATTCTCTTTATTACCCATACCGAACTTTGTTTTCGCCTTCATCATGTTGGTGACCAAAAGGCCGCTTAACTTTTCAGACGTTGAAGAGTCGTTTGCTTTAAATCGTTTCCACGCTTGCTCAGTTAGAATTTTATCAGCAACGTGTCGATCTGAGACAGAGCTACTCTTAGAATATGCAATATCATGCAAACGACAAGCCTCATCTAGTTTATTAATCCCCTTATCTCCTTTACGTAATCGTTTTTCCAATTTAGTTCCGGGGCCACAATAATTATATGAAGGAAGATGTAGCTCAAATGGTAATTTGTCTATAACCGTATTCAAAAGCCCCTTTCCTTCAATTGATTTTCTTTTATTATGAGTATGATTTCGAACGTTGTGCTCAATCATATTATAATTTTTATACCTTCCTACTTGGAGGTTGAAACACATATGAATATAATCATATAAAAATGCTATGTTTTATTGTAAAAGCTATCAGTCGGCATTATGCGCTTCGTAAAGCAGTCAGAAGTTATTAAAGTAAAAATCTTTGATTCCAAAGTCAAAATAAAAAAAAAACATGGTTCATTATTCCCAAACAGTATTCGAGGAATTATCGTTGGACCATCAAACTGTGGAAAAACAAATGTTATGCTTAGTATTCTTCTCGACCCGAATGGATTAAAGTTTGAAAATATTTATATTTATTCTAAATCCTTACATCAACCAAAATATATATATCTCAAAAAGCTGATTACATCCGTGCAAGGAATGGAATACAATGAATTCTCAAATAATTCCGAGATAATGCCCCCATCAGACGCGAAAAATAATTCAATATTTATATTCGATGATGTTGCATGCCAGAAACAAAATAACATAAGAGATTATTTTTGCATGGGTCGTCATAATGGAGTTGATAGTTTTTACTTATGTCAGTCCTATACCCATATACCAAAACATTTAATTAGAGACAATGCTAATTTTATTATTCTTTTCAAACAAGATGAATTGAATTTGATGCATGTTTACAAAGATCATATAAACTCTGATATGACATTTAATCAGTTTAAGGAATTATGTTCTCAGTGTTGGGCTGATAATTTCGGTTTTCTGGTTATAGACAAGGAAAGCACCATTGAAAAAGGTCGATATAAAAACAGTTTTCACAAAATTGCAATACTATAAATATACATTTATCATTTGAAAGCAACACATTACATCAGCACCACTGTTTGGAGGTACTAGTCCATCATATATAATCATAATAAAATAAATATTTAAATACTGTCTCATATTTTGTACTATAAAAATGGATGAAAGTGTATTAAATGATCTAATAAAAACGCGAAATGTGCTAAAAAATAAATATTTTCAACTAAAAACTGGTAAAATGATGCGAGAAACTGAGTTGGAAAACACTTTCAAACCCATCGTTGAGCCGTTGAAAAAATTGGTTGGAAATATTAAAAAAGAAGAATCACAACAAGAGGATAATATTAAAACACCGAAACGTCGTAAGCTACATTTCAAATCTTTAAATGAAAAGGATGAGGAAGAAGATCATGAACGAGCAGGATCACCTTCATTAGAATTGAATAGTCCAGATAATACTTTTTTATTCAGTACACCAAAAAATTTCGATAGTCCTAATAAATCATCGTCTTTCAATCAACAAAAACTGTTGTCAGAGTCGAATCGTGATACGGCCTATGGACCATATTTTGATGCAAACACTCAATCTGTAAAAATAGGAAAGTGTAGCTTTAAAATGAGTGATAAGAATATTATCATTGATGATGAAATTTTTACTCGAACTCCGGGTCTCATTGAATTGGTGTTAAAGAAAAATCCTTGTAAGCAAAAATATACTAAGGATGACTTAGAACAATATTCGAAAATCCTCCAAAAAACTAATGCATACAGAATGAATCATGATAGTTCTTCTCGAATTAAGAGTAACAGAGGTGTGAAATACACACAAATAATAAAGGCTATTGTCGCTGGACTTAAAAATGATAATGCAAAAATAGGAACATCCTATTCTAGTATTACTGAAATGAAATACACAAACAAAGATATTGAATATGTATACTGGAATGATCCAAATGAAGTTGTGGATAGACTACGACTTTTAATAGCATCTAAAAATGCTGGTAACGATAACCATCAGAATGAAATCACTTCCATAATTGAAGAATTAAAGGAATCAAATATTATATATTAGTATCATACTAAAAAGAAAACTTAACATTTGAACAATGAACGTCGACAAGTTCGGTAGGAACTTCAAACCTACTCCAAAAACCAGAGGTATTGTGGGTCCTCCAGGATTGGGATTTAAACTCTTACCCTCTGGTGATTTTGATATAGAAAGTAGATATTTAAACAATGTTGGAAGTAATCCTGAATACCCCCACCAAGCCGTGTGTAAAGGATATGTTGATGATCAAATAAGTCTTAAAGAATCAAGCATTATAAACCACATAAATTCTTCTTTAATGGAAGTTTTATCCACTTTTAATAAGGAAATTCATAAGCTAAAAAACCACATAGACTCTACGATAAAGGAAACAATAAAAAGTATGGAACGAGAAAACACAGCATCACAATTAATTTCTCAAAAAAATCTTAAAGACTCCATAGACCCAAAGTATATTGACCAGAAAATACAAAATAAAATTGAATATTTAATGAAGATGATGTTTCCTCTAGTACCCTTTACACCCATAGATTAAAATAAAAATCACAAATACAAATGCTATGATTAAGAATATTAAATAGTTTTCAAAGTTTTATTGTTGTATGTGTTGCAAATATTTTTCATTTTACGTTAATTCCTCTTACAAAAAGTACAAAATTGTTAGTAGGCATTCAACACTTTAACCAGCAACAACTATAAAAATGGACTCAAAAGTTATAATTAAAAACATTTTTGATTTTTTAAAAACTCATCGCAAGAATGTACTGGATGAGCATTATGAAGAGATCTTAACTTGCATTACCCTGCTTAAGAGATTCGATAATGTACATTACACTGAAACTATTCACGGACATCATTACTCCAATTGCTGCTGGGCATTCAACCAATGTAAGCTAGGACCCGATACTTGCGCCTGCTATATGGTAGAAAACCGTTTGGTTAGAATTAAGAAATTGATGTTATTATATAAAAGATTGGAATAAAAGCATACATTTATAAAAATATATAAAAGATTTGTTTTATTTATATGAAGTCACTCTTTTTAAATATGAGTAAGCGAAAGGTTGTTGAAGAGTTACATAAGGCTACACGGCGAAATTTCAAACGTCGTCATGTTATCATAAAGGGATATGATGACTTGTGGCAAGCAGATCTGGTTGAAATGATACCTTACAGCGAGCAAAACAATGGATTTAATTATTTGATGACAGTTATCGATGCTTTTTCAAAATTCGCTTGGGTTGTCCCAATGAAAAACAAAAAAGGCATTACTATTTCAAAAGGAATGGATGAAATATTTACTATTTCTTCTAGGATTCCAAAGAACTTGCAGACTGATGATGGAAAGGAATTTTTCAATACAAACTTCAAGAGTTTGATGGAAAAACATAAAATTAATCACTATTCTACATTCAGCTCATTGAAGGCTTCAATTATTGAAAGATTTAATAGAACCTTTAAGGAAAAAATGTGGAAAGAATTTAGTTTCAATGGAAGCTATAAGTGGATAAATATTTATAAGAAATTGCTTTATGATTATAATCATTCTTACCACCGAACCATTAAATGTAAACCTGCAGATGTAAACAAGAAAAATTCAAAGTCAATGTTAACACTTTTCAAAAATAAGAATGAAGTGTTTAGTAAAAGTAAATTTAAAGTTGGTGATAACGTAAGAATTAGCAAGTATAAACATGTATTCGAAAAAGGTTATACACCCAACTGGACTACTGAGGTTTTTAAAATAAGAAAAGTCCAAGCAACAAAACCTATAATATATCTTCTCGAAGACTTTCAAGGAAAACCTATTCAAGGAGGCTTTTATGAACTAGAACTGCTGAAATCTGATTGTGGCGATGTATATCTAGTTGAAAAAGTTCTACAAACGAAAGGAAATAAAGTTTTTGTAAAATGGTTGGGATTCCCACCAGAACATAACTCTTGGATCGATAAAAACAAAATTCTGTAAAATTAATAAAAGAAATAAATTTGATTTTTAAAATTTTAATTTTGCTTCTTTTTCTTATATGTAGGTATATATATATATATATATATATATATATGCTTATAAATTATATTAACATAAAATTATTTATATTTTTGTAAATTTCAGCTCAAACGTTGATCCATGTTGATATGTTTTCTCTAAAGCATAAGAGCCTCCTCCAAGTAGTAATATGCTTTCTGTGGACAGCTTTGCGTATCTTATCGGTAAAAAGACCTATAAGAAAAAAAACAATAATTTCAAGTATTTTGTATAAAGGAAGCAGAACGAGAAAAATTGTATCTTACCGTATATTCGCCAAGATCTGCTACGATTCTATCACCCCACCGTGTCGTAACCTTTCGCAAGGTATAAATGTTATATTTTAGACCCATTTCCAACTCCGATAGCTTCTTTGTTGGCTTGAATCCACTGGCTAGGGTTAATGAATTTGCTTCAAAAGCAGCGAAATCATCCAGAGTAAAAACGGAGTATTCTGCTTCATCGGAATTAATCATTATGTATAATATTAGTAATTATGTTGACTGTGTAGCTTCTTGAAATCGACTATTCTGATTATCACCAAATCATTTCTTATTTATAGAAGTACCCCCACCCAATCTTCTTACACACACACACACACATACCATTGGTTTGAATGATAGGGGTATTTGAGGGTGGAACGATGATAGTTAATCTCCCCCACACAAACACTTTTTTCCAATTTTCATAGGGTGAGAATGATCCTTTCACCTCCCCCATGCAAACATTTTTACAATTTTCATGTTGAAAATGGTGGTGGTGGTGGTGGTAAGGTGCTACTTATGAAATGACTCCTCCCTCAGAGTTCAACTCCTTGTTTTTATTTTATAGAGTATCTCAATCGCAGAACTATGAAAAAAAAAAAAAATCTCTCGGTAGGACTTATGTTTTATAGATAGTATGCTGGTGACTTGATTGAAAAAGTTATCCAAAAAGTGTGTGTTTTGCAATCGGTATAAACTGTAAAGTTAATATAATACAATGGCGAATTTTGTTTGTAACGTATGCAGTAGCAAATTTATACAAAAGTGTACTCTTAACAGGCATATAAAAGCTGTACATGGTGATAAGATAAAATGTCCTCAATGTGAAAAAACGTATACGCGAACGGATTCAATGAAGGAACACTTCCGTAAGAAGCATATGAACAACCCCTCCGATAATCTGGCAATTAATAATGAAATCGAAAAGTCTAATAATAAAAGAAAAATTCTTGATAATGATGACTCTCCATCTTCGTCAAACGCACCGAAAAAACGTAGATGCGTTACTTGTGAAATAGACGTTAGTACTTCTGAATGGTCACATCACAGTGGAACCAATGATCATAAGAGAAAAAGTAGAGTTCCAGTTATTAATACACGGTTTAACAGAATAAGGCATTGTTTTGAAGGTAAAGTGGAAACGTACTCATTAGAAAATACCGATGAGGGGGTTATAGGCATTAATACATTTTTGAAAAGTTGTAAGACTGATATTATACAACTAATTGGAAAATCGTTTGAAACAAAAGGAAGTGTAAAGTTCAGCATTGAGCTGTTTGCAGAGTTTATAAAATATATAACAGTGCATGAAGAATCAGAAAAAACTGAGATAAGTATAAAATCTTTTAAATGTCCAATGCAGATAGCTCTTCAAAATGATAACTTGGAAGATATACTTGAAAATATGAGTAAGATCATTGAGACTAAAAGTATAGAGTTTGACGATAGAGATTCTGGATGGACGCTATTTAGTATAAAACATATTGAAGTCAATATTAACGAATATAAGCCCTTAAGGGGTTCAAGTTACTTAAAACTACCGAAAAGTATTGACTTGAAAAAAGCCTGTGTTAATGTGCAAAATAATGATAAATTCTGTTTCAAATGGGCAGTTATATCAGCTCTTTCCCCCATAGATGACAATTCGCATAGAGCTAGTAAATATCGTATTGAAAACATTCAAAACGGAGTGATAAGTTTAATGAATGGAACTATAGTTAACTTTACAAATTTAGTTTTCCCTTTGAAACTTAAAGACATTTCAATTTTTGAAACTCTAAACCCTGCAATAAGTGTAAATGTGTTCGGAGTAGAAAAAAATGGAACTGGAGAAAACTATAGAGTTGTAGGTCCATATTATAATTCCAACCATAAGAGAGACCTACACATAAACTTGTTACTTATACAAGAAGGCGAATACAATCACTATGTGTGGATACAAAATATGTCCAGATTAATAGGAGCTCAAATAAATCATGGTAAACGATCAATTAGAATGTGTAATTCATGCCTGCTAATATTCAACACAGATAAAGGATTTGAGAAGCATGAAACTGAATGCAACAAAATTGTGACAGCCCTACCAAATGAGACAAATAATATACTACAGTTTGAGCATCAATCGAGGTCACTCGAAGTACCATTTGCCATCTATGCAGATTTTGAATGTATGCTGGTGAATATTGATAGCTGCCAACCTGATCCCTCAAAATCATCGACTACATCGATTAAAAAACATGTCCCGATTGCTGTTTCATACTTTATCAAATGCTCATTTGATCCATCTCTAAATAAATTGTTCAAATACACCGGTAAGTAAATTTGTTTTAAAGGATTTATCTCTTATGCTATATGAAAATTATGAGCGCTGTAATATAATTTTTTTTTTTTTTTTTTTTTTTTTTTTTACTCTAGGTGAAGACTGTGCACGAGTTTTTGTTACGAACTTGATTGAAGACTCCAAACATATTCATCAACATCATTTGAGTAAGAAGATTAAAATTAACATGACACCCCAGGATGAAATCAAATTTCAGCAGACAACAAGATGTCATATTTGTAAGAAGTCAGTATGGGGCGATGTAAAGGTACGAGATCATGATCACTTGACTGGTAAATTCAGAGGAGCAGCGCATTCAAAATGTAACTTAAACTATAAGATACCTAAATTCATTCCAATTTTTTTCCATAATTTAACCGGTTATGATTCTCATTTATTTATAAAAGAGCTGGGTAATATCAAAGGGTTTATCAATATTATTCCTCTCAATAAAGAGAAATATATATCCATATCAGCAAAACTAATAATAAATAGTGAGCAGAGCGAGTTTGTAGAATTACGGTTCTTAGACTCATTTAGATTTTTACCTTCAAGTATAGATAAGATAGCAAAAACTCTTGATGAAAAAAAAGATTTTAAAATTTTATCAACATTTTTCAAAGATGATGAATCTATTCAACTTATGACTCGTAAGGGTGTTTTATGCTATGATTATTTAGATTCTATAGAAAAATTAAGTGAGACGGAGCTTCCTCCAATAGAATCATTTAGAAATTCTTTGGTTGAAGAGGATTGTAACCAAGATGATTATAATCATGCTGAGAAAGTTTGGTCACATTTTAAATGTAGTAATTTAAGAGAATATCTTGAACACTATTTAATTACAGACGTCTTAATTTTATCAGACATTTTTGAAAAATTTAGAATTGATTCTAGAACAATTTATGGTCTAGATCCCTGTCACTATTATACATTGCCAGGTTTTTCGTGGGATGCTATGTTGAAAGAAACAGGTGTTAAGCTTGAACTTTTGACAGACATCAACATGTATAACTTTTTCGCTAAGGGTATAAGAGGAGGTTTAACACAATGTAGCTTGCGACATTGTAAAGCAAATAATAAATATATGGTTGATTATGATTCAAGTAAACCATCTGATTATTTAATGTACTTGGATGCTAATAACCTATACGGTTGGGCCATGTCTGATTACCTCCCACATTCAGACTTTAAATGGGTTGAACCTCCAACTAATTTAGATGATATTAAAGGCTGGTTAATTTCAAATATAAACATTGGTTATGTTTTAGAAGTGGATCTCGAGTACCCCCTAGAAATACATGATAATCACAATGATCTTCCATTCTGTCCTTCAAACATTTCATTGTCTGGTAAATCCGATAAAAAATTAATTGCTGATTTGAATAATAAAGTTAATTATATAATTCATTACAAAACATTAATTCAATGCCTTGATAATGGTTTGGTGCTTAAGAAAATTCATAGAGTGATGCAATTCAAACAATCTCAATGGCTTAAAAAATATATTGATTTAAACAATGAACTAAGAAAGAAAGCCACCACAAAGTTTGAAAAGGATCAGCGTAAACTTTGCAATAATGCTGTATTCGGAAAAACTATGGAAAATGTAGACAAACGAAAAGATGTTCGAATTGTCGATTCTATAGAAAGCAAAGGTACCCATCTCGGTAGTCGCGCTCTTATAGCTAAACCTAATTTTCATAGCATATTAGAATTTTCGGAAACCATGGCTGCTATTCAGTTAAAACGAATTCACAGTGTATATAATAAGCCTATATACTTAGGTTTTTGTGTTTTGGAGATTTCAAAGTATAAAATGTACGACTTTCATTATGCATACATGAAACCTAAATTTACTGACAACCTACATCTGGCCTACATGGATACCGATTCATTTATTTATAAAATAAGAACAGATGATTTCTATAATGATATAAGAAATGATATAATAGATAAATTTGATACTTCAGACTATCCACCCCAAAACCGCTACGGTATTGCCCAGCTCAATGTTAAAAAGTTAGGATTTATGAAGGATGAAAATAATGGTCTAATAATGAAGGAATTTATAGGATTAAGAGCTAAAATGTATAGTATAGACATAGAAGATGCAGCTCTAATAAAAAAGGCTAAGGGTGTTAAATCATCAGCTGTAAAAAAAATGTCTTTACAAAATTACAGAGACTGTTTGCTACACAAACAAAACTTCTATAGTAAAATGTTGAACTTTAGATCTAAACATCATACTATATACACTGAATGTATAAACAAATTAAGTTTAAGTTCTTCTGATAACAAAAGATTTATATGTAGCAATAATGTAAATACACTAGCTTGGGGTCATTTTCGAATAGAACTTGAAAATGACATATAAAACTGATCTAAATAAAAATAAATATTAAAAAAAAAATATGTCTTTTAATCAAACTCTTCTGAAATTCTCTTGCATTGTATATAATTCTAAGCAGCACAACCAACAGAGGTAAGTATTTTGGAATGATAGTTCTTATTTGATCTTAAGCATATGGACATCCTATTGAGAATATGTTTATCCAATGCACACATCAATTTTATATTGCATGCCGTGCAGGTGCTAATGTTGTGCTATTCAAAAAATCCAACTATGAAAGTATATCCCACAACCAATTTATCACTGAAAATCCAATCCCACAACTAATGTTGAAATGAAAAAAAATAGATATGGTGTTAGAAATCCAACCACTGATAATTATTCCCAACCGATGGTTGATATCGGTGATACCACGTTTTTGCATTCTAACGTTTGCTAAGCATGGCCTAGAACCCAAAAATAATACCGGTATAGCATAAATCAGAACTCATACCGGTATAGCATAAATCAGAACTCATACCGGTATAGCACAGATCAGAATCCATACCGGTGATACCGGTGATATCGGTGATACCGGTATAGCATATATCAAAACCCATACCGGTATAGCATATATCAAAACCCATACCGGTGATACCGGTGATACCGGTGATACCGGTGTTCCAGAACCCTCTAGTTACTACTACTCACATAATCCACTCTTTATTATGCCAGAACCTACAGAACATGGTTGGTACTTGTGTGAAGATGAATTTTTGCCAGTCTTTTTTGATGAGCCGATCAGGTATAAAATTCTTCATCATCTTGTACGTCAGTTAAACTGTGTTTAATTTGCAAATGCTCCACTAAATGCACGTATGTTGCACACATCAATTCAACCGAATTTGGTAGAATAAACTTAAGAAATAATAAAGGTATTTGTTTGAAAAAACTCTGTTTTATTTAAAGATTTCGAATTCTATTACACTTTTAGACAAGGACATACAAGCGAAAAAGTTATAATATTATTTATTTGTATTCTTTAAAATCTATAACATTCCAAGCAACTTGAATAACGCGGGCAAATAAGTCGTTTCCTTAATTTTTCTATGCTTTAGACTCTAGGCAAAAATTAAATGTTAAATATCTTCCATTACCAATTTTTAGGATTAAAATATTGTTTAAATATACTACCAATTAGGACTAAGAAATAATATAAGTGTAAAATTCATATTTTTGATCGGGACATAATTTAGCTTATATCTCCGAAACCATTGGTTCTAGCGAAAATTTCATACGCTTAATTTTTTGTAATGATATTTTCCCATGTTTAGTTGAAAGTTTTCGAGAAATTAAAAAAAAGTAGTCAAAGTAGTCGATTTACCCCCCTCACAAGAAAATTCCTGGTTGAAACTAAGAATCATTTTCAAGACATCAAAATAAGGGTTAACACAAAAACCAACTTTGTCGGATTGGTTTTAAAGTTTTTATGAGTAAATATTGAAATATAGGAAAACAGTGTGCGCAGACCCTTAAAGCACGATCTGAGCATGTTCCGCCATAGTAATTTTCGACCACAGTACTATCAAATTATATACTTTCGAAAAATCATTGCTTGAAATTTGTATCTCACTTGTGCCAGTTACACAAATAAGAATACATAAAGAAGAGAAGAAATGACCACAAGGTTGTAACAATATGTGTATGTGTATGTATATGTATATGTAATATGTATACGGATATGTATATGTATATGTATATGTATATGTATATGTATATGTATATGTATATGTATATGTATATGTATATGTATATGTATATGTATATGTATATGTATATGTATATGTATATGTATATGTATATGTATATGTATATGTATATGTATATGTATATGTATATGTATATGTATATGTATATGTATATGTATATGTATATGTATATGTATATGTATATGTATATGTATATGTATATGTATATGTATATGTATATGTATATGTATATGTATATGTATATGTATATGTATATGTATATATACATGCCACCCCTTGCAGTACATGTCCGATAACAGCAGCTTTGACTATTCTCAAATGTCTTTTCAAAAATGCATTGTGGTTTATAATTTTTGAATATGATAATCTATAACAATTAATAAATATGCTTCAATCAAAATATAATAATGTACATAAATCCTTACATACATCTCATTTGTTATTTTATGAATTGTTTTCAAATAAACCACACGATACATGGAACTAATTTGATTGAAAGGCTTTCTTTTTTTTGCAGGATATTTATTACATATTCGTCTTCCAAAAACTCAAAAAAAAATCTTCTTTTGACTGCAATCTACGCTCTTCAATGAAAAAATGGCCTGAAACTATATTTTTTCCAAACGCTTCAAATTAATGAATTTCTTATCTTCTGGATAAAAGATTTAGCAGCAACTTAAATCGGCGGAGAGGCTAACCGAAACTTTATTTGAATCCAAAAGTTAAAGTTTATCTTGTGGATAAGTTCCGGAAAGGCTATCCGAGACTTTATCCGAAAGTCTTGAATTGGACCTAAACCTTTTAACTTAAAAAAACATTAACGTTTGTTATTGTTATTTTCATAAACTCTAGAGATATAAGGTGTTTTTTGTTTAATTAACTGTAAAATGTAAATATTTCGGTTTAACAGTACTTTGAAAAATAAAAAAAGAGATAAAACAAATATCACTCCATTAAAAAGATACGAATAAAAACTGTCAAAAACTTTCAAAAATTAGTATGTTTTCCAAAAATCAAGAAAAAAATTAAGAAAAATGACGTACAAATTTGTCTTTTTATTTTAACTTTCTAAAAATATAAATTGATTCAAAATCTGTTGAGATCCTGATTTTTGGTGAATTATTTTATAAACGTTTTTTTTTTAATTTTTTTTTTTTAAGCACTCAAAACTTCTTCAATAATTTTTTTAGAATTTTGAAATATATGCACGACTTTCTTATATTTTTGAAAGCTATCGACAAAAAAATGTACCATACAGCAACTCCAGTTTAGAATTTAGTTTTTTGACCATTTTTCATTTTTCATTTTTACGCTATTTTACCCTAGATACTGTTACAAATTTTGGTCTAAAACTGTGGTTTTATATTCTTCTCTATCATTGGAACCAAACTGCATCAAAACATTTCATGCTTCAATTAACTTAAAGAATTTCTAGATTTATCGGGCTAAAGAGGGATTTTAAGAAAATGTAATAAATTCGGCTGTTACTGTTTTCTCCTGCCTTCTTTGACAGCTCATGAGCCTCGAAACACTTTACACAATTTTTGGGCTAGTTGCCAAACTTTTGCCAATGTCTACAGATTTGAACGCCTTTTTTGCCTCTGGTATTTTCCCAGGAAGCTTTTGTGTTGAAGAGATACTTTGTTTTGAGGATTTCGCTAAAGCTGTTTCGAAGAAGAAGACGAACTAAGAAGAGATTACGGTTTTTTTGCATTTTTGAATTCGACCACGATTACAAATATTCTTCAAAGTTAAGAAACTCGGTGTTCCAATCAATATTTTCAAGGATATTATTAAGTCCAATAAAGCTAATTGAGTTATCTACTAAAGCTAAGTACATACTACTCACTTACTTAACTAACTTGTTTTTGAAAAGTTTAATTTTTTTATAATTAGCAAGCACTAAGGTGTTTTGAGTACCCTTAAAATAATTTAATACAATGCGAGCGTTAGGAAAAAATAGAAGGATTCAAGAAGAGATACCGATGCACATTGCTCTTGCAGTTCTGAATATCAAAATGGGAAGAGGGAAATCTAGACACAATATTTCAAATCTCGAGTAGTTCAACTAAGAAAAGAATCTTCATACTTGACAGTGCAAAATTGAGGTCAATGGTAAACTGATGTGCATTGTGCATTCCTAGAAGTACGAGAATAACAGTGGAACGGTTTCAGGGGAGAAATGCAACTGGCTATTTCACTAGACAATGCTTATGTATTGGCATTGTAATATTAATATAGTATTTGTAATTTTTGCTATCAATTTCCTAATTACACTGGGCAACAAGATTTGACTTTGTAACGGTATTGTTCATGGAAAGTAACTTTTTATGGCTTTAATTAGTTCACATTTTTGAAAAAAAAAACATTTATTTAGTTTTTTTCACTAAAATAAAGTAACGTTAAAAACAAATTATTTTTCAAATAAGTATTTGGCAAGATTTTTGAACAGTAAGGAAAACGATGTGGAAAGGAGATACGGTACTAGGCTATTTTCAGTTAATTACTTATTACTATTAATTACTTATTAGGCGTTAGGTTATTTTTCAGTTAATTACTTATTACTATTATAATAATAAATATAATAACTATAATAAGAAATAGTCACTAAGTTTGGAAAACAAAAGTTCCGAACGACTAAGTCATGCTTGAGTAAGTTCTGAAAAGACTGAGTTTTGAAAAGTCTGAGTTCTGAAAAGTCTAAGTTCTAAAAAGAATAAGTTCTGAAAAGCCTAGGTTCTGAAAAGTCAAAGTTCTAAAAAGAAATAGTTCTGTGTTGAAATAGTTCTGCTGCGTCTAAGTTACGAAAACTAAAATTATTTGAGTTTTGAGTTGGCAACAATAGGAGGAATAATATGGAATAAGAGTAGTAAAGGGTGATTTTTTAGCTGGTTTGGTTTTGGCAACACTGGTTTTGACAGCTGACGTGTGTTTAGTACCTTGTGTCACTGTCAAACAGCTTCAGTTTGGCAACGCTTGCAAATTATTGAATTTTACTATCAAAATTCGTGCTCGGTTCGAAATGTTCAAAATGTTGGAAATTGTGTTCAGCGATGAGGCTCATTTTTGGTTGAATGGGTACGTAAATAAGCATAATTGCCGCATTTGGAGTGAAGATCAGCCAGAAGCATTGCAACAGCTACCAATGCGTCCCGAAAAAGCCACTGTTTGGTGCGGTTTATGGGCCGGCGGCATTATTGGGCCATATTTCTTCAAAGATGATGCGAATCGCAGCGTTACTGTCAATGGTGAACGCTACCGAGCGATGATAACAAACTTTTTTTTGCCCGAAATGGAAGTTCTTGACTTGCATGATATTAGGTTTCAACAAGACGGTGCCACATGCCACACAGCACGCGAAACAATGGCGCAATTGCGAGGCGAGTTTGGTGAACAGTTAATTTTACGTTTCGGGCCGGTCAATTGGCCGCCTAGATCGTGCGATTTGACACCATTAGATTATTTTTTGTGGGGGTATGTCAAGGCTAATGTCTATAGGGACAAGCCCGCTTCGATTGACGCACTGGAAGCAAACATCCATGCATTCATTCGTGAGATACCGGCCGATATGTGTGAAAGAGTATGCCAAAATTGGACTCAGCGGATGGGCTACCTGAGACGCAGCCGCGGTCAACATTTGCATGAAATTATCTTTAAACATTAAATTGCAAGGTTCAAACTATCGAATCAAATAAATATTTCATTCATTTTTTCGAATTTTTTGTGTTTTTTTTTTTAAAGTTCTAAACCTCTTAAAAAATCACCCGTTACATATATTTTTCACAACCCGGTCACCATGCCAGTCTCAAAAAGATGCAAGAATCTCTCGGAATACAAAAAAGGTTCGATTTGAAAATTGCAAAGCATTACTCACAAACTATGAAGCCATTAAATTGGCCTTGGACCATACGACCATAAACAAACCAGAATTTATCTTATCATTACACATATTTGAGTCAGTTCTTGTTAAAATGTTGGTAATATTTTGTTCTGGTGCCACTTATAATGGAAGTGGATGGTCGGGTAGTTTTAGTATTTGGTTATTGGAGAAATTTCTCACCACTGTGGTTGCCTCTCGGAGTCTGATAATTTGGATCCATATTCATGTTGAAAGCACTCGAAGCAAAAGCAAGTTTTTACCCAGTCAGTATGACGAAAAAACCTCTATTCATGGTGACAAATCGAGACCTCACGTTTACCTTTGTTTACTTCAGCCAAAGCTTCAATTTGTTCCCAAATACCCACGCTTGAATATTCAAAATGAACAAAGTTCGTTCAACCTATTTGTCTCATAAGTTTCGATTTGGAACCGAAATATGCTCGTAGTTTTGTCAATTTCCTTTGTGTCTGTCGTGGAATTTTGTGTATATTTATCATATTTTCAATTACTTATAATTTTTCGATTTGAGGAGCTGGAAAAACTTCAACACGAGCAGAAGCATAACGAGTGACTTCTTCTTTTTTTGTAATGCATAATATTTTCGGATCGAGCTCGAGTGACTAAAAGCACAAACTTGAGCCATAATGAAACCAACTTCTAACTTGTAAAGTGTCTTTTCATAAAGATTTAATAGTAGATTTAATTATTCGAATAAACAAAATTTCTTTTTGAACTGTCTTTTTAAAGATTTTCAAAAAATTATAACAGACACCAACAAAAACCAAAAGATTAATTTGTGCATATAAAAAAATGTTTAATAAAATTGTCTGAAGAAGGGTGTAACCACGCCCGAAACGTTACAATTTAAAAAAACTTTAAATTAAAGCAAAAAAGACCTAAAGCCCACGATAGGAACATAATTTCAATTTTAATAAATTTTATAGTTTTAGAAAAATAATTAAAATATTCTCCCCAAAAATTAAGAAATAAACTGTTTTTTTTTTCTATTTATTTTCTTAAAAATACTTGAACTAGATACCTAATTAAAATAGAAATTATTCATGTTTCAGGAAATTTCTATAGCATTTTTGTTTCTACGTATTATTGGTTTTTTGAATAGATACCTACACTAATTTTGTTGATCGATTTTGACATTTATTTTTTCTTTATATTTTTAACGGTTGCATTCAAAAATTTCAAATGCATACAGGTAAATTTTATTGTTTACGTATCGTTCTTGTTCAATAAGAGCTCCCTAAAAAATTTAGTTCTGTAGGCAGTTGGTCTATTTCTATAGGAAACATCTCTCTAAATATTCACAAGACCCAATGTGGGCAAGCTTTACTAATCTAAAAAATAATTTATTTGTAGAACCAAAATCAATCGAAAATCAAAAAAATTGAGAAATTGTAGCTTCTAAGTTATGTGGAGGAGATCACCTCAAAGAAAAAAAAACACACATTTCCACTCCATTCCATTCCATTCCATTCCAATCGCACACATAAAATAAGAAACCTACAAAATCATTCATCCAATCATATCCCGATTTTGTTTTTCTAAGCCGCCATCATGAATTTTGATTCATAGTAAAAATACAACCAATGCATATAAAAAACATGAATGAAACCTAGATTTTTTTGAAAATGTTTAAATGTATGCGTTGATTTCAATAAAGCGCCGCCTCCTTCACGGTTTGCTATGATCGAAATAAAAATTATGTATACTTATTAAACTATGATAAGTTTTGGCTTTAGTCTTTAGTGGGTTTTGGACCGCTTAAAGGAAGGGTTAAGTGTACTCAGGGTTGCAATATTTTGTATATAAAACTGTTGCATATCCTCAGGATCAAGCTTTTATCCTGATACAGCAGAAAGTACACAGGTAGTTAGGAACATGCTATCGAATTTTAAAAATAACTTCTGAAACTGATTGTGATGGAAGAGTAAAAAAAAAAAATCTAGAAAACGTTTGATGAAAAAAACATGAGAATTTAAAAAATATGTATACATTATAGGGTGGTCCTTATATTGAGTTTTTTTTTAAATTCTGAGATGGATAGGCATCAAATGGTTCTACATAGAAAAAAAAATGTTTTCCTATTTTTTTCGGATTTTTATTTCACCCTCCTGGTTACCCTATTTTCACTTTAAGGTACTAACTATGGGGCTAGAGTCATTCCTTTAAAACGCGAAAAAATAATCTGAAGGTATAGATAAGATTTAGACGAGAAAAAATAGTATTGAAGGGGGGGTATATTTTCCCTCGTTTAGGTGGGAGGGGTAGTTTTCTCAAAATTTTGATCAAAATAGACAAAAGCTATTATTTCAAAAACTATTTGAAATATAAACTTTATTTAGAAAGAATATTATAGAATGGAATAGTGGCTTTAAAAAAAGCTAAGACGTGGCATTGTAAGTGTTCCCGTTTTTTTTAAATAATTTTTTTCTGTTTTTGGCCAAATTTCTAGAAAATTACCCCTTCTGCCTGAACGGGGGGAAATAGACCCCCTCCGATTCATTTTTTTTCTCGTCTGAGTCTAATCTAAACATTTTGATTTATTTTCGCGTTTTATAAAAATAATCCCTTAACCATAATTAGTGCCCTAAAGTGAAAATAGGTAAACCAGGGGGGTGAAATAAAAATCTGAAAAAATTAGGGAAATTATTTTTCAATGTTTTGCATCGAGTGAGGGCTATCCAAGACTACGTCCAATTTAAGGACCGCCCTAATATACATAATTTAATTTGTAATTCATTCTGTAATAGATTATCAACATTGAATGATATATATTTTCTAGCTGTAACCCGTGGCTTCACTCACCCAACTCCCTCCTCTCCTATAAGTTTGTGTACATATATAAACTCTCTCTTAAGAAGCTTTGTCCGTCCTCAAGTAACTCCGTTGGGTATATTCAGGCGCCAACAGTTTTCTTGGACAACATTACCCAGGGTCGCCCAGTCCCTACGATCCTTTTTATACCGCTCACAAAACTTCTTTTTAGTATCTCTAATCACAAAGAAAAGTTATAAACATGCTAAGTCTTGGCATATCCCCAGATCTTTTTTCGTTGGGGTCCAATTAACATCTGAAGTAGAAGTAGAGAAATAAGGCCCAACGAATTTTATTTCAGATTGGCAACCGTGCCTATGGCGATGAAATTTATGTTATATGCAAGGCAATCTAAGAATTCATATCAGTGAATGATTTCTCTGGATAGTTTACCACCGCCACTTTACCTTCGCCGCGCTGGTTTATCTCGAGAGCAGGTTAGGTAGTGTGAAATATGACGTAGTACTACCTATTTTTTTGCTTACAGGGTGCAATAAAACGGTGTCAGTAAATGAGAGGTGGTATAATTTGAATTTCACGTCAAGCCTAGCTTAATTTGGCCAACAAAATGAAAAGGTACAAAAGTGAGCATTTTTGGATAGTGTTTCTCATTGCAAAACTTATAAAAGTGGTGCAGAAAGCTTAAATTTTGGTTTAAAAAAAATTTCACGAACCAAACACAATTATTTTACTTTTATAATTTTGCAAAAAGTGCCCAATGTAGTTGAGGCTTTATTTTAAAATCAAAAAAAACATTTGCGGCTAAACTAAAAGCAATTTTCATTCATGAAAAGATTTGTACTTTTTGTCAAAAGATGTGGCCTTTTCTATTAACTTTTATCTTTAAAAGCGATTTTCCGCCAAGCTGAACGTTCTATTGCCATCAAAGTTGACACCTTCAAACAGGCTCTACGGCTAAACTAAGCTAGGAGATGCCACCTTTCAATCGGTGTATCGCATGATATGAAAAACCGACTTTCATCTTTAAACACGATTTGCGGCCAAACTAAACGTCCTAAAGGCATCAAAGTTGACACTATTAAACATGTTTTGTGGTTAAACTAAACGTTCTAACGACTTATAAGATTCATATTCCGGATCTAGGAAGTGCCAGTTCAAAATCTTGAAAAAAAGTTGGTAAAAAAAGTTTTTTCCAAAACTTTCAACAAAACAGAATTGCGACTAAACTTAAAGTCCAAGCGACTTTAAAAATACGTATTCGTTGTCTAGAAGTATTATAGAAATTATTTTTAAATTATTACTGACCTGTTATTGAATAAATCATATATAAAGGAACTAAGATGTTCAAGGGTTTTTGTTGAACAAATCATTAAATGGGTCATTGAAGATGAAAAAACCGCGGAGTGCTAATAAATGAGATGGTGCAATTTTTAGAAGGGGGTGCAAAAGCACCCTTTATTGTTTTTTGTTTGCATATAACTCGAGAACGAAGCTAAATCTCCACATAAAGCTTTAAAACTTTTTTTTGTAGAGAATAACGAAAATACCATGGAAATGCATCATTCAAAAATTAAAAAAAAATCTGTTTATTAAATTAAAAAAAAAAATCCTATAAATGTGAAAAATCACATGTTTTGTTTTTTTTTCCTTTTTGAATTTAACTCTTTTTGGAGCAGTGTTCGGTATAGGCAATGCTCCATATAAAAGAAAGAAAATTAAATTTTCCTTAAAAATAACTCATTCAAAAAGAGTTTTGTCAAAAATCGATGCAGGTACACCGCCACCACCATGGTACATGAAACGTTTTCACCAAGTTTCATGATGGATGATTTTCACATTATTTTTGTATTAAGCTATGAAAATATTAACTATTAATTCTCACTTCCTTAATTAAATGTAAATTTTGTTGCTGTAACAAATAAGTATTTAAATAATGTCGATAAAAAACGCGATAAAAATCGAAAATTTGGCTTACTTTGAAAAAATGACTTGATCGATTTTTGACAAAACTTTTTTTGAATGAGTTGTTTTAAATTTAATTAATTTCCTTTCTCTTATATAGAGCATCACCTATACCTATCTCTGCTCCAAAATGACTTATAGGCAAAAAGAAAAGAAAAAAACAAAACATGTTATTTTTCACATTTTTTTTAGCTTTTTTTTAATTTAATACCTAAACAAACAATTTTTTAAAAATTTTTCTAATGATGCATTACGATGGTATTTTTTTTGTATTCTCTACAAAAAAGATTTTCATTATTATCTTGAAATTTTGCTTTGTTTTCGAGTTATTTGCAAAGAACCAAAAAGGGTGCTTTTGCTACCCCCTCTCAAAATTGCACCATCTCATTTGATAGCACTCCGTGGTTTTCTCATCTTCAATGACCTATTTAATGATTTTTTCAATAAAAACCCTTGAACATCTTAGTATATATTCAATGCCTAAGGCTACAACTTGAACATCCAACGCAAATTTGTTTAATTTTAAGAAAGTGACAAGGCAGAATCCCTCCAACAGAAATGTATTTCCTTTCCCAACTGACGGCGAAATTACGATTTAAGCAATGAGAAAAATAGATAAGAATAGAAAGAAATTTCGAATATTCATTATTGTTGTTGTTTTAATAATGTAGTGTTTTTCTTCTTTGGGCATATTCTTCACCCGCGACTCCATTGACCAATTGGATATAACTTCCACCCTTCCTTTTATTTATTTTGGTTTGGCCATTCAAAATGTATTTTCTTTTGTGCATGTATATGTCATTCCAGACCCACCTCCAGAACCTGCTCCGTCAGAGCCAACACTATCGTACAGACCACTAACAACATCTATGAAAAAGCTATGAAAAAAAAATTTGATCCTTTGTCCCGGTTCCAGACCCACCTCCAGAACCTGATCGGTCAGAGCCAACTTCATCATACAGATCAACAACCGAATCTATGAAAAAGTAATATAAAAAAAATTGATCCTTTGTCCCGGTTCCAGACCCACCTGCAGAACTTGCTTCCTCAGAGCCAACTCCATCATACAGACCACTAACAAAATCTATGAAAAAGTAATATAAAAAAAATTGATCCTTTGTCCCGGTTCCAGATCCACCTCCAGAACCTCCTCTGCAAGACCCAAATCCATCATAAACATCAACAAAAAAATCTATGAGTAACAAAAAATAAACAACTACACGCAACACCTACATCTTCCAATAAATTATCGCTGCGCCGGTGCACAAACCCTACTTCATCAATCCGTTTTTACGACTGATGGAGTATGGCGAACTACCTGCGACCGCGACCCCTTTGACAAATTGGATATATCCCCCACCCTTCCTATATTTATTTTGGTTTGACCAATCAAAAACTATTATCTTCCTTGCTTATACTACTCTTATTCCATATTATTCCTCCTATTGTTGCCAACTCAAAACTCAAATAATTTAAGGTTTTCGTAACTTAGACGCAGCAGAACTATTTCAACACAGAACTATTTCTTTTTAGAACTTTGACTTTTCAGAACCTAGTTTTTTCAGAACTTATTCTTTTTAGAACTTAGACTTTTCAGAACTCAGACTTTTCAAAACTCAGTCTTTTCAGAACTTACTCAAGCATGACTTAGCCGTTCGGAACTTTTGTTTTCAAAACTTAGACGGGTTCCCCTATAATACATATCAAAAATATTTTTTATTTATTTATTGAAAAAGATTATTGTAACTAACGGTTGAATCTCGAAAACCTGAAAATAAATCTGTATTCAGGATGACTTGACGATTAAAAATAAGTTGAAATTGTTCATCATAATACTTTTTCACTATTGCCCAGTGTTATCACAAAGATAAAAACTGATTGAAATAGAATCTCTTTTTTCATTTTATTTTAGATACATTGCATTTTAAAAGGAAACTTTCTTAAACAAATATGGTAATAAGTACTGGAAGAAAGTAATGACACGAGACGGGGAAATACCCGCTATATTTAACCCAAAGCGGGTTAGAGCTCCATCTGTCGTAGTTACTGGCGATTCACCAAATGGTCCCTACGGTGGTTTCACTAACATTCTCAACACGAGCAATCCCCGAATTGCTCATCAGGACTCAGTGTCCTCAACTCAACAAGATCCAACTGAGTCAATAATAATACAACACGAACAAATTTCTCATGAAATACGAGAGCACTGCAGAGGGTACGGTAGTAGTGGAGGAATTGATGCTGAAATCCCCATCACAGATCTACCCGAAACAACAGTCGTGAATTTTAAGAGATTGAGGGTCTGTAAGGAGAGATGCTGCTCTGAACTGGCACAAAAGGTTTGGAAGCTTTTTAAATCAATAATCTTTTCGTATGGTAAGTCAAGCATCGTTTTCATATTTTCAGATGTATTTTGGAGTATGTGTTACTATTTTGGTAACTGCCTCATGGGTTGGGGCTACACATTGCATCAAGTTCTTGTACCTTAGTCGCAGTACATACATTAATACCGATGACGTAGATATGGATGTCTTAAACAATGACGGAGACGTGGATGACCATGACGAGGTTATGGGCTTTGGATCCGGTGTCACTGAAGTCGAGGATGCCACAAAGATGTTCCATGTTCCGCGTACCACATTAGGATCAACCATATTCAATGCGCCATTTTTTGCTTCATGGTTTTTTACAAATTTTGCGTTTTTATTTTTTCCAATTTATGTACTTGGAAGGGTTGCGGTGAGGAAGTGCGATAAGCCTGGGGAAATTCTAGGTGATGTTTTGAGAGGCTTCCGAGATCGGGGCTTTACAATCGGTTAGTAGCTTTTCAGTGTCAATTTTATTTTTCTTAACTACCCATTTCTATAGGACGTTTCCTTAACCGCTGTCTTTCCTTCTGCATTCTTTGGATAATGACGACATATCTCTATACATTATCCCTACGAGTTCTTTTCGCAACAGATGCCTTGGCTCTTTTTGCTACTAATGTTGCATGTGTTTATCTCTTGTCGTGGGTTATTCTACATGAACAATTTGTTGGAGTAAGGGTAAGTGAGTACCAAACAAGATTTGAGTTTAAACAGATTTCCGTAAACCTCTGATTAGATTGTTGCAGTTATATTGTGTGATACCGGAATTGCTTTGCTCGCTTATATGGATGGTATAACAGAAAGTCCAACTTTGAGTGGTGTTGTCCTGGCTGCATTGGCAGCAGCTGGATATGCTGTATTTCGGGTATGCATATATTTTATAAACAGCTTTCGCTGCATCTTGCATGGCTATATTCGTTTTGTTTTTAAACTAAAGAAGCACATTTGCAAACATATTGGGGTATGTTCATAGGTATTGTTTTAAATATATAGAAACTTCATCAGGTAAACTCCAGTTTTGTTAAGCAACAGCTCAAACAACATCTATGAATATGCCCCTTTAAATCTACGGAAAAAATTTGTTTGAAAGTGTTGGTCCAGAATGCGTCACTATGATTATCATTATCATTAAAACATTAAAAGTTCGCCACCAATATCGTATTCACTAAGTTATTTTGGGGTGTGTAGTAGAAAAGATTATTTTAAATAATATGGTCGATTCTGCATAATTAGAACGTACAAATTAAATATAATTCGTTGCAGTTAACCTTGATTATAATTTATAAGCGGGAAGGCACCGTAAGACTACGTATCCCATACTGGCCAGTTAAAAGCGAATAGTAGTTGACAGGGATAGCTTACAAGGTTTACAAAGCATGTGTTCGGACAAGTTTTTTTTAGATTTCTATGAGCAAAAAAGGTCCACTTTCCGAGCAACCGACAACGGTTGTACCGACATCCCATTGCCGTAAGCTGTTAAGCATACAACCGAATGACCTGTGTGTATATCTATCCCAAAAGAAATTTTTATATGTATAAATGGGGTATCAATATATTTAATTTTGACCCTTATTATGGTTTATACTTTGTAATTGTGACGTTTTCGTTGCTGAGTAATAGAACAAAAGTCTCAACAGTAAATCAACGAATAAGTGGTTAACGTAGATGATAAAGAAATAAAATAAAGTGAAATTTTCAAAAAAAAAATTGTATTACGTGTTAATCCAGATACAAATCCGGATCCCGAAAGAAGATAATAAAACACAGCCAAAAAAACACACCTAATGTTAACCAATAACAGGTGTGCTTTATTATTTTCTTTTGGGATCGGGATCTGGATCTTGATTCACTTTTTACACGTAATACAAAAACAAAATAATGGGAAATTTAAAAAATTGTTTTTGTAGTACGTGTTAAATGTTAATCCAGATCGAAATCCCGATGATAATAAAACACACCTAATGAAACACAGCCAATGTTGATCGGCATAGTGTGGACGCTGCTTAAGAATAACAAGTTATATTTGGTAGCTAAGAGAGACTACCCTTCAAGCACACTAGTCCATTTTTGAGCGGCAAACATAGTGACCAACGTATAAACAACTACGTTTTCAGATCCAAATGCGGATTCTCAAAACTGCGTTTTACGGCTCAGATTAGTATGTAAATTAGATCGCCGCAGATCCACTTGCGCATGTATTGTGAGATAAAAATTCACCATTCTTAGCAAGTGCCGAAATCAAGAGGTATGAAAAGGAAATTCCATTATCGGGTTCTTCAGCCATAGACAAACAAAGAACAATAAGAACTCTTTTTTTCCTTCCAAAGCACATTTATTTGCAATAGCAAAAATATGTTTGCAAAATTGCAAAAATATGTTTGCAAAATTGCAAAAAAAAAATAACACAAAATTGTACCTCTAAGGATTAAACAAATTACAATTGCATTTGGTTTGTATTATTAACCAAAAATGTATTTAAGTTTTCATAACACAACAAACTAAATGAATTGATCTTCATGGCCGACTTATACTATGTTGCCACCAAAATGAAATCCGAGATTTCAGCTGAAAACTTTCGAGATTTCAAATTGATGTCCACACTTGCAAAACAAAAATTTCGTCTCATATAAACACAAACAACTACCATTTGTTTATGTGATTGAGTTTCTCTCCCCCCAAATGTCAAAAACAATATCATACTCTCTCTTTTTGCCTGCTTGGCGTTGGAGTGAAAGATCTTAATTTTTATTAAAAAGATTTTCACCTTTCTATGGTGGAAGTTGAAAATGGGTCTGTTCATAAAAAAGAGTTCGCATCGTTACTATAGTTTTCATTGAGATTTAAACGAAAACTCGCATTTTGAAATCCCAAAACTGTATGGGCAAATGTGAAGATTTGGGCTGAAATCTCAGAAATCCGAGATCTCACTCCGGTGGGAACATAGTAATAAATAAGAAAATGAGTCACATGGGGATTTTATTTTTTTCCCCCAGTATATATTAAGAGTATTCATGCAACATAGTAAGCTTACAAATTATTTAAAATGATAAGCTTACAAAAAGTTTGCTTTAACGACGTTTTTTATACATTTGATTAAATGCTTTATTTCAATCAGAGTGAGTCACAATGACGTTTGGTTAAGTTTAATCAGTTTGGTTAATTTTACGCAACAAAATCCTTTGATAAGTTTAACCAAAATGTGTAAATCATTTCCCATACAAAATTTGACAGTTCGGTAACTAATCTAGGGTTTTACGAAGTTGTATCAATACCCATGTTAGTTTTTTTTTGTAAGTCGTGCGATGAAGATTATTTCATTTAGTTCGGTTGGTTGTGAAAACTTAAAAAAACAAATGCAATCGTTACTTGTTTAATCTTTAGTAGTGCTAATTAGTGTTTTTGTTTTTGCAATTATTTGTATAAATTCCAAGTAACTATGCCTTGGAAGGAAAAAAGTTGTTATTTTTCTTTGTTTGGCTGTGGTTGAAGAACCCGCTAAGAGGATTTCTTTTTCATACTTCTTGGTTTCGGTACTTGCTAAATATGGTGAATTTTTTAAGTCACAATACATGTAAGTTGGCCCGCGGTGATTTTAATTTCCATACTAATTTGAGCCGTAAGACGCAGTGTTGAGGGTCCACTTTCGTCTCCGAAAACATAGTTGTTCATACGTTGTTCACTACGTTTGCGAATACAAAATGGCCTAGTTTGCTTATGTCGTTTTCGTTTGGACGTTCGGCGTACTCCTTTTCCACTCCTTTCTGACTCCTTCTACTCCAAAAGCCTTCGATTGGCTGTTCCGAGTAATGTTTTCGGAGTCTTTTTCTGTTCCCGATTTCAAGAGGGAGTAGATTTGGAACACACGCATGCATATAAAGCTTTTCGTCGGACTACTTGTCAAAAGTGATAAATGCTTGGAGAAGCCATTTTATAAAATGGCGTCATTCAGTATTGTGTGTGTAAATTTGATAACATGATGTTTTCATATTCGATTGGATATAAAAAGGAGTAGAACATTCCGAAAATTCAATCGAAAATGACATAAAAGCATTCGATTGGCTGTTCCAAGTAATGTTTTCGTAGTCTTTTTCTGTTCCCGATTTCAAGAAGGAGTAGATTTGGAACACACGCATACATATACAGTTTTTCGTCGGACTACTTGTCAAAAGTGATAAATGCTGGAAGAAACCATTGTGTAAAATGGCGTCATTCAGCAGTGTGTGTGTAAACTTGACAACACGATATTTTTATATTCGATTGGAATCAAAAAGGAGTAGAACAGTCCGAAAATCCAATCGAAAACTACATTAATCTCAAATGTTTGCCAGGTGGAACAAAAAGTAAACAATAAATGAATGTCGTTTTCGATTGGATTTTCGGACTGTTCTACTCCTTTTTGATTCCAATCGAATATGAAAACATCGTATTGTCAAATGTACATACACACTGCTGAATGACACCAGTTTACAAAACGGTAGTAGTAGTCCGAACAGCCAATCGAAGACTTTTGGAGTAGTTGGAGTGAAAATGGATTAGAAAAGTTGTACTCCGAACGTCCACTCGAAAACGACATAATTTTGTTTTGCAGCTATTTATAGGTCTGTTTCTTTTACTTTGAATTTCTGTCATTTTCTGTGCATTTCTGCGCATTTTAGTCCAAAGTTCAGTCAAAGTTCATACAAAAAAAGTTTTCACACAAATTTGGACTAAAAATCACAGAAATTCAAAATGAAGGAACGCACATTATATTAAAATTCAAAGTTAAAACTGTAATGTCGTTATCGATATGACGTTTGGCGCACTCCTTTTTGACTCCTTCTACTCCAAAAGCCTTCGATTGGTGGTTCCCAGTAATGTTTTCGGAGTCCTTTTCTGTTCCCGATTTCAAGAAGGAGTAGATTTGGAACACACGCATACATACACAGTTTTTCGTCGGACTACTTGTCAAAAGTGATAAATCCTTGAAGAAGCCATTTTGTAAAATGATGTCATTCAGTAGTGTGTGTGGTGTGTGAAAATTTGACAACTTGATGCTTTTATATTCGATTGGATTCAAAAAGTAGTAGAACATTCCGAAAATCTAATCGAAAACCACATAAGTTATTAATTTTTTGAAGTTACATTTATGGTTGTTGAAATTTATAGTTAAACAATAGTCAATTAATTTGTTGACGTTATTTGTTGTGCAACTTTCGCTATGAAAACAAGTATGGCAAACCTTTATCTCGTATAGATAGAACATACCTTGTATTTTTACACCATAGCTTTACCTAAAATATGGTGGCTATTCTGATATTCGATCGAATTGAATCCGTATGGAATGCAAACGGCGGAAAAAGAGCTACTAAAATTGAAAACGAAACAAAATGGTGCACTGAGGATCCATTCCTTTTGTCGACAATCTTTAGGCATGTGTTATTGAAGAAGTTATATCTAGCACAGTCCAATTTCCTTGGCAAACAACAACAAACCCAAAAGTGTCGATATATAAGCCAGTAAAAATGTGGATATAAAAGTTAAGATAAAGTTTCGTTAAGTTTAAACTTATGTGGCGCCAGACTTGGGCTGAATATAAAAGTGGGCCTAGCTTTTTAGTAAAACGCACCTTATGATTCATAGACATTTGGAAAAACGAACGGAATGACGTTTTTAATGGGGGTTTCTTTTTTTTTCAGTTTCCAATCCCCACGGATTCAATTCGATCCAATACCAGAACAGCCGTGTCTTGTGTAGGTTCTACGTGAATACGGTATGTGGGATGATTTTGATATTAAGTACCTACTCTGCATTTTGAAATTTTAAGCTTATAAATATAAGTTAAGCTAAGTTAATATTAAGTTAAAGTTAAGCTAAGTATGCAGTTCCTCAACGAAATACAAACTATTTCTCATGAGGGTGGTTTTTGCGCAAATGCATAAATAACGGGTGATTTTTTAAGAGGTTTAAAACTTAAAAAAAAAAAAAACACAAAAAATTCGAAAAAATGAATGAAATATTTATTTGAATCGATAGATTGAACCTTGCAATTTAATGTTTAAAGATAATTTCATGCAAATGTTGACCGCGACTGCGTCTCAGGTAGCCCATCCGCTGAGTCCAATTTTGGCATACTCTTTCACACATATCGGCCGGTATCTCACGAATGAATGCATGGATGTTGGCTTCCAGTGCGTCAATCGAAGCGGGCTTGTCCCTATAGACATTAACCTTGACATACCCTCACAAAAAATAATCTAATGGTGTCAAATCGCACGATCTAGGCGGCCAATTGACCGGCCCGAAACGTGAAATTAACTGTTCACCAAACTCGCCTCGCAATTGCGCCATTGTTTCGCGTGCTGTGTGGCATGTGGCACCGTCTTGTTGAAACCACATATCATGCAAGTCAAGAACTTCCATTTTGGGCAAAAAAAAGTTTGTTATCATCGCTCGGTAGCGTTCACCATTGACAGTAACGCTGCGATTCGCATCATCTTTGAAGAAATATGGCCCAATAATGCCGCCGGCCCATAAACCGCACCAAACAGTGGCTTTTTCGGGATGCATTGGTAGCTGTTGCAATGCTTCTGGCTGATCTTCACTCCAAATGCGGCAATTATGCTTATTTACGTACCCATTCAACCAAAAATGAGCCTCATCGCTGAACACAATTTTTCGATAAAAAAGCGGATCCTCGGCCAGCTTTCCAAGAGCCCATTCACCAAAAATTCGGCGTTGTGGTAGGTCGGCTGGCTTTAGTTCTTGCACCAGCTGTATCTTAAAAGGCTTTACGCCCAAATCCTTCCGCAAAATTTTCCACGTAGTGCTGTAACAAAGGCCTAACTGCTGGGAACGGCGCCGAATCGACATTTCGCGGTCTTCTGTCACACTAGCTGATACGGCCGCAATATTTTCTTCACTACGCACAGTACGTAAACGTGTTGGTGGTTTAATGTCCAACAAAGTAAATTTGGTGCGAAATTTGGTCACAATCTTCCGAATAGACTGCTCAGAAGGTCAAGAATGCCGACCATAAAATGGAAGCAGCGTGCGATGAACATTTCGAACCGAGCACGAATTTTGATAGTAAAATTCAATAATTTGCAAGCGTTGTTCATTTGTAAGACGATCCATGGTTAAATTGCAAACCAAACTGAAGCTGTTTGACAGTGACACAAGGTACTAAACACACGTCAGCTGTCAAAACCAGTGTTGCCAAAACCAAACCAGCTAAAAAATCACCCGTAACATATATATTTGACGTTTAAATTTTTTTATTAAACTGTGAATTAGCGCTTGGGCATCGTGTTCAAATGTTCTAGAACTTTTCGGCCATTTTATAGCCTTCAAAGAAAAAAGAAATAGAGAAGATTTTCTTACTTTAAAAAGTATTTTTTAACCTCCTTTTAGTGCTTTTTTCCTTAATATAACAACGCCAATAGCTAAACAGTCTTATCCTCTAACTTTCTCGAGTATTTTTTGCTGTGGATGCCTGCTCCCTCAAACTAATTTTTCGAGATTTTTCCTGTCCTGCCAACTTTCTCGTGAGTGTACGCAAGTTTTCTTAGTTATTCTTCGTCAGCTCCTTGTGCTGGGGCAAATAATGAGGAAGGATGAAGCCCAAGTCTGAGCCCCCTCCCGCGAAAGCACTTCCTAAAGCCATTAAAACGGGTACTATTCAAGCTCACGCCAAGCGCCAGCAACAATCTGCTCAATAAAATGGACGCTGCATATCAAAGTATGTGCCTAAGCCAATCGCAATCGGAAGCATAACTTCCCGGTTCAAAAATAAGCAATATGCTCACTGCTCCGGACGATAGTATCTCTTCGTCTCAACATCTGGCAGAACTACTTGCTGTTTCTAGCATCAACAGTTCTGGTGTACTTCCTCTGCCTCCATTCTCAGAATGGCAACTTCCTGACAAGAGCCACAAGGCCTCAACAAATTCTGATCATCCATCGATGGACACTTCTCCACTATTGAGTGGAAATGAATTCACACTCCTTTTGGATCTTGAAGTACAGGCCAGCAACAAGGCCCCTAAAAATGCAAGACTGGGTTGTATCCCTATCTAGCCTACAACGAACGACGCTCAGCCGGGTCAGCAACACCAAGATCCACTTCCCAACCAGTGGCGATATCTGGTCTTGAGTTCTGGGTTGGCTACAAATAATCGTTATAAAACAAAAAAATTTAATACAAATTTAAATTTTTTATTTGTTTTTAATTTAAACTACCTATGTACATAAAATCCAGTCGTTACACTACTTCGAGTAGTTATTCAAAAACACTTTCATTTTTTCTTATAAGCAGCAACATTTCTTTTTCCATTGAAATATTAGTCTAGCCCAAATTATTATAAAATATAAATTTTGAAGATCGATTCAAAAATGAGAAGATAATAAATTGTAAATATACTTAGTGAAAATTTTGCCTTCCAACGTTTCGAAGCTTGTCAGCTACTCAAATTGAATGCATATGAAATTACAATTCGAAGCAGATCATTTTTTACTTTTTTTTGCTCTTTGAAAATGATCAAAATGTGAATTTACTTGCAATTAATTAATAAATTAGCATTATAGTATAGTTTAATTTTGTATGTTGTGAGCAATGTACAGCTATGCTGTATACATCAAAATGTTTCCTAGGACTTTTTGAGTAGAATTTTGATAAATTAAAATCTTTTGGTGGCCGTAATCGAAATATGTAAGCCATAGGTATAGTTTGCCAAAAGAAATGTCAATTTAACATTTTTTAAATGTAGCTACGATTTTTCCAAAAACAAATTGCTTATATATTTAATAAAATAAAATAGTATTTGTTTCATTAAGAAATAATTGTTAACATTAAAAAAAGTAATTAATGTTTTTATGAATCCGGAACAATATCCCTGTTTTTTAGTGGATTTTTAGCATAATAATTGAGTTGCAAACCTACATTTAAAATATGCTTTTTTTTACATTAGCCCTGTTTTTAGTGAATTTTTATCTTCGTTTAGAAAAAAGTAGCATGTTACATACAACAACAGTAGGGAACTATACCAGTTTGTTGTTGTAATTAACATGCTACTTTTTTCTAAACGAAGATAAAAATTCACTAAAAACAGGGCTAATGTAAAAAAAAGCATATTTTAAATGTAGGTTTGCAACTCAATTATTATTATTTATTTTCTGCTTTCGTGTTAGATATGCATTTTTATGGTTCGCTACAATTGTTTAGATTACATTCTATTTGGTTAGAAATGTTTCCCATCTTTAATATTTATATAGATTTTTTAATTATAAAATCGAATAAGAAAGTGCAATCAAACATTAATTCAAATGGTTTTTTTTATTTTTCTCAAAGTTTTTGTTGTAAAGTTGATAATTTTGTTTTATAAATCTAAAAACTGCTTTAATGACAGTATTTTAAGGCCTTAATTTTCAAGATCCATGCAGATCTTTTTGAAAGATTAAATTATTCATGAAGGCATGTCGCTAAGTTTTTTTAATTAAAATGCATTTTATTTGCATTTGAGTTCACGTTGCGCTCTCATAAGAGTAAGACGTACATATCTCCCTTTTTCTAACAAGTCTAAACATTTCAAAATTCCGAAGCGAATACGCAGCCAAAAAAGCGAAGATCTTAGATCTTAGATCGCCAAAGTGCAAAAAAACAATTTAACTATGTCAAAGCAAGGAGATTTATCCAGTAATAACTACTGTCATCCCTTGCAAGCTCAATGCTCACGTGACAGCAGTGAAGTTAATGATGACATGTCGCCAGTGAAAAATGTCACTAACGCCGTTGCCCAACCAATTAAATTACTCAAAAAAACTTCCGAATTTGTTCATTATTTAATGAAGGAACTAAGTATTGAAAATTATTCAATCAAGAATGTATCGATCGGCATAAACATTTTTCGCGAGTGCATAACCTCATATAATCTAGTGTGCTCGACATTAAAAAATAGAGAGTGTCAATATTTCTCCCACGACCTCAAAAGTGAAAGATCTTTTAAAGTCGTCCTCTTTGGGTTGCATGAAGTTAATACCAATGTTCTCAAGACAGAATTATCTAAATTAGGATTGCAATGCAAAGACATCAAAATGATAAAAAAAAACTACGACCACTACATGGAAGTATTTTATATAGTTTTTCTTGAAAAAAAGTGTTAAAATTGCGGACTTGAGGAAAAATATACGTCACGTTCTCCGTACCCAAGTTTGCTGGGAGTTCCAACGAAAACAAAAAAATAGAATCACACAATGCCATAATTGTCAAATTTATAGTCACGGTGAAAGAAACTGCAGTGTAAAAACATATTGCGCAAATTTTTCGCAACCCCAATAATCCCCCCCCATAAATCAACGGACATCAACTGTCCCCGAAGAATAAAACACCTCGAGATAGGAGGTAAAACTAAGCCCAGCAATGACTCACGCGGGTTATGTCGAAGCTTCCAACGCTTCAGACAGAAACTCAAATTCCCATAAACTGGCATTTGTAGCAACAAATAAAGGAATCATATTACAATAATTTTCCCAGCAGAAATGCAATGTCCACCAATACAATATAATTTCGAGGCATTGCAATAACGATGAAATAGAACATAATTAAGTGCTTCAATTGGGATTTGGTAAAATTGTATTGTTTAGTTAGTAAGATACCTCAGCTGAATAAAGACATTCAATATTGTTTAAATAGTTTTTCTTTTCTTTCCAAATGTAAAGGAAACTTAAGTGGCGCAGTCGGTTATTTTATTGTCTAAAGATGATAGAATCGAATCTCCTTCTAAAGAAGTGAACTAAATAAAAAACTTATTATCTAAAGATAATAAGGGCGATCGTAATTCCCCTTAATTAGTGAATTGAAAACTCTTTGTCCAAAGACATTTGTTTATTCCTATAAAGAAGTGAATAAAAAAAATATATATAAGAATATTATTGTCCAAAGACAATAAAATCAATCAGTTACACAGTGACTTCATTTTTTTTTCTCCTTTTGAAGAATTTTTTTTCTGTGTCTGTATACAAAAACCTACACCAAGTGAAAAAAAAAATCAAAGCTTAAATTAAATAAGTCTTGTAAATGCCAAAAAACAGTGATAAAAAAAAACAAAAGTGAGAGATTTCTATCGTTTACTTAAACACAAGAAATCGAGGCAGTGACGACATTGAAGAAATTAAATCAATCAACGAAAATAATGGAATACCAGTCAGCGAGCTCATAAAAGAAGCTGCAAAAATAAAGGAGTTCAACGGAGATGAAAAGTATGACTTATCATCCTTTATTCGTGAAGCGGAGTTTATGCTCCCACTTTTCAACGATAACCCACCACTAAAAGAGTTTGTATACCAGCGATACATATTCAACAAAATCCAGCTTTAAAGTGTATACGAACATTTGGGACCCAATCCAAATTTCGGTGTAAGGGACACTTTCCATAAATTACACCACCTTGCAATTACATGCAAGTCAACATATGTAAGTGCATATTATTATAATTTAAGAACTGTTTTAGATAAGTTAAACGCTAAGTATGAAGTTGATGATAGAAAACCTAGTGAATTTGCTCCCGATTAAAATGAATCAATTAATTTTTTGAATGGTATTAACCCAAATTTATCAAGTATTATTTATAGTAGAAACATAAAAACACTCCGAGACGCATATTATACACTTGAAGAGACAGGAATATTGAGGCATTACGATAGACAAGCCAATTATAGGGAAAATTCATCAGGATACAATAGACATTCAAATCAAAACTCAGGATATTATAGTCAGAACAATAATTACAATCCTAAACCAGAAACTACAAATCAGAATCCATTTCGACAAGACAAGACAGTATAGGCAAAACTTGGACAACTCCAATACAAATTCTAGACAGTCAAGACGATGTGGAGTAAATAATAACAACTATGACAGGAGACAGAATTCCAATTCCACCCCAATGGAGGTAGATCACATTGAAACCGTTTCAGATGAAGTAAATTTTCAATCAGAAGCCCAACATCATGTCTACCGATTGTTGAACTGACAATAGGGAAAGAGAAAATTAGATGCCTTATTGATACAGGATCAACAACCACACTTTTAAACTAAGATAGATTATCCAAATATAAACGAATAAGACTTCAAAACGTTGTTTCTTTTAGCACACTTAGTGGACGAACTTTAATAGACAAAGAAATTATAACACCATTACCAATAAACTCAAGGAAAATAATTCTATGAGCTGGAAACTGACATCTTTTTATAATAAAAGTTTCGACGGACTTATAGGTCAAAATCTTCTTTAACCTTTACAAGCAATTATAAATTTAGAGGAGGATTATTTAGAAATAAATAATGCAAAAATAAAATTTATTAATTCTTTCCCTTTTAAGTATGAAGAAATAAATTCATTGGATGAATCCATAACTGATCAATATACATTAGAAAAGCTTGAACGCAAGGATATGAATATAGAAGAAAAAGGGAACTGAAAAATCTTATAAATAAAAATAGAGATTTGTTTTTCCAAGAAGGTAATAAACTTACTCACACCCATGAGATTTAACACGAAATCATTACTACTACAGAAAAACCCATATATTCTAAAATATATAGCTCAGATTCATGAGAAAGAGATTAATAGACAGATGAAAGAAATGTTAGCACAAGGAATAATTAAAGAAAGTAATTCCCCATATAATTCGCCGTTATGGATCGTTCCGAAGAAGATTGATAATTCAGGCATAGAAAAATGGAGAATCGTGATCGACTGCAGAAAACTTAACGAAGTTTCTGTAAGTGATAAATATCCTATTCCTAATATAGAAACAATATTAGAGAAACTAGGAAGAACACAATACTTCACTACGTTAGACCTTGCCAAAGGCTTTCATCAAGTATAAATAAAAAAGGAAGACAAAAAGGAAACTGCGTTTTCAACTCCGTTAGGACACTACAAGCTTATAAGAATGCCGTTTGGCCTTAAAAACGCCCCAGCGACTTTTCAAAGACTTATAAATTCTGTCCTACGAGAGCATATAAACCATATATGTGTCGTTTATCTAGATGATATTTTGGTATTCAGTACCACTCTAGAAGAACATATTACGAATATACAAAAAATGTTCAATAAACTTAGAACATAATCTCAAAATTCAAATCTCAAAATTCAAAATGCAATTTTTTTAGTAGAAATACAGAGTATTTGGGTCACATTCTGACGATAGAAGGTACACTCCTCGTCAACTGAATACGCACAAACATTTTTTAATATACTTTATCCATTTTTTCCAAACAGTGATGGTTATTATGCCATCTGTTGATGCTAACTATTCCCTTAAGATGTTAAGCAGATAATTCCGAAAGAATTATCCAAAAACAACCGTGAGTTTTTCTTCAACCACTTGCAAAGTGTTTTATATGCAAAGTAGGAGTTTTTTTTCTAGTCAACTGAATAGGTACAACGCCATTTTCTTCGTTGTTTAGAAGTTTTTTGGAGTGCTTGACAGTTTAAATTAACGATTTTAGTGTTTTCAGTAAAATTTAATTCTTGATTTAAAATTCTAAGAAAAATGGGTAGATCTACGTGTCTTAACAGTGTTGAAAAAGCTAAAATCGATTTACTTAGAGACCAAGGCCTAACTGGACGTGCAATAGCTGATAAAGTTGGCCGAAGTTTTAATGTAGTTTATTCTTACTTGAAAAATAAAGATGCATACGGCAATAACATGAAGGGAGGTAAGAAAACGGCAACAACAGCAGCTGAGAGACGATGAATTTTAAGATATGCATCAAATTCTTCTGATTTTGTGGCAAAAATAAAACAAAAAGTCGGCGTAAACGCAAGTTGCTCAACAGTATTGAGAGTAATCAACAACTCAAGCCATCTTAAACGAATGAAACTTAAGAAAAAACCACCACTTGACGAGAGACGGAAAATGTTGCGATTAGATTTTTCAAGACTTCACATGAGTTGGAAAAAAGGATGGTATCACGTGGTTTTTTCAGATGAAAAAAAGTTTAATTTCGAAGGCCCTGATGGGTTCAACTTCTATTTTCACGACTTAAGAAAAGAAAAAAGATCTTTAAAGCGCCATCATAGTCGTGAAGGAGGTGTCATGATATGGGGAGCAGTCAGTTATTATGGAACAGTTGAGCTCGAGGTTGTAACATCAAGAATGACAGCAGCTGGGTATAAAGTAATTTTGGAAAGAAATTTTCCTAAATTTTCTAACATCTTTGGACCCATAAACTGGACCTACCAACATGATAATGCGCCTATTTACTCAGCGCGCATAATAAAAACATGGATAGAGGAGCAACAAGTGCAGTTGCTTCAATGGCCGCCGTACTCACCTGATCTAAACATCATAGAAAATGTCTAGGGATGGTTAGTACGCAAAGTTAATGAGGGTGGTCGTCAGTTCGAAGACAAAGAAACCTTAATTTCTGCAATCAAATTAGCGTGGAGCGAAATTTCGTTAAATTACATTAAAAAGCTATACGATTCCATGCCGGATCGAATTTACGAAGTAATTAAAAATAAAGGTGGAAGTACCCACTACTAAACTTAAACAAAAACTTGTTTCATTCCATTCCAATACCAATTTTAATTTTTGTACCTATTCAGTTGACTCAAAAAAAAACTTCTACTTTGTATAAGTTACACTTTGGAAGTGGTTGAAGGAAAAACTCACGGTTGTTTTTGGATAAAACTTTGAAATTCTGTTATTTATATGTTACGAACATTTTTACCATCAACAGATGGCATAATAACCATCACTGTTTGGAAAAAATGGATAAAATATATTCAAAAATGTTTGTGCGTATTCAGTTGACGAGGAGTGTATTAAGCCGAATATGAGTAAAATAGAAAATATTCAAAAGCTTAAACTGCCAGAAACCCAGAAGCAAATTAAGTCATTCTTGGGAATGACGAGCTACTACCGAATGTTCGTAAAAGACTACGCAAAAGTAGCTTACGGTATGACAAAATATTTTAAGAAAAATACGAGAATTAACAAAAGTGATCCTCAACACATAAATTCATTTCAAAAACTGAAAAGAATACTTAATACACCAATTTTAAGATACCCTGATTTTAATAGAAGATTCAAACTTATAACGGACTCCAGCGATTTTGCTTTAGGGGCAGTCCTTACACAGGACAATCATCCCCTGTGTATGGAAGTACAAATCACGATATAATAAGAACTTAAACACGACTTAAATGTAGCAGATTAAAAAACATGAAGACGTACCATCAAGTATCCACAACTTAGGTTCCACAATTCAGCAAATTAAATCTGTCACAAAATTGATGTTTTGAGTCTACAATTCGACTATACCTCAGGTCTTATGACCAATAAAATTACAATTCAAATATTCAAAGCAAATGGTTGTGTTTTATTTTATCTTAAAAACGTTATAATTTTTTCCTAATTTTTTCATGCAAAAAATCTTGTCGAATTACATTTGGTCCTTCGAGCCTTTTCTTTTTCGAATCAGTTCTATGAACAATAAACAAACATTATTAACATTATACAAATTAAAGTGTGTGCAGTGTGAGCTTTATAAAAAAAAAAAACCTTTACAAATTTACGATCTCACCAATTTCAAAAAGGCGCCAAAAAAACGTCGAGTACCGGCATATGCTTCTGGGCGATTAAGTAAATTAGAAGAAGATATGCGGACGTCCAAAGGGTATAACGAGGCCATTGTTGGGGGCGGTAAGCTAGAAGAAAATTTAAAAAAAAAAGGAGTTAATGGTTGTCTACGATCAAATAAGTGAATTTTATCTAGAATACCGTGCAGAGTTGGTTGAAGCGATGGAAAAATCCTCGCCACTCACAGCTCCATCAAGCTTAGGTGTTTTGTCACAACCTGCAGTTCCAATGTCATCACATTCGGGGATTCGACTTCCACGAATCGATCTACCGAAATTTGACGGCACATATACAAACTGGCGTGCCTTTTAGGATAGGTTTCAGGCCCTCATTCACAACAACAGGGGTCTTGATGACATTGATAAGTTGCATTTTTTACAATCTTGTTTGGTAAGTGATGCAATTTTTCGGTAGAGGCTGCGAGTTATGAGTCTGCATGGGAACTTTTAAAGGAGCGGTATGACCACAAACGCATTCTGGTGCAAATCCAAATGCAGGCACTTTTTGGTCAGCCCTCCTTAAATCGTGAGACTGCCGTAGGGTTGAAAGACCTCTTGTACACAACAAGGGAATGTTTTCTGGCACTCGAAAACATGGAGGTACCGGTATCGAGTTGGGACACCGTCTTTATTTGGTTCCTCTATCAGAAGCTTCCCAGTTCCTGCCAAAAAATATGGGAAGAAAAATTAGGAAACAGAAAGGATTTACCCAAATTTAAGGAGTTTACCGATTTTTTAGAGACCCGTTTTCGAACTCTCGAAGTTGTTGGTCAACAGGAGCATGGAGCAGCATACCGGAATAAAGAAGAGCCATCCGTCAATACAAGGCCTCGTAACCAGGTAGCCAAGACGAAAGTTTTGCACGCTAAGCAAGTCATCAAGCAGCCTTCCAAACCAGAGAAGAACGTGGTAGAGCAATTATCTTGCAAATTGTGCAATCAGCTAGAAAAGCGACGCACCCTTGCCGAGGTATCTGGGTTGGGGTTGGTCAGCAGCGGCACTACGCAACACTCCGTTGAAGTGCGTTTTGCGTCCCGCTACTCAACGTTCGAGACTGCCATACAGGCTTTGGTCTTCAAGTCGCTGACTGGGCATCTTCCGGCCCAACGAGTGATACCCGGCAAATGGAACCATCTCAAAGGTCTCTGGTTAGCAGATCCCCATCTCTACGAGCCTGCGCCAATTGACCTGCTATTGAGAAGTGACGTTTGCGCTGAGATACTCCTTCCAGAGGTACGACGTTCAGAAGATGGTACCGGACCGATTGCGCAGAATACGCATCTAGGGTGGATTGTGTTAAGGAGAGTTCAAGCAAAACCTCCCCGGCAAATACGAAGCTTCATCCAAACAACGGATTTGTCCTCACAGCTGGAGAAGTTTTGGGAAATGGAAGAGTTGCCGTTCCAGACACTTGAAACTGAAGAAAATATTATGTGCAACGATCATTTTGAAAAACATACAAGACGCTTACCTGACGGGCGTTATGAAGTGAAGCTGCCGTTCAGGGATGAAGCTCTTACACTGCTATAGGATCAAGTCGACAAACCGCTTTTGGACGGTTTCTTCATCTCGAAAAGAAGCTTGATTCGGGTCCAAAACTTCGTGTGGACTACACGAAATGTATTCGCGAGTATGAAGAACTCCAACACATAGAGGAAATAGATGCAAATGATGCGGTCATGGATACCCAATTTCACTATTTCTTACCCCATCATGCGGTATTCAAAGAAGCTAGCTCACTACCAAGCTGAGCGTAGTATTTGATGCAGCAGCGAAAGCTTCAAATGGGAAATCCCTCAACGATCGTCTACTTGTGGGTCCAAAATTGCAGTCGAGTATCATAGATCTCGTTCTAAAATGATAGACTCACCGAGTCACCTTTACGGCCGACATCGAAAAAATGTATCGGCAAATTTTGGTTAGTTTCCCAGACCGATACTATCAGCTGGTTATGTGGAGAGAGGAGAAGACGTCACCTGTAAAGATTTACAAAATGAACACAGTCACTCTTGGTACAGCAGGTGCACCATACCTTGCTATAAAAATTTTAAAAAGAGTGGCTGATGACGAAAATGAAAATTTTCCGGAGGGGGCAAAGGTTGTCTGTGAAGACATGTACGTGGATGATCTGATCAGCGGTGCAGATTCAATCGAAGAAGCTAAACGGAAACGTGATAAAGTAAGGCATCTTCTGGCGACTGCAGGGTTCAATCTGCGAAAATGGACAAGTAATATGAAGCAACTTGTGGAAGATATTCCAGTTCAGGAGCGGGAGCTCAATTTTGAATTTCCATTTAACTTGTCCAATCACGTGAAGACGCTCGGAATCAAGTGTTTTCCAATCGATGACTGCTTTTCTTATCAGAATCTTCAACCTACAACAGAAGTTACTACAAAAAGGTCCATTCTGTCAACGATAGCCAAGCTATTTGATCCTCTTGGTTGGATATCACCATGCATCATCACAGCCAAACTAATGATGCAGTGACTCTGGGAGCTTGGTTGTGAATGGGATGAACCGATTCCAGCTGCACTGAAAAAGGATTGGGATGTTTTTCATCGAGAACTTCCTCTGATCGAGCAGCTTCGAATACAACGGTGGACCCAGATGAGTAAGACCAACAAGGCGATTGAGCTTCACGGGTTTTGTGATGCTTCAACGAAGGCTTATGGTACAGCAGTATATGCTCGCGTTCTGGATAGCGACGGCAACATCCATGTTAATCTGCTGTTATCAAAGACTAAGGTGGCACCAAACCAGCGAACAGTAACTCTTCCTCGTCTTGAGCTTTGTGGCTCAGTAGTCCTGGCACAGCTGATGCAGTACACCAGAGAAGTCTTTAACATCCCCGATGTTAAGATGTATGCGGGGACAGATTCATCGATTACACTTGTCTGGATATGAGCTACTCCCGCAAAATGGACCACATTCGTATCCAACCGCGTGTCGGATATTCAGCGGTTAGTAGGGATCGATTGCTGGGGACATGTCACAACGCGTCATAACCCAGCCGATCTGGCGTCCAGGGGTGTATATCCGTCCGAATTGAAGTCACTTGAAGCTTGGTGGAACGGCCCAGAATTCTTGCGGTGTCAATGGGAGTTCGATGCTCCGCATCACCCTATCGAAGTCGACACTGAAGAAGAAAAACTAACGGTTAAGGTATTAAGTGTACAAGTAAATGACAGCGATAGTTTTCCTCAGGCTATATACGACTCTTCGAGTCTACTCAAGGTCATCCGTATTATTGCTACTTGCAGTCGCTTTACAACAAAATGTCGACCTAATTTGGGGCCTATTAGAGGTCCACTTAGCTCGAAAGAATTAGAAATAGCCCATGTATTCGTCGTCAAGGCAGCCCAAAGGGATATGTTTCAAACTGAAATCCAACAAATCAAACAAAATAACATTCCAAAAAACTTACGTGCGTTGAACGCATTCATCGATGCCAACGGCATTCTCCGAGTGGGGGGACGTTTAGAGAACTCTCTCTTTTCCTACAATGCTCAACACCCGATATTGCTTCAAAACAACCACCACTTCACGAGTTTGGTAGTTCAAGATGCCCATAAAAACACCCTTCATGGCGGCATACAAGCAATGATAAGTTTTATCAGACAGAGGTACTGGATTGGACAGATAAGAAGAAATGTAAAATACCAGCTGTATAGATGCCCTTCTTGCTACCGGCAAAGAGCATCGGAAATGCAGCAACTAATGGGAAATTTACCAACTGCTAAAGTGCGTATATCTCGACCGTTTACCCATACTGGTGTGGAATACGCAGGCCCCATCGAAATAAAGTCATGGAAGGCACGCGGTGCTAAAATCTTGAAAGGGTATTTTGCCGTTTTCATATGCTTGGCTACAAAAGCCATACACTTAGAAGTTGCTTCAGACTTGACAACCCAAGCCTTTTTGGCAGCTTTCCGACGATTTACTTCCAAAAGAGGAAGCTGCAAGCAGATCTACAGTGACTGCGGAACTGATTTCGTCGGCGCTAATAATGAATTAGCCAAAATGTTGACAGAAGCGAAACACGATTGGAAAGAAATTGCGGAAGAATTAGCAAATCACGGTACGGATTGGCATTTTATTCTACCTGCTTCTCCCCACTTCTGTGGTTTATGGGAAGCTGGTGTGAAATCAGTAAAGTACCACTTAAAAAGAGTTGTAGGATCTGAAAGGCTAACCTTTGAGGAGCTCGCGACGCTTCTTACTCAGATAGAAGCGTGTCTGAATTCAAGGGCCCTTTGCCCTTTATCCGAAAGTCTCGATGATTTGAATGCACTCACCCCTGTGCACTTTCTAGTTGGCGAGTCATTGTATGCCATACCACAAGGTGAAATCATCAACAACATCACTCATTTAGACCGGTGGAAACGTGTTCAGGCTTTGGGGGAAGGATTCTGGAAAAAGTGGAGTTCCGAATACTTATCACGGCTCCAACAACGTCCAAAATGGACCAAAATCCAAAGAATGCCGAAAGTAGGAGATGCTCATCAAGGACGAACGCGTACCACTGACGTACTGGAATCTCGCACGAATCGAAAGCACGCACTTCGGATCGGACGGACTTGTACGCGTTGTTACTCTGAAAACCAAATCTGGACAGATGAAACGTCCCATAACAAAAATTTGTCTTCTGCCATCAAATGAATCTTACGAGCAAACTTCTATCGCTTAGCAAGATTCAAAATAAAATTAATTTATCTAAATAAATCAAAACCAAATCAAAAAATCAATAATTTAAATAAATGAAACGCATCTCGTGGAGAAAATAAAACAATTCATTTAAAATATCTTCGTATTTATTACAATAATTCAAAAAATATAATAAAATAATCATTTGGTCAAATCAACTAACTAAGAATCACACCAATGTAATTTTTAATAATTTAATCATAATTCTGCAACCGATTCACATTATTAACAAGAAAATTATAAAATAGAATTTTATTTAAATTCGTACTATAACAAAACAATTACTACAAAAAATTATAATAATTGCACTGCAGCAACACATGCAACTTTATGATTTGCAAATAAAAATAAAAAAAAACTTTATCACAAAGTCAATTAATTTTATTTCAATAAATAAACCAAACAACTTCGCTTAGAATTCAGCTGAATAACATCCACACTATCTGTCAATAAGCTAAAACAACAAACATATTATATTATATGTCAAAACAATGTCACCAATACACAATTCAATCGAATTAAATATATTATAAATTAAATCGCATTTGCTTCGAATCACGTTTAAAATGTCAAATCCCGTCGGCAAAATTAATTTTCCGAATCAATTAAAACTATAAAATATTTAAACTAATTTTGTTTAAATCAACACAAGCCAACGATTAAACTAATCAAAATTGATAACATAAATCGAAATTCAAAACAAATGAAATCAAATTAAAAAAAAAAAACACAATCACGATCGAACGTCATCAAATAAAATCGTCGAAGACAACATCACGAATTTAATCAGAATAATTAATCAAATACACCGTACTGGTTTGATTAAAATAATTATCACTCCACAATAATAACACAACACAGAAATTTGCATTAAATAATATCATCCCTCACACAAACAATATTATTTTTTATTTTTTTTTGCAAATTTGAACACGTCGCAAAAGTAAACAAACCACGGGAAGTCGAATACTTTCCAACTGGAAACTGACCTTCCCCACTGCTATGTACGAGCACATAACTATGTATGTATATAACGGGTGATTTTTTAAGAGGTTTAGAACTTAAAAAAAAAAAAACACAAAAAATTCGAAAAAATGAATAAAATATTTATTTGAATCGATAGTTTGAACCTTGCAATTTAATGTTTAAAGATAATTTCATGCAAATGTTGACCGCGGCTGCGTCTCAGGTAGCCCATCCGCTGAGTCCAATTTTGGCATACTCTTTCACACATATCGGCCGGTATCTCACGAATGAATGCATGGATGTTGGCTTCCAGTGCGTCAATCGAAGCGGGCTTGTCCCTATAGACATTAGCCTTGACATACCCTCACAAAAAATAATCTAATGGTGTCAAATCGCACGATCTAGGCGGCCAATTGACCGGCCCGAAACGTGAAATTAACTGTTCACCAAACTCGCCTCGCAATTGCGCCATTGTTTCGCGTGCTGTGTGGCATGTGGCACCGTCTTGTTGAAACCACATATCATGCAAGTCAAGAACTTCCATTTCGGGCAAAAAAAAGTTTGTTATCATCGCTCGGTAGCGTTCACCATTGACAGTAACGCTGCGATTCGCATCATCTTTGAAGAAATATGGCCCGATAATGCCGCCGGCCCATAAACTGCACCAAACAGTGGCTTTTTCGGGATGCATTGGTAGCTGTTGCAATGCTTCTGGCTGATCTTCACTCCAAATGCGGCAATTATGCTTATTTACGTACCCATTCAACCAAAAATGAGCCTCATCGCTGAACACAATTTTTCGATAAAAAAGCATTTCGAACCGAGCACGAATTTTGATAGCAAAATTCAATAATTTGCAAGCGTTGTTCATTTGTAAGACGATCCATGGTTAAATTGCAAACCAAACTGAAGCTGTTTGACAGTGACACAAGGTACTAAACACACGTCAGCTGTCAAAACAAGTGTTGCCAAAACCAAACCAGCTAAAAAATCACCCTTTATAAAAGGGTACATAACGCCAACTTAGCCTCATTTAATATACATATGTAAGTCAATTATACAATAATTTAACGGCATCGAAAGCCAATCAATTATTTAAATATTATAAAATATTTGTAATTAAAACAAAAAATATGCACTCACACATAATCTGCCACACATCGCATCGCGAAATAATTAATCGGAGGCGCGCTCGTTCTCGTATCGACTCAGATACACACACAATTATTCCATATCGCATTCATCAATAACTCACCTGTATAAATTCACCTTATGCACATAATAAAACACGAAACGATTAATGACAATAGTAATAAACACATAATTAAACACTTTAAAAATTAATCTACAACATTATGTAAACCGAACACGCACACGAAACACAACACCGGGGTAAAAATTGTACAATAACAATGGTGACGACGACGGCCACGATACAGGATTCTACTACAAGAATACGAGTACGAGATAACAGCAACTATTGTGTGACAAATTTCTTCATTCATCTGCGGTGGTGAAAACGAGATAAAAAACAATTAACGAAATATCCGTGTTCTGTTAATACTATGTAGAATCTTGTTGACTCTGTTTGTTGTATTATTTTTATTGAAAATTCAATACTTATGTTTTGTCTCTTTTCATGTAAATGAGATAAGAAGAGGTGATGGTTGATGACAACAACTACTATCCAACAATCTTGCCGATAATGCAGTGCAGATAGACGAAATCGGAACAGTGATGCAACCTAAACTAAATTCATCGTTTACACGGGACTCTCAACTTGGGCCCGGACATCATTTTTTCTTTTCATCGTGAGGTGGGAGAATGTACGGAAGTACAAGCCACGATATAATAAGAACTTAAACATGACTTAAATGTAGCAGATTAAAAAACGTGAGGACGTACCATCAAGTATCCACAACTTAGGTTCCACAATTCAGCAAATTAAATCTGTCACAAAATTGATGTTTTGAGTCTACAATTCGACTATACCTCAGGTCTTATGACCAATAAAATTACAATTCAAATATTCAAAGCAAATGGTTGTGTTTTATTTTATCTTAAAGAGGTTATAATTTTTTCCTAATTTTTCATGCAAAAAATCTTGTTGAATTACACCCTGAGTTATGCAAGTAGGACTCTTAACGACCACGAAAAAAAATATTCCACAACGGAAAAGGAGCTCCTTAGCATCGTTTGGGCCGTGAACTATTTTCGCCCATATATTGATGGTAGAACTTTTGATCTTCTTACTGATCACCAGCCTCTCAAATGGCTCCAAGCCAACCATAAGGGACAAGGTAATTAACCATAGGTTACAGCGTTGGTTACTTAGACTTAGAGAGTATGATATAAATATTGAATATATTGTAACGACTGTCACATTTGTACTATAACAACTCTGGAATGAACTATAACCACTCTCAAACATCGAACAAAAGAAACACTGAATTTCGATTTAGACAGGACACAAACCAACCTTCGTAGAGTTTTGGTGAGCTTTCGAACTTACAATATCTTTGTATATAAAAATGATAGTACTATCATGGCGGCGATTCAAATAGTAGAACAATAGGTCTATGGCGGCGCCACTTTCGACAGCATTTTAAGCGTTGGAGACTTGTAAACATAGAATCATAAAGAATGGAAAATAAGTAGTCAGAGCGAGAGGAAAGTATTATTTCGACTCCAGTAAGAAGTAAATGGAGTAAGAGAGAAAGTAAAATCAGCTGTTTATTAAATGTCAAATAAAAGAAAAAGGCAAGGAAAATAAGAAAATTATTTTCGTCTCCTCTTTAAAATGACTATTTCGTTGTTTTATTTGGGAATTTGATGCAGCCAGAGAAGCAAAGAAAGTTATATGAAGGGGGTGAAAGAGATACCTGCGTCAGCTGTTTGCGTCTGTGCCGTAGCAACGATGTTAAAACTTTCAAAGATTTTGTTTTGTCCTCGGTCAATGCGAGAAGAAAAATATACATATAGATATAATCATAGGTGTATTTTCTTTCGTTATTGAGGGTAGGTTTTGCTTTTGCAATATGCTTGTTAGACTTTGAGGATAGTCATATAACTTTTGGTAGGTATGTATTTGTATTGAAATTTCCTTGAAAGATTTCGATGGTAGGCAAAATGTATATCTTTTGGTAGGTACATATTTGATATTTGGGTTGGTATTTTGTTTGGTAGATCTGTTTTGCGTGGATGGGTAGTTATAGGTACATAAATCTCTTGTGACCTACATGCCTACATAATTGTATGAAAGTTTTATATGATACTAATGTACCTATAGTTAATTTTTTGGTAGATTATTATTGATAGAAATGTTCCTATTACTTTTGATTTCGAGGATAGGTTGGAATTAATAGGTGTGTATGTACCTATGTATGTACTGCCGCGTGGCAGTCACCTTGTTGTGGTGCGGTGGCTTAAGTATCAAAGATTCATCTGACCCACTGATTCTGGGGCAACCCTAATCGGTGGTAATTTTGAGGAGTTACGAACTAAGAACTGCCCCCCCTAATCCAGGGTGTTAAGTGACCCGTGCCTATTGGATGGTTTGCAGCCAGTGGGTATACCAGCTGTATTCTAACGGAACCTCTTTGATGTTGGTCGATTTGAAGAGTAACTACGACCTTACCATACCATGCGGAGCTCTGGTATGGCTCGACCCCATTACTTCTCTAGCTACTCGTGGGAATTATATGCCTAAACTACAAAAAAGAAAAAATAACAAAAATTTTAAAAAGTTCAACACTCTGCGGGATGTCACCGCGAGTGAAGCCGCAGATCAAATGGAAAAAGATTTCCGTGGCAATGATCTGAGACCGGATATCAGTAAGTTCTTGAAGAGGATGCCTTACGAGAACTCACAGAACCGGTCCTCAGGAGGAGCGTTGACCTCTTATCAAGGGAGAACACCTCCTGGATTAGAGGCAAACGCAACTCAACATGAAGTGTCTACCAGCATGGGGAGAATACCTCCCGTGCAAGTAGAAGAGAAATCGAGGGCCACAGACTCGGTAAATGATGGGAAGTCACCATCATCAAATACCTCGAAACCACCGATTATACCAACAAGTCAACGAAGCCGATATAATCGGTATGGCCGCAGAAAGTTTCCACTTCCAGAACTGGGAGCGCCTGGTGCCCTGGATGACCCACTAAGAAAGGGGTTAATTGGAGCAGGCACGAAGTGGTACTTCCGCTTTCTAGCAGAGGGAATGTCCCCCCAGGAAGCAAGGAATAAGGTGGAAGAGAGGAAAGAGAGGCGCGAAAGCGAAGAAAAACGACTGGCACAGGGTAAGAGGAAAAGCAATCACATAACTCTTCCCCAAAGGCAAGAAGCCAAAAAAGCCAGGACGCCAAAACATGCGGGACCTAATACCGCGAAAACCGTCGAAGGAAGGCTCTCGTATGCAAGTGCAGCCTTGAGCGTCAGAATAGCTGTCCTGCCGGAGAACTATCCTCAGGTTACCTTGAATGGCAGCGAGCTGTCGGCACTTGAGGCCATAATTGAGGAAGTTTCTCTTGACTGGAAGCATAAACTGAAGTTCAATGGTCTGCACTTCAGAACCGGTCTGCTCCTGGTTGACTGCTCTGGAATTGAAACAGCGGAGTGGTTAAGAGAGAGTGTACCGAAACTGAGTACTTGGAAGGGCATGAAGTTGGTAACGTGCAAGGGAGATGAAATCCCGAAGTTGCACACTATCACGCTGTTCTTACCAAGGAGTATGGGGCAGGACGACAAGAAAATCCTTGGCGTTAATTCAAGCCCAAAACGTGGGACTTGATGTCCAAACCTGGAGGGTGGTTAAAAGCACCAAAGAGGGCAAAGGCCAGCTGCTGGTGATCACCATCGATGCTCGGTCTGTGGAGACGATAGTAGGAGCAAACCACCAGCTCCACTACAAATTTGGGAAGGTACCTGTTTATAGCCTTCGGAAAGTGACAGGTCAATGCTCCTTCCATGAACCACCTTTGCCCAATTCACCCACGACCCCAACTCTTCCCCACCCCACGACCAAACCCTTGAAACCTTGCCTGGAATACCCACCTCTCCACCGCCTGCCCCTACCCCCTCAATCAACAAATTAAAATCCCCAAGAAGCCAGGCCAAAACACTGGGAATTTTAGGTCCAGACAGAGAGATAGAGGGCATGGACCTCTCTCCGAGTCGAACGGCTCAAGAGGAAACGCTTCCTACAGAAGAGGAGGAAGAATACCTGCTGGCAGATGATGGGGCCTTTGCCCCCATCTGCTGAAAAAATCAATACAATGACCAGACGCGGGATCAGTATCAAGCTAGCCCAAGTGAATATCCACCATGCAAGGAAGTTCACGGCGGATAACTTAGGGTTAGCACTGATCCAAGAACCCTGGACCTACAAGGGTCAGGTAAGAGGGTTAGTAAGTAGCGACTCAAAATTAATATGGGACGCGAGAGTAGACTCACCTAGAACTTGCATTAAAATAAGGAATAACATATCTTTTATATGTCTTTCAGATTTTATGACGAGGGATTTGGTCCCGATACAAGCCCAAATCAACATCGAGGGCAGTACCAGGACAATGGTAGTAGCAGCGGCCTACTTCGCCGGTGACGAAGCCAACATACCACCAATCGAAGTGCAAAGGCTGGTGGATCACTGCACACAAAGGAGGAAGCTACCGCTACTTGTTGGATGCGATACTAACGCCCACCATACAACATGGGGTAGCACCGACATAAACCAAAGGGGTGAGTACCTTTTAGACTTTATGTTGGTTAAAAATCTAGAAATATTTAACGTAGGGAATACCCCTACTTTTATTACTAGAGTAAGAAAAGAAGTTCTAGGTATAACTTTTGGAACTCCGAATATAGGCTGTCTTATAAGGGACTGGAGGGTATCTGAGGAGCCCTCGATGTCCGACCACAGAATTATTGTGTTCGACTTGGAAGGCCTTCTTACAGAGAATACCTCTGGGAGGAACCCAAAGAGAACAAACTGGGACTTATACAATACCTCAATCAAACTGGAACGTATAGGCCCAGCTAGCAGGATGATAAGTCACTTTGAATTGGAATATAGTGTTAGTGAATTTAGTGGGGCCATACAAGAGGCATATCAACTCAGTTGTCCCCTTAGACCAAAAATAAGACAGAAAGATGCTCCGTGGTGGAATAATAATCTGTCAACACTAAGATCCAATGTAAGAAAACTTTTTAATGAGGCAAAAAGAACGAGGGAATGGCATAGATATTCCGCAGAGCTTACAATATATAACAAGGAGCTAAGGAAAGCCAAGAGAATTAATTTTGCATCTTTTTGTGAGAATATTTCCTCAACCCCTGCTGCTTCTAGATTGCATAAAGCTCTTGCAAAAGAGAAGACAATTTCATCATTAGCTCTAAGGTATGATGATGGAAGCTTTACAGAAAATGAAGAGCACTCCTACTTAATACGCACTTTCCAGGTAGTCTGCCTCTAGAAGGGAACTCGATAGAGAGAACACCTCTCAAACCTAAAAAAGAGGACTGGAAATTATCTGCAACAATCTGTTCAAGTAAAAGGATTGAATGGGCAATTCGCACCTTTCAACCTTTTAAATCACCAGGTGTGGAAGGTATCTTTCCAGCTCTATTACAACAGGGTAAAGATCATCTTATGCCTTATCTAACTAGCATACTTCGAAGTAGTATAGCTCTTGGGTATATACCAAGCGTATGGAGAAGAGCTAAAGTGATTTTTATTCCTAAAGTAGGGAAGAAAGATACAACCCACCCCAAGTCTTTTAGGCCGATAAGCCTAACGTCCTTTGTACTAAAAACTCTCGAAAAAATAATCGACAACTTCATGAGATCGGAAGTATTAGTCGATAGGCCTCTTAACGTACGCCAACATGCCTACAGAGCGGGCAGATCTACAGAAACCGCTCTGTTTGAACTCACTAACGTCTTACAGGAAGCTTTAGGCGCTAAGGAAATAACACTGTCAGTCTTTCTAGATATGGAAAGTGCTTTTGACAATACCTCCCATGATGCGGTTAATAAAGCTCTTGTAGGGAAAGGTGTGCCCAGCACCATATCCACATGGATTGGTGAGATGTTAGCCACTAGAACAGCTGAGGCACCAGCAGGCCCAAATACGCGGAAAATCTTAACAACAAGAGGCTGTCCGCAGGGAGGGGTACTATCACCCTTGCTGTGGAGTCTTGTAGTTGATGAACTGTTAGAAAAGCTTACTTCTGTAGCATTAACTGTATCGGTTTTGCTGATGATATCGTCATCACAGCCACAGGGAAGTTTGAAGAAACCCTCTGTGACATTATTCAAAGAGGGCTAGCTATTACAAGGAAATGGTGCATATCTGTTGGATTATCTATTAATCCCACCAAGACGACGATAATACCATTTACGAAGAAAAGACTTCTGCCACGCATGAAACCCATTCGGTTGGGGGGCCAAGTAATACAAACAAAAAGTGAGGTTAAATATCTAGGTATCACACTAGACAGTAAACTCCTTTGGAATAAACACGTAGCAATAACCGTCGGGAAAGCCACAAAAGCCCTCATGATCTGCAAAAGACTAGCAGGCAAATCATGGGGCTGCAAACCATACATCCTTTGGTGGATGTACACCATGATGGTAAGACCCAACATTACCTATGGTGCGGTCGCATGGCATAAGAGAACCGAATTGCTCACAACTAGGAAATCACTAGAAAAAGTCCAAAGGCTCGCATGCTTATGCATAACTGCAGCAGCCATGGAAGTTATCCTTCATCTATCCCCCTTACATGAAGCTATAGCAAGTGCTGCAAAGGGAGCCATCATGAGGTTTGCCAAAGAAGGAACCGGTACTGGTAAATGCATTAGTCTCAGGGTTAGGGACTGCATTCCAAAGTCAGCGGTGTTACGTATTTCCAAACGCTGCCGCTGCATTAGTTAAAAGCTAGCAGCTCAAACGCTGCGAACGTGACGGATCTTTAACCTGGGATCCTTAACCTCTTTTCGATACTTAGGTAAAACACCCAACGTGGTTATCATTTCTTTCTCTATTTAGACTTCCGACCCATCTGGTCACAAACTTGTAAGTTCTCTTATAAATATCAAATAAAATTGAATTTGTATTTATTTGGATGTAAGCTTTTTATTTCGCTGGAAAACATAATCGACAGTACGATACACAACAGTGGCGACGAGGAGGAGCAAGAACCAAATCTGACGAAAATGAATGCAGAACAATTAAAGACGCTTTTATCTGCTATCCAAACTGCGATTCAGGGTAACCCTACCGGTCAATCACAGCAGGAAATCATCCAACTTGAGAATTTTAATGAAGATAACGAAAGTTGGGAAATCTTCATTAAGAGGCTGGAAAATTTTTTTAGTTTGAAGAAACTAACTGGGTCTACTGAAGATGTTCTAAAAAGCAAAAAGGATTGGCTAATTCATGCGGTCGGTGCAAAAACATTACAACTTCTTTGTAATTTGACAAGTCCGGATGATCCTCAATCAAAAACCTACGACGAGTTGGTCAAATTGGTTAAAGATCATCTACATCCAGCACCTAGTGTAATCGCTGAACAAAATCGGTTCACAAAACGAATCCAACACGAGGGAGAAAGCATATCAAATTTTGTTGCAGATTTGAAGAAAATGTGCAAAAATTGTAATTTTAAATGCGCATCTTGCCAAGCATCAACAGCCGATGCACATCTTAGGCAACAATTTATTAGTGGCCTAAGAAATGCGCACTGGTTAGAGAAACTAATTCAACTCAAGGAACCTAATAATAAATTCATTGATTGCGTCACGGCTACTCTTGCAATGGAGTCAGCACAAAAGGATTCAAAAGAAATCCAAAATCTGCAAGCCACAACTTCGATAGATAAACAAAACCAAATAGCAAAATTTAATCCACTTCGAAAAAAAAAATTTGTCAAACAACGGCAAAAATTATCAGGTAAACAAGTGCACATGAGCCAAACAAGTTGTTTTCGTTGTGGAGACAAGGAACATCTGAGTAATGAATGTCGTCACATTCACTCAATTTGTTCCAAATGTAAGAAAATTGGACATCTGGCTCGTGTGTGCATGAGTGGGTCGCTGCCCCCGCAGCCCCATCAAAAACAAAAAAGCGGCAAAACGACTTTCCAAAATCAGCTGGAGTCTTTTCAGTTGCAGCAAGATGATAATGATTTATTTTATATCAATCATCTGAGTGAAGTTTTTCTGCCAGAAGAAAGGAAAAAACCGAACAAAATTATGTTGGAGGTTAAATTAGATGGTGTATTGACAAATTTGGAGCTAGATACGGGAGCAGCGGTTTCATCAATCTCTCACGATGATTTCGTAAGAACTTGGCCTGAAAAACATATAAATGAATCCTCTATTCCTTTTCAGACATATACAGGTGAGGTGATAAATCCACTGGGATACGCCACTATGCAGGTCGAATATGGGGGAGAAGTATCCAATGCGAATATTTACGTAATGCCCGGGAGGGTTGACGCAATTTTTGGCAGAGAGTGGCTCAAAATTTTCAAAGTTATGCTGCCAGAAATACACCAAGTGGAGAAAAAAATCACACCTAAGCTGAAGGAAGAGGTGATGCGTGAGTTGAAGACCAAGTTCGCTGACGTCTTTCGACCTGGAGTTGGAAAAATAAACGATTACGAAGCCAAGCTGTATCTTCAAGAAAATACCCAACCTGTGTACATTGCCGCTCGAAAGGTACCATATGCCATGCTAGGTAAAATGGAGCAAGAGATTGACCGTCTGGAGAAGGCAGGAATTATAGCCAAAATGCAGTTCAGTGAATGGGGTACACCAGTAGTGCCAATTCTGAAAAAAGATGGTTCAATCAGACTATGCGCAGACTACAAGATCACACTAAATAAAGTACTGAAAAGTGATAACTTTCCGATTCCACCAATAGAAGACATCTTTGCAACGTCCATGGAAGGTGGCAAAATTTTCACAACTTTGGACATCAGTGAGGCTTATTTACACATGCCAATGGATCAGCAAAGTGCGCAGATCCAAGCAATTTCAACCATGCAAGGTGATTACCAGGTAAATAGGCTGATGTACGGTACCAAAGTGGCATCAGCAATTTGGCAGAGGTATATTCAGCAGAAGCTGAAAGGCATTAAAGGAGTTTGTGTTTTTCTTGATGACATCAAGATCCAAGGGAGAGATTTTGATCAACATATAGCTCGCTTAGAGGAAGTACTTGGTCGACTTAACAAAGTCGGGTTGCGGGTAAATTCCAATAAATGTAAATTTTTCGAAAATTCCATAACTTACTTAGGTCATGTGATTTCGTCGAGAGGACTGGAGAAGACCAAGGACAAGGTTCAGGCAATCATGGATGCGCCCGCACCGAAGAATATTACCGAGGTCCGAAGCTGGCTAGGGTTGGTAAATTATTATGGGAGGTTTCTGAAAAATCTTTCGGCCAAACTGCACCCACTCTACCATCTTTTACAAAAGGACATTGTGTTTAGCTGGACCAAAGAATGCGAGGAAGCATTTAATTTTATAAAAGACGAGGTGACTTCTGAAGTGGTACTTGTTGCGTACGATCCAGCTCTGCCGTTGTCTTTGGCCACGGATGCAAGTCCATACGGACTAGGAGCAGTGCTATCACACAAATTTCCTGATGGGCAAGAACATCCGATCGCGTATGCTTCTCGGTCTTTGTCAAAGTCTGAGATGAATTATAGTCAAATAGACAAAGAAGCTACCGCGATTTTTTTGGGCTCTGAAAAGATTTTTTCAATACTGCTACGGACGTAAGTTTACGTTAATCACTGACCATAAACCTTTGGTTGCTATTTTCAGCCCAGATAAAAATCTGCCAAGCATGGTTGCCACTCGAATGCTGCATTACGCTCAATTCCTTCAAGGGTTCAGCTACAACATTGTGTACCGGTCGACGGATGAGCATTCCAATGCAGACGCGCTTTCAAGGTTGCCGTTAACCTATAAGGATTCCGATGACATAGATGGCATCACATACTACCAAATGCAACAATTTGAAACGGTTCCGGTTACGCAAAAGGAAATTGCCAAGGAAACAACAAAAGATGATGTGTTGAAAGTGGTACATTTTTCATTATTGGCAGGAAAGAAGCTCCAGCATCCGGATTTTCAAGGTAAAGATAAACAATTTTCATTGTCAAATGGTATTATTCTTAGAAATAGCCGAGTGGTGATACCTTCAAGTTTGAGGAAGCTCATTTTAGCCGAATTGCACGTGGCCCACGTAGGTATTGTGAAGATGAAGGCACTTGCAAGGAGCTACGTTTGGTGGCCGCGCATTGATTCAGATATAGAAAATTTGGCTCGCGAATGCTTTGCATGTAGAAGTGTTATGAAGCAGTCCACAAGAAAGGTGCAACACCTATGGGAGTACCCAACTAGTGCATGGCAGAGAGTACACATAGACTTCGCGGGACCATTTATGGACAAGTATTTCTTGATCGTGGTGGATGCTCATTCGAAGTGGCCGGAAATTATCCCAATGACGTGTATGACAGCATCGAAAACAATAGTCGTGTTACGTGAAATATTTGCTCGTTTTGGTTTACCAGTCACATTAGTCAGCGACAACGGTTCTACATTTACTTCGGGGGAGTTCAAGGAATTCACCAGATCAAATGGAATCATCCACAAGTTCTCTGCACCATACCACCCTGCCACTAACGGACAGGCAGAAAGATTCGTGCAGAGTATGAAAATGACACTTCGCAAGATGGTAAAGGATTCTGGAGATTTAAATTTGAAGCTTTCCAACTATCTGATGCAATACAGAAAAACCCCAAATTCTACAACCGGAATAGCACCATGTGTTTTATTCCTGCAGCGAGATATTCGTGTACGACTGGATTTGGTTCGTTCTGGAGATAAAGAAACTGTTCCACAAAAACTGCAGCGTGCGCCGTACCAAAATGGAATAGAGTACTATCCAGGTGACACAGTGCAGATCAGAAATTATACGTCCAAGGATAAGAAGTGGGAGTTTGGTAAGATCGTACGTAGAGATGGACTACTTCACTACTTCATAAATGTGAATGGGAAGCTGTGGCGAAGACATATGAATCAAATGATGAAGTGCAATATCGACCCGTCAAATATAAGGAAGGATTCTGATTTTGAGGTAACATCATTTATTCCATTTAATAAAACTCCTTCTACTTATGTAGATGAAAACCTTGAAGCATCTACAAAGGAACCAAAAAGAAGTGAACCGAATGTGGAACCGATTGAAGACACAGTTCAATCTATTGAAAAACCAATTAGTGACCAAAATCTGATTGTGGATAATCAGCCAGCAGTTAGACGGAGCACTCGTGACAAGAAGCCTGTTGACCGTCTAGGTTATACTTCGTTTTAGTGGTGAGGACTGTTACGTATTTCCAAACGCTGCCGCTGCATTAGTTAAAAGCTAGCAGCTCAAACGCTGCGAACGTGATGGATCTTTAACCTGGGATCCTTAACCTCTTTTCGATACTTAGGTAAAACACCCAACGTGGTTATCATTTCTTTCTCTATTTAGACTTCCGACCCATCTGGTCACAAACTTATAAGTTCTCTTATAAATATCAAATAAAATTGAATTTGTATTTATTTGGATGTAAGCTTTTTATTTCGCTGGAAAACATAATCGACAGTACGATACACAACAAGCGGTAACAAACCTTATTGACATTCCAAGAGATGGCATGATTAAGAGATACAACTTGGAGAAGAACTTTCAAATGAAGTTAAGTAATAAAAAGGAGTGGGAAGGCGAAATAATAAACTATACTCTCAAACCAAATGCCATCAAATGGTACACTGATGGATCGAGAACAGCTGAAGGGACTGGGGCTGGAGTCTTTGGGCCTAGAACCATACCGATGGGACAGTCTACTAGCATTTTTCAAGCCGAAGTTCACGCCATAGCAAAATGTGCACAACGTAATCTCGAAAGAAATTACCGAAACCAAAACATAGCCATTATGTCAGACAGTCAAGCTGCACTCAAAGCTCTGAGCTCCTACGCAATCAGCTCTAAAGTAGTTTGGGAGTGTGTGAACAAGCTGAATGTCCTGGGCAAGAACAACAGTGTCACACTTCACTGGGTACCTGGTCACGTTGGTGTCCAGGGTAATGAAGAAGCAGATTCCTTGGCAAAAATAGGGGCAAAGACTCCATTAATGGGGCCTGAACCCTATTGTGGCTTAGGAGAAAATGTGATAAAATACAAAATTAAAGAACTGGAGGAGGCAAGAAAATCCAAAAACTGGAAAGAACTCCACAAGCTAAGGCAGGCAAAATAATTACTTGGTAGTTAAAACCGAGCACGATTTAAGGACTGCATCAAACTAACTAGGAACAACCTTAGGATAATATCTGGTCTCCTCACCGGGCACTGTAAACTTAAAAGACACCTTAATATCCTTGGAGTAGTTAGCAGTCCAACATGCAGATTCTGCTGCACATATGAGGAAACACCAGACCATATACTAGGAAAATGCGATGCAACTATGCACCAAAGGAAAAAAACACCTGGGAAACTACCAGGTAGAAGAGAGTGATCTTTCCTCTCTAAAAGTCCTCCAAATACTTGAATTTCTTAGGGAAATAAAATTGGAGGAAGAACTGTAGAATGAGCAACCTCATCCAGTCTAAGGTGGGGGCACAATAGATCTTAAGGTCGCAGTGCAACAACCCCCAAAAAATTCCTTTCATTCATTCACCTATGTATGTAGGTAGGTAGGTATATTTTAATTAAAGTTTTTATGTAAATTTGGGTGATGGGTTTTGGTAAAGGTATACGATCTCTTTTGGTAGGTAGTTAGGTAGGTATATATTTTAATAATCAATAGTTTCAATAGGGATTCAGGTGAAATGAATCAAATTATATTTTGGTTACAATTTGTTTCATTTGACTTGAAGTTATTAATGCAAAATTAGGTGGTAGATTAAGGTAGAAGAAGTTTAGTAGGCAGATATTTTTTTTGGTACGTATATACATATATACATATAGGTACTCACCTGAGAATAATAAGGTCGTATCTCAAAACAATTAAAAATCGATGTTTTACATCATTTAAAATATATACCTAGATAGGTTTCAGCATTAAAATTAGAGCAGAAAAAACCAGAAAATCAAGGGCGAAAGTATATCTAGGAATTTAAATCATTTTTTAGTTCATGGTCGTAGGTATGTAGGAAAGTCAATGAATTGTTTTTTACTTATTAGGTAGTCGGTTTTAGCTTGTTATTCAATGGGCTGTACTTACTTTATATCAAAATAATTATTATAATAATAATTATTATATTATCGAAAAAAAAAGTTGGCAATGTTTTTTTGTGCAAACAATGTTTTTTTGCGCAAACAAAATGCCAAAAAATAATCATTTTTTATTTCGGCATTTTGTCAATTTGTTTCTTTTCCCATTAAATTTTAGGATGCATGTACCTACCTAGGTATACAAAATTGCAGTTGGTATGTAGGTATGTAGGAATGTCAATGAATTTTTTTTTACTTATTAGGTACCTAGTCGGTTTTAGCTTGTTATTCAATGGGCTATACTTTCTTTATATCAAAATAATTATTATAATAATAATTATTATATTATCGAAAAAAAAGTTGGCAATGTTTTTTTGTGCAAACAATGTTTTTTTGCGCAAACAAAATGCCAAAAAATAACCATTTTTTTTCGGCATTTTGTCAATTTGTTTCTTTTCCCATTAAATTTTAGGATGCATGTACCTACCTACGTATAAAAAATTGCAGATGGTACCTTTTCTTAGTTTTTTCCTTTAGATCATTTAAGTCACAGAGATTTTGTCCAACATACAACTATGAACTAAAAGAAAATTTGTTTTTTATCAAAAAAAATTATGGGTAGGTAGGTATTACTATGCCTATGACCATTAAAATTATTAATTTTTTTTAAGTTACCTACGTACCTACTTACTATGATAAATCAAGGAAAAAGAAATTGTATAGATCGTTAGATATAAAGGTATATATATAGGTACCTACCTAGTAATTATAAATATTTTAATTATTATTTTTTTATTTTTGTAAGTTACACCACTTAGGTAGGTACCTACCTACACAAGTACCTATTAGATATTAAAAAATTAGTTTGGTAGGTCGATACGTATTACCCATACCTATCTAGGTATATAAGACGATCGGTAGGTAATAAAAATTAATTTGTAAAAAATGATGACCAGTACTTACTTTGGGAAATGATTGAATAACATGTAAGGAAAAAAAGTCGTTATAGGCGTATAGGCTCATAGGGGGTTCATTTCTTTATGCCTAGGTATTAAATAATAAAATGATAACAAAAATTGCAGTACTTGCAATGTTATGAGAAAGCTTTTTTTAAATCAAAAATCTATTGTTTTATTACTTTCCAAACAAATTTATTTTAATGCACATAAAAAGATATACCTATATGTATTTTATATTTTTATTTTCAAATACAAGATTTAAAAAAGAAGAAAAAAGCTTTTACTATGACATCTTCATACAATAATATTTTTTTGGTCATACAAATATTTTAAATTCATTGCTGTCGCTTCACTCGGTTTGGATGGTAATCTCGTTCCGTGATCTGCTGTTCTTTTAATTTAAAAATTAAGAGATGTTCTGCTGACTTGTTGCCACTGCCGATGTAGGTTGGTTGTGCATGGTGAAGTGGGTGGTTGCTTCTAAGCTGTTGGTGATGAGGGTTGATTGGTTTGTTGACGTTGTTACTGTTCACGTATTCAAGAATTGGTAAAAATATATACAAAGGGATCAACGAAACTTGAAAAACGTTTTTAGCACTTATCTTAGCTCTTCTCAAGCAAAATTATATTTTCCTTAACAACTTTTTTTTTTCAAATTATTACATTAGGTAGGCAGAGGTACCAACCATTATTTTTTTTTTTTTTTTTTTCAAATTCATTTTTATTTTCAATTTTCTTAAAACTATCATAAAGCTAGACAAAAATTCATAAAAAACTAGCCTACTTATCAATATCTTAATACTAACTTACTGGCCCCAATCGGACACTCTAAGTTAAACTATAATAACTTAATTATAATGCCTTTCGGCCTAAGAACTATCTTAATACTAAATCCAGGTCGGTTTAATTTTTTACCGAGAAGAATTTACAAAAACTCGGTATCTCTGTCTTTATATTTTTTGGTTTTATATAAAACCTACAAACTACATAAAACTAAATTAAAGCTAACTAAAACTAATTAAAACTACTTAAAGCTACTTAAAACTATTTACAACTAATTATAAACTAATTACAACCTACTTATAAGCTACTTACAGACTACTTACAAATTAGAACAGCCACAGCAAGCTTTTCCCGGTTTTATAATTTTCTTGTATTTTTTTTTTTGTGCCACCCTGACTGTCCGTTCATAAAACTAACTACCTAAACCTATGCAAGTCGGCCATACAAAAGAAAATAGCAAGGTCAACTATTAAATATCTTAAACATCTTCGTTTTTCAACCACCAGAACTGGTTCTCCTGCTTTACCCTATCTCATCGGTCCCGTTCGGACACAGTCCTACTGAACCGAAGGTGCTCAGCTCCGTCTTGCGCGAGGACGTCCCGACTGTACAGGAGCCGCCGATCTACAGTTCTCCGGCAGACGTGGTAGATTAGCGGAACCGCCGCTCTATCCTGGATCAACCCTCGACTGTCTAGGTGGAGGAATGCATCGGGCAGAATAAAGCCGCTTAGACGCACACTCTCGTAGTATTCGTTGTTGGGGTAATAAGCCCCGGAAATAAGCTGTTAAACGAGGACATCGCTCTTGCAATGTGACCTCGAATAAGCTTCAGCAAGAAATTATCTATCCTGTTTATGTTGGCACCGTTGTATAGAACCAGGTTGGAATAGTAGTGTTTGTACTCCGACTCTGGTGTTCTGTGCAATCCAAGGCAGCGTCGAAGACACTACCTCTCAAACACCCGAATCTTTTCCATTTGAGATGGGGCAACGTTGAACCAAACCGGGCATCCATAGGCAATCATCGGCCGGATAAGGGCCATGTAGCAAATCACCTTCACCCTGCTGTCAAGCCGGCTGCTATAAATCAACCGTTTCGTCAGGGCAAAGGCTCCTCTAGCCCTGGCCAGAGCAGCATTTATATGTCTGTCGAAATACAAATACTGATCCATCCAGATGCCAAGGTACTTTACTACACTTTTACTCGCCAGTGGATGTCCATTTGGCCCTACGATCACCAGCTTGCGCCAGTTCTTTCTCGTATCCCTTGTGGCTCTATGCAACGGAGTCCTAAACAAGATAGTTTCTGATTTCTGAAAGTTGATTTTCAACTTCCAGTCATCGCAATATCGCTGAATCTTCTCGAAGTCACGTTGCAAAAGAATCCTGATGTCCTCGACTTTTGCAGCTGTTCTGTACGCAATTAGGTCGTCGGCATACGCAATTGCCTGAGTTAGACTACTTATAAGATCGCTGGTGTAAATGCTGAATAGAACCGGCGAGTTGACCGCTCCCTGCTGAAGACCATTTTTAATATTAAAGGTTGTAGCAGAAGTTACATTTCCACTTTTGATAACAAACTTTCTGCCATTGAGCATATCATAAAGCATATATAATAGTGGTTTACTAATGCCAAGTCTGGTCAGCTTAAGATAGAGACCCTCTAACCATACGGTGTCGAAGGCCTTCTCGAAATCAACCAGACAGGCACCCGTACACTGCTTCTTAGATTTGTTCCATTGGACATCAGAAACGAGTTTAGACGCGACATGAATGGTGTCATGTCCCGCCTTAAAACCGAACTGATTGTCCGGTATGATAGTATTGTCCTCTGCCCACTTAGACAGAGCTCTATTGATAACTTTTTCGAATACCTTGCTGATACTCGGAAGAAGACTTATCGACCGGAGATTCGCCGGATTGGAGTTGTCCTTTCCCTTTTTCGGGAGAGGATGCACCACAGCTGTCTTCCACCGCACTGGATAATATGCATTACTCAGAGCGTTGTTAAATAGAGTGGTATAAATGTCTACTGCTTCTTGAGGTAAATGTCAAAGTACAACGTTGGATATGCCATCGACTCCTGCTGACTTCTTCTTCTTTAATGAATCGAAGATGAGCTGGAGCTCCACCTTCGTAATTAACAGGGAACTGGGCCCATTTCGCTCGGCGATTATGGCATTTGCCAAATGATCTTCATTGAACCCGGTGAAACCAAGGTTCTCTGATCGCCATTGCGTGATGTCATTCCGAAGGTAGTAGTGATGGAGCAAGGCTCTGTTTTCCAGGACATGATTCGGGCGAATGCACGCATTCACCTTGTACACTTGCTGGAAAGCAGCCCCCACAGCCTCCACTTTCTCCTGCGGATCTTCGACAATAAAGAGGTCATCGTCCAAGACGGCGTCCTCTGGATCAATTCCTGCTGTCAGAAGTACTTCTCTGTTGTCCGTCGTTCTCTGAAGCTTAAGACACGGAAGATCGCTCTGATCATTCCTTCTGAATATCTTGTTAATTTGGGGAAACATGCTCGGGTCACTAGAGTTGATGGCCCGAATTTTGTTATCCCAATACAAATTAATTGACAACCGATAGTTCTCTTTAATTAGTTGGTTGATGTTCTTGATCGACGGCTTTAGTGTCCTAATCTCCAAGTCGTGAGGGTCAGTAAACCGTCGGTACAAGTGTTTGAGTCTTGTCAGCAGTCCACTTTTTTGTCTGTGTAATGCGTCAATGGTCGCGTTCCGTTGTTTGTATTTCGGTATTGTTCTGTTCATTGTTCCTTTGATTGTCTCGTCCATTTGTTCTAAGTATTGGTCTTTTTCATTATTTATGCATAATAGTAAAATATTTGCTAAGAATATTTTAAAGAATATAACAAAACTGTTTGATATCAAGTTTAAAAAAAAAATAATTTTTGAATCTGTCGAAATATTGAGTTAAATTTTTATTGTTAGAAACTGGAAATTGGGTAGAATTCAAGAAAATAGAAAACGAAAAAGGTTTGTTTGGAATTTGAGCTAGGAGAGTTCTTAAAGTTGTTTTTCAGTCCAAAACATATCTTCCTACTTTTTTTACTTACGGTTTTCCATTACTTACCTCTGCCTTTTATCTGTTTGAATCTGAAAAATAATTTGGCGTGTATTCTTTTCCACATCACCCAGTGGGGTAGAATACTAGACGCGTTTTTTTTATGAGGTTTCCCCGATAGGCCTAGTCCTCATTCTATAACTACAAAGATATTGCACAATGCTCATGCGTTTTTTTAATGAGGTATCCCCGGTAAGCCTATTCCTCTTACTACTTCTAATTTTGTTTTGTTTTTTTTTTATTTTTTTGGTTAGGTATGTATAAATATATGTATATAAATATAGGAACAACAAATATTGCGTATTGCACATGCGTTTTTTTTAATGAGGTATCCATGGTAAGCCTAGTCCTCGTACTAATTCTAAATACTTAATTTCTAAATAATTTCATTTTTATAATATAATATTGCATAATAGTACAATATAATATTAGGAATATCATAATGGTTTCAAAATAAATGTTGAGAAAGGGTACACAAAGAAATTCACCTATAATAATGTTGAGAAATATTGCGTAGAAAAAAATGAAAAAAAAACTAATGAAGTTTACCTATACAATAAGGGGTTTTACTAACAAAAATATTATATACAAAGTAATATACTATAAAGTCTTATATCCTAAAAGTAATTCTTAAATTATATAATACAAATATAATAAATATAATATAATACAAATTCTGAGATATTTCCTTGGTATCATACTTTTATTAACTTATAATTTTAATATACATATCATTATCATATCACAGAAAGATATACTTATGCTATAACTTAAACTATCCTTGATTTTGGTTCCTTAAACTTTTTGTTGCTTTTCTTATTAGTTAAAATAATCAGTCCTCTCAGCAGAAATTTTACGATTACTTCTTTGTGCTCTTTCATGCAATTGATATCCAAAATTTCATTTTCCATTATTTCGGCGCACCAGTTCCCAACAATCCTTACTGCGGTTTGTTTCTGCGTGAAGTTTCTCTCGAAATTACTTTGTAGAATCTTAACAGTTCTTTCGAAAATAATCGAAGGAACTGTTAATCTCCCAAATTCCGATTTAGTCGTTTTTGTGTCATATGCCCGAAGCTTAATCAATAATGTTTGCTGCCTTTCGTTATTCTCTTCGTTCTCCTCCACCATGAACTTGCAGCAAACTTCACAGCTCAATTTTTTGTTTAATTTTCCTGCTGCAAACCCGGCGTAATATGCAGCAGCTGCTTTTTGAAGATTCTGTGACACAGTTTCGTTGTTACTTTCGTCTTCATCGAGATCCTCTTCTAAGTCGTAAACCTCCATTAGCTGCTCGTCTGGGCTCCCTTCTTTTTGAGGGCTGTCATCTTCATCGTCCAGATCTTCTTCAAGGATGTAAACGTCCATTTGGTCATCTTCGTCTTCTACTTCTTCTACGACGTAGACCAGCTCAGTCTCTAAAATGTCATCTTCGATGGGGAGTTCAAATTCAAAGTCCTTGTCGTCATCCGTTGCCTTTTCCAGGTCTGTTTCCTGTATGAGGGGTTCCGCCCTAGTGTCCTCATAACCTGAATGCTCTGCAGCGCTGAAATTGTGAAATACTATTTGCTTGAGATTCCTAATGAATCGCCAAGTGGATGGATTCCGTTCGTAAGAGTCCCTGTTACTCCTTACCATAGAGAATAAATTCTCGGCTACGTCTGTGTTGAAATGTGCGAGTAGGAAATAGCTCTGCTCTTCGCTTCGGAGATATTCCCACATTAGCACAACTCCCTGTATAGTTTGCTGCAAGCCTTTGAAGCATGGTGGGATTTGCCTACAGCTGGTAGATTTCCATGTTGATATCCATTCTTTTGCTTCTACCAGCTTATTTAAAGTTTCAGTTGAATCTGATAATACTTGCATATTGGGATTCCTCGAGTAACGATGGCCATTATTTAGGATATCGAAGAGGTCGTTCATTTTCTTGATGAATCTTGCTGTATCCTCAGCAGTTTTTTTCTGCTCTTCGGTTTTGAAGCAGTTCGTCTGCACAGCATACATAATTCCCGTGTATACCTTGTCGCTAAAAACCTGCGTTGGCAATTTTACCGACATCTTTTCAAATCCGTTAGGGTAAATATGTGATTGAGTCAGCTTGAAAAAAATTTGAAAAGTATTCGCTTTCGAGTCCTCCTCAAAAATGTTTGCCAAGACTCCCCAATCAACAATATCATCCCCTATACAGATTCGATGTCGAAGAAGTGTATTCCTAACGCATTTAAAAAGATGTGGATAGTCGTGCAGTAAGAACATTTTTTGTTCCTTTATCTCCAGGTTGGGATTTTCTTCGATGGCTGCCATGGCCAATGTTTTGTACGCCAAAACATTGTTTGATCGTTGGTCGCAGCTTGTTGCGACCACAGTAAATCCACAATTTATTACTCCTGTAATAATTGTTACCAGAATTTGAGCTAAAGTCTCTCCATTTGGTGATCCAACGTAGTATGCAATCGTCTGCTTCCAGTTAGTGTTGAGACCTCTAAGCGTAAAAACTATTACCTTAGAGGCCACAACACTGGTCCTTCCTAGCTCACCAAAATCAGTAAATCCGTAAACAATATCATCCTTGATATTGTATTCGAGCTCTCTCTGGATTGCCATTTCATCGAAGACAATTATGGTTTTTTTCTCCATCGCTGTAAGTTGTTTTGCCTTCTCATTGAGCAAGTCCTTCATCTCCTGGCTGAGTCCTGCTGGTTACCTAATTTCGGAATGCCATCGATAAATGGTGCTTGTCGATGGAAACTTGAAGCTTACACTAATCATAAATGAATAGCACGCTGGGGACTTATAGAAAAACTTCAAAAAAGTTCCTTTTCCTTAGTCTTCCAGGGTGCATTCGTCTTGTGGAAAATTTGCGCAAAAATGAATGTACGCAAATCTTCCGAAAAATTCTTTGTTTGATGGTCTAAAATTTCCTTGAAGTTGATGGGTTTGGTATTTTTTCTTCGTTTCTGGGGAGAGAAATATATAAGCCGACGAGCTTTTTTAACCCGAACTGGTTTTGGCATCGTTTTGTGTTGAAAAAGGTACTTGTGGCAAAGATAAATATTTGACGTATGTTTTTTTGGAACCTGCAGCTAGGTTTACTAAAGATGCAGCTGGGCTGCTGAAAGGAACAGAAGAACGTGGTGGCAGTTGTGGAAGAGGACGTGAAGGTAAATGTGGCCTTGTAGGTGCAGAAGTTGCTTTTGCAGAGATGACCGTTAAAGTCTGCTGCTTTTGATACTTACATGCTTCCATCATTCGAAAGCATAAAGGATCAATATTTTCATCAGAGCACTTGCAAGTAGAATATAATGATAATTGGAGTGCATCTGGGAGAAGACGCTTTGTTGTACCACGAAGTATTATGTCTTTCAAGTAGAAATATGCTTCACACATGCTTGAGTTATCATTCACATGTGAAACACTTCCATGCTTGATCCAGACCTGTCTTCTGTGGTCTGAAGGAAGTCTAAAAAAGGAAATACTACTTGGGCGTTGTTGAACTACACCGCAGTTCTTATAACAACACTTCACCATATTTATTTTTAAAATATATTTATTTTATTGATAAGTAAATGTTTTTTTTATAAAAAGACTTAAAAAAGATTACGGCAACCCTGGTTTCTTTTTCAATTAAAAAAAAACTATGTACCTTAAACACTTAAATATTTTTCATCCAACACGGATTTACAAAAGACACTTGCTAACACTGTTTTTTTTCACTCAAAACCTTATCTATTTCACACAGTAATAATTTTTAATTTTGAACACAATAATATTTTGTTCGATTAATTATGTTTTATTTTTCAATACACAATAATTTTATTTCACACAACGATATTTTTTTTTAAATTTATTTTGCACACAATATTTTTTTTCATAGAAACTAAACGGAGGATTTTTCGGGGCGATTGAATTTTATGTGGTCACATAAGCCACATAAAATTCAATCGCCCCGAAAAATCCTCCGTTTAGTTTCTATGAAAAAAAATATTGTGTGGCTTATGTGGCCACATAAAATTCAATCGCCCCAAAAAATCCTCCGTTGCCTCGCACGCCCTCACCAACAATCATTTCAATGTTAAGTTCGAAGACGTTAAGCTTCTTAAACACGTCACAAACCCCAGACGACGTGATGCGTATGAAAGTTTACACATACACATCAACAACAACTTGATGAACAGTGACGACGGGAATATAATTTCACCGCTCTTCAACTTAATATAACCCTCTCTCTCACCCTTTAACTTTCTTTGATTTGTTAATTTTGTAAAGCTATTTTGTTTACATTTTTTTATTCTATTTGTCTTATGTAATTTTGTTGTAATTTTCCCATACCAATTAGTGTGTTGCTGAAGATGAGTCACATCAGACTCGAAATGCATTAATTTTAAATAAAAAGTTAAATAATAATTTTAAATTAAAAAACCTTTTTTATTTTGTTTTTTCTTTTTAACTTTTTAAAATTTTTTGTGGTCAATAAGGTTCTTTTCTTTCTCTATATTTAATTTAACCTGACCACAAGCAAAAATAGTTCAATCCCTTTTCGGCTTTTTGTTCGGGAAAAACAATTTCCATTTTATAGCGAAAGTGTCGATAAAGACTTTAATTTTATTTTTGTTATTTTGTTTTGTATCCCTTTACTTTTCCTTCACATACAAAAACGTAAACAAAACTAATAAGGAACCCAAAGCAAAATTGGTTAATTTCTTTATTCTGTGCTTTATTATTTCTTTCATTATATAAATATTCCTTTGCAAAAATGTCTTATACCTGCTTCACTCGTACTATCATAAATTTAGAATACCTCTTTCCCGTTCTATTCTATTTTTGTTTCTCATATTCTCAAATCTCCACCGAAAATAAAAAGTCTCCGCCGAAGAACGTAACAAATGTAAAAAAGATGACGCTACTATCGACAGCCGCCATGATAGTACTATGATTTTTATATACAAAGACAATATTTAACGTCAAAATGAAAGGTTTGGAAAAGGAAATGCATGGGAAATTTCCCCTATGGAAAGCTCTAGAAGCAAGTACTTGAACCTTCCAGCTTTTTCGGGAACCTTGTGAAAAGTATAAAAGCACATGTCTGACCGGCAGAGGACGCAGTTTATTTTTAATCGTGAATGAGTAAAGTTGGTTGTAATAAAAGTCAAGTTAGTGAATTAATTTCAGTGGTGAACAATAAATTGTTTTGTAGTAAGAAAAGTAAAGCGTTTTATTTTGTGAAGTAAATAAGTGGAGAATTTAAATAAAGTGAAAAAGTTTTATGAACGAACCTGAGAAAATAGTACACTATCAAAGGATCAGAAAACAAAGTAGCAGATTTTTTGTCGAAAATAAATTCAGAAACGGGAGAAATAAATGCTTTAGATACAGAACAAGTCAATGATAACATAAGTACAGACGCAACAATTCACTCACAAGAGGAAGAACAAAATGACCATTTCCCAATTTTAGACACTGTAGTTAACAGATTTTTCTCTCAATTCATTTTAACAAAAAATAAAAGAAAAAAGAAATTGAGGTCATCGGGAATAAACGAAAGATTTACATTAGTAAATATGACATTGAAAATAATTTTATGACAGACATATTTCGAAGATTTTTGAAATCAGGCAAACTAGTTTAAAATTTTATAAATGTACCCACTATGCAAAAGATATGGAAAATGAAGACGAAACATTCAGATACATTGGAAAATATCACAAAAATGAAACAGGACATGCAGGAATAAATGAAAACTATGAAGGATTGAAAAAATTGATATCCTATAAAAATTTAAAAACATATATTCGAAAATACATTAATAATTGTGACACATGCAATAGAGCAAAATATGATAGAAACCCTATCAAACCAAAATTCCATATAACTGAAACTCCAAGTGTTATAAATCAGATAATTCATTTAGATGTCTATATAAATAAAAAAACATAGTTTTTTAACCTTCATTGACAAATTCTCAAAACATGCAGTTGTTCTTTATTTAGAAGATAGAAATATCGTCACAATCCTTGGAAAAATACGATTATATTTTTCCATCAGAGGAAAACCAAATTTAGTTGTTCTAGATAATGAGTTTAATTCTGTAAAAGTTAAGAAATTTTTAGGACAAGAAGGAGTAGAAACTCATTTTACAAAGCCTAATAGTGACACAGGCAATGCAGACGTTGAAAGGTTCCATAGCACAATAGGAGAAAAACTTAGAGTTGTAGAAACAGAAAAGTCAGATTTGCCAATACAAGAAAGACTTTTCAAATACGTTGAATGGTATAATAAGTCCATTCATTCTGTTATCAAATCCAAACCTTTAAAGGTAATAGAAGGAAAAGTTGATAAAAAACAAATAGAAAAATTATTGAAAGAACACAAAGAAAAAGTTATTAACAAACGAAATGAAAAATGGGAAGGTAACAACCAAAGTTAAGAAGAAGGTTATGTAAATAATTATAAGGCACTAAGACACAAAGACGAACCTAAATATAGAAAACTAAAATTAGAAAACATTCATCCTACAAACATTAAACGAAGTACAAAATTTTCAGGTCAACTGGACAACACTTTTTTTTTGATACTGATAATAATGACTCATATACCCGCAACGAAAGGAACTCTGATAGTTGAAAAAATCGACAACAATAATGGATACGCTGAAGTTAACATTGAAGAAGTTCCAATAATTACAACATAATCTTACATATAATAAAACCCCAGCAAATAACATATATATTAGATACATTTGAAAATAATATAAAACAATTAGGAGAAAGTGATAAGAAAAACCTTTTACTTCACGAACTTAGCTTACTTAGAACAAAAGTAAAAACCTTATTACCACATAGACATAAGAGGGGATTAATCAATGTTGTAGGAACAGGACTTAAATGGCTCTTCGGTTCAATGCATGAAAATGACAGAGTAGATATGGAAGAACATTTAGGAATAATTGATGAAAATAATCATAATATAATTAATAATTTGAACAAAAATATCGAAATTAATAACCATTTTAACCATACTTTCAATAAAATTAAAGTAACAATAGAAGCAGATAGGGATAAGATTCTAGAAAAATTAAATGATATTAAAACAAATTATGAAAAAATTTATAAAGAACTAATTTATCTAGATATACTACTTAAAATAAAAATACTCGGAGATAACATAGAACATATACAAAATAATATTGCATCATCAAGAATGAATCTTATGAGCAGCAATATCTTGACAGAAGATGAAATCAGAAAATATGACATAGATTTAAATAAATTACAAAACATTAGACTAGGTACCGCAGAATATAAAAAAAAAACTAATATTTGCAATAAAAATTCCTAAAGATATATTTAAAGTTAAGCGATCTATTGTTACACCAATTACCAATAATAAATTTAAAGATTTTGATTTTGAAAATAAGGAAATTGTAATTTTAAACAAAGTGAGTATTGTTTGATTTTAATGGAAATGTAAATAAAAAATCTTTAAAAGAATCCAAGCTTTGTATTTACCAAAATAATTGCTATAAGATAAAGAACACAAAATCTGAAACTATAGAAATTAACTAAAATTCAATATTGCTGAAAAACCAAAATACAACAACACTGTCAAGCTCATGTGATGAAAAATTATAACCCTTAATGGGAATTACTTAATAGATTTTCATAACTGTAACATAAAAATAAAAAATCAAACTTACTATGGAAAAAATGAAGAATTTACACAAAATTTTGTAATGAAAACAATGAAAATAGTAGTACATTATCGTTGTAAATAATCAAATTGAAAACATAAAAGTAATCGAAGAACTTAAATTTCATAAAAAAAGTACATCATGTACAGTTGGATATATTTAATTGCATTTATTGTAATAGTGATTCTTTTCATACATCTATTTTTGTTTACACTTTATAAATACAAATCAATTAAAGTCGTAGTTAATAACGAAACTCAGGAGAGTTTTGACTTAAAGGGGGGAGGGGTTATGTCGAAGCTTCCAACGCTTCAGACAAAAACTCAAATTCCCATAAACTGGCATTTTTAGCAACAAATAAAAGAATCATATTACAATAATTTTCCCAGCAGAAATGGAATGTCCACAAATACAATATTATTTCGAGGCATTGCAATTCCGCTGAAATAGAACATAATTAAGTGCTTCAATTGGGATTTGGTAAAATTGTATTTTTTAGTTAGTAAGATACCTCAGCTGAATAAAGACATTCAAAATTGTTTAAATAGTTTTTTTTTCTTTCCAAATGTAAAGGAAACTTAAGTCGCACAGCCATAACATTTCGCTAGGTTAGTACCTAACTACATGAGCACAAATGTCATCATCATCATTTTCTGCTACCCACTTACGTGATCATCAGCAACAATAGACCCAAAATGCTACTTCATACAACCAAAAGGCCACCATCAATAAGAGTGATCTTTTTACTCAAGATAAACTATGCTCTCTTACCACAGATATGATAACGAAGTTAAGTGTATGTAAAAATTTGAACAATTTAATGTTATAACGCAGCTTGCGACAAAATACTTATATCATCATGTCAGGTAAATTAAACTCACTTAATGTTTTATGTTGGAATGCCAGTATTCGAAATAAATGTACTGAGTTTTTTAATTTTCTCTGTAAAAATGATGTCGATATACAGTGGTGGCCACACAATTAGAAACGACATCCATATAGTAATATAAGTATGCATAACTTTTGTGAAAGAAATGTCTTCCGGTTGAAAAGAGGTTTAATTTATAGACCATGAATAAAAGTATACATTAAATAATTAATGCAAGAAAAAAGCTAGACAATATCATAAACATAAAAAAAACATGTATTAATTCAAATTGTGTGTGGCCATACAATTAGAAACATAACATACAAAATGGTATTTCATTAAAGATCTTCAATTTAACATAGAGAAAGTATTGATGTTTTGTTGAGAATCCTTTACTTTGTACAACCGCAGCCAATCTTCTTTTCATACTTTCAACCAAAGTGCGGCATCTTGATGGTGGTATACCCTCCCAGACTTCCTTAATGTTTTGGAAAAGCTCTACCAAATTTTTAGATTTTTTGAACATTAATCCTCTCTCGACGTCTGCCCATAAGTTCGGATTCAAGTCCGGACTTTGCGCGAGTTACAAACCCAAATATGCAAGGTTTGCATATTCCCACACTTCGAATCTTCCCACCAAATTATTAATCCATATCACATAGCTTTTCTTGTTGTGCATCTTCTATGCACATTCCAGTAATAGTAGACCTTGACTTGCACCTTCTGTGCAGTTTCCAAGAATTAATTGCTTGGCACCTTAAGTGCATTAAATAAAATTAAATGTATCTAGAGTCAGTTCTTAAGCAAGAGTGATCTAATAAAGTACTAAAAATATTCCAAAGGGAATACAAAAATTTATTTTTTAAAATCAAGTTTTTAACCAAAACTTAAGTGGTGCAGTCGGTGACGGATAGCACACAACCGTTTAAAATACGTGTGAATATTTATCGTTAATAATTCAATATCGGCAGTATACTGATAGTAGTGCGTATTTTAATAAAAAAAAACGGTGTTAAGACTTTATTAAGCAACAACAATATCGGAAGCATACTGATAATAAAACGGTGCAAGAACTCTACAGCAGCTGAAGAACTCAACACTGGTGTTAAGACTTTATTAAGCAACAACAATATCGGAAGCATACTGATAATAAAACGGTGCAAGAACTCTACAGCAGCTAAAGGACTCAACACAACTGGTCAGAGAAAATGACTTTTTCCATTATATTGTAAGTTTGATTCATTTTATAGAAACTATAAAAATATCCTTAATTCCTTACTAACTTAATAAATTCAATGCCAAACAAATATAAAGATAGATTAAGACCAAAACCATATCAAAGAGAAATTATAGATAACGAGAACTTAGAAAATAGTGAAGAAACAAATAGTGAAACAATTAATAGTGAAGCAACAAATAGTGAACTAAATTTTGAAAGTATTGTAAGTGTAAGTAATAATTTAAATCCACTTCTTTTAATAAATCAAACCAATATGGCGAATAATAATAACAACCCCGGTCAAGTTGACCCATTTTATTCTCTCAAAATCCCAGACGCCATAAAAGATTTACCAAAATTCGATGGTAATCCGCGTCTTTTATATGACTTTATTACGAATGTAGAAGAGATCCTTTTAATTGTTACATCTATAAATAATCCTACCTATGGTAGAATTCTTTTACGGGCAATCCGTAATAAAATTGATGGACCTGCAAACGAGGTTCTCAATATGTATGGAACACCTTTAGAGTGGTCTCAAATTAAGGCTAACCTAATTCTTCATTACGCGGACAAGCGTAATGAAACCTCATTAATCAAAGATCTACACAATTTACGCCAACACAATAAGTCTATAGAACAGTTTTATAGCGAAGTTATAGAAATTTATTCTACAATAAGGAATCACATCCAAATCCATAATAATGATCCTAATGTTGTGAAAGCGAAAGGAGAGTTATATAGTGAAATGTGCTTAAACATATTTTTAACTGGATTAAAAGAACCGATAGGTTCTACAATAAGATCCATGAAACCTAATTCCTTGGCAGAAGCGTTTGCTAATTGTATTAAAGAACAAAACATGGCTTATTTTAGATACGAACACAAACTTTTGCCAAAACCATCCATCCATCCATCTTACTTCCCAATAAAAAATATTCCTTTCAAACAAACCACCTCGAACCCCGTACAACCAATGTTCAATAATCAGAAATTCGATCAGTCGAGCACGAGACCGCCAATTGTCCAACAACAGTACAGACTACAAGAACAGTATCAACCCCAACTACAATACAGACCTCAACAACCACAACAATACAGACCCCAACAGTTTCAACAATATAGACCTCAACAACAACCTTATTATCAAAAACCAATAAGTACACAACACACAAATAATGTTCTCCAACCAAAACCAACGTCCGCTAAAATAGAACCAATGGACACACTTTCGGCACACACATTAGTCAAGAAATCCCCATCTGGACAAACGAACACTTTTCGACAAAACGCTCAGTTCCATAATATTGATGAGGTAAACAATCAAATAGAAAGTATAGACGATCTAAATAATTATGTCCCAACAGAACCTACAAATCTCGGTGATTTTCAAAGCTGTTATACGCAAGACTATTATCCACAACTAGACGCATACTATGATAACCCTAATGAAAACCCCTTAAGTAATCCTGATTGTGAAGAGGAAACAAATTTTCAGTCCCTTGCCTCAATACACCCATATACTTAGACATAAACAAACACGGACATTCTCTTCCTTACATTCATATATCTTCACCCTTTGGGAAAAAATTGAGGTTCTTAATAGACACAGGAGCTTCCGCCTCTTTTATAAATCCCGAATACGTTCACCCAGACGATGTTAAAACAACCACACCCACAGTAATTACTACTATCTTAAAAAAACATAGTATAGACAAACAAGTAGAATTTCCTATTTTTATAGAATTTCAACAATCTGGTGAATTTAAATTTCTTATATATAAATTCCATGGCTACTTTGATGGACTTTTAGGACTTGATGCCCTTAATACACTTAAAGCCAAAATTGATTTGCCCAATAAAACATTAGTAACAACAAATTCGAAAATTCCACTTTTCTATAAATCCAATTTCATGTCCCAAAAATTTAAAATTCCTGCGAATTCTAACTTAGTCGTTACACTCCCCGTAGACAATCAAACCGGTGACATCCTTGTCCCCGCGACAAAAATTGAACATAATATAGATATTATTGAAGGCCGAAAATTGGCACGCCGAAATAGAAGTTCAGAATATTACACCAATAGACCAAATTCTTTTTCTACAACAGCCACTCAAAGTACAACCTCTTACAAATTTTGAAACAAGAGAATTAAACAATTTAGACATTTAAATCGAAGATTATGATAGACAAAATTTAAACGATATCTCAATTGAAATTCGGTCAGAACACTTAAACTCTGAAGAGAAGAAATCAATTTTAAGGCTTTGTCGTAATTATTCAGACATCTTCTATAAAGAAGGGGATAGCCTAACATTCTCCAACGCAATTAAACATCAAATCAAAACTAACGACGAAGTACCAATATACACGAAAACCTACAGATACCCCTACGTTCACAAAGCAGAGGTTCAGAGCCAGATCTCAAACATGCTGAACCAGGACATAATAAGACCAAGTTTTTCTCCATGGAGCTCCCCAGTTTGGGTTGTACCCAAAAAATTAGACTCCACAGGAAAGCAAAAATGGAGGGAGTAATCGATTATCGCCATCTTAACGACAAAACGATATACGATAAATATCCGATACTCAATATTAACGAAATTTTGGACAAACTAGGCAAAAGCCACTATTTTACGACACTCGATTTGGCTAGTGGCTTCCATCAAATCGAGATGGACGATCGAGATATCCCAAAAACAGCCTTCACAGTTGAATGTGGACATTACGAATTTGTAAGGATGCCCTTCGGGTTGAAAAATGCCCCATCCACATTCCAGCGAGTGATGGATAACATTCTCAGAGATTTCATAGGCAAAACTTGTCTCGTTTATTTAGATATTATTTACATACAGCTAAGTAAATCCGAGTTTTTACGCAAAGAAACCGCGTTTCTCGGACACGTTATTACAAGGGACGGTGTTAAACCAAATCCCGACAAGATAAGAGCAATCAAAGAATTCCCGATACCAAAAACAACAAAGGAAATCAAATCCTTTCTTGGTCTAATGGGTTATTATCGAAAATTCATCCGCGATTTTGCAAAGCTAACAAAACCCCTCACTCAGTGTCTTAAAAAAGGTGCCGAGATAACTCTCAATGATGAGTATAAGAAAGCATTTGAACTGTGTAAAGATATTTTATCTAACGATCCACTTCCCCAAATCCCGATTTTTCTAGGCCATTCGTGCTTACCACGGATGCAAGCAATGTTGCTCTAGGTGCTGTATTATCCCAAGGACCTATTGGAAAAGATAGGCCAATATGCTTTGCGAGTAGAACCTTGACGACATCAGAACTCAACTATTCGACAATAGAAAAGGAATTACTTGCTATTGTCTGGGCAACAAATTATTTCCGCCCTTACCTTGTCGGTAATAAGTTCAAAATAGTTACTGATCATAAACCATTGCAGTGGCTTATGAGTTTAAAAGAACCACACTCCAAACTTGTTCGTTGGAGATTGAAACTCGAGGAATACGATTATGAAATTGTATATAAGAAAGGTATACTTAATTCTAACGCAGATGCTCTCAATCGTATTAAACTACCGGACAAAATTGAATTAAATCTTAATGATATCACAGCCGCTACTATACATTCAGCCGAAGAAAACCTAGATGATGGTATCCCCATAGCAGAAAAACCCCTCAATGAATTTAGTTTACAAGTAATATTCCAACAATCGTCAGATCATCAACCTCAAAACTTATTAAAATTAATCTTTAAAAACAAACAAAGACGAATTTTTAGAAAAGAATCATTTTTCTGAAAATGATATTATTTCATATTTCAAAGAATATCTTCCACCAAAAAAACTGATTGCAATTTTGGCAGATGATGAAAGTTCAAATTGATTCAAAAAGTCTATTCAGAACATTTTGCTAGAAACAAGACCTTCCGTGTATTAAGATGTAAAAAACTTTTGACTGATATCACAGAAAACGACGAACAAGATCAAATTATTTCCAAGTACCATACGAAATCTAACCATAGAGGCATCACCGAGACATACCAACATTTACAACGTGACTACTTCTTTCCTTACATGAAAAATAAAATAACTAAAACAATTAACAACTGTACTACTTGTCAGACCCTTAAATACGAAAGAAGACCCCCTATAATAGCTTTTGAAAAAACTGAAATACCCTTAAAACCACTTGATATAGTACACATAGATGTATATACTATCAATAACAAGAGTATCCTCACTCTTATTAACAAGTTTTCCAAATTTGGCGCTGCCTATACTTTACCAACCCGCAATAGTATAAGCATTGTAAAACAAATCCAACATTTTATCAGCCTTCACGGCATATCGCGGAAAATTGTATGTGACTAAGGATCAGAGTTTACATCAAATATCTTCCAAGATTTCTGTAAACAATTCAATATCGAGAACCATGTTACCTCCTTCCAACAATCTTCAAGCAATGCTCCTGTCGAAAGGATGCATTCAACTTTAACCGAAATTTATCGAATCATTCAAGAAAAATACAAAAACAAAGAGCATGAGGACATACTTTACGAGACTATTATTACTTACAACAATGCAATTCATTCTTCGACACATTACACACGATACGAACTTTTCTACGGACGTACATATGAATTCAATCAAAACTTGACATATAGCAACAAACACGACTACTTACAAAAACTCAATGCGTTTCAGAGAGAACTTTTCGAATCCATTACAAAATTATTAGAGAATAAAAGAGATAAAAACATAGAAAAAAGAAACAAAAATAGGGAAAACCCAAATAATCTTGAAGTAGGAGAAACTATCTATCGAAAAGAGTGTAGAAGAAATAAGACTACTCCACGATTTAAAAAACAAAAGGTCCAAACTAACAACAAACTGACAATAATTACTAATGACAATAAAAAAGTTCACAAAGCTAGAATAAAAAAGAAAAGAAAATTTCAGATTACTAATGACAGCAACAGCAATACAAGGACAGAAGCTTGAGATACATAACATAACAGATAATTACGGACTTTTACCACTCCGACTAGGACATGCCAAGGTAATAGAAACCTATAAACGATTTATTCATATCATAAACTTAAAAGATTATGAACAAAGTATAGAGGAAATTCGTAAATCTTTGGACACTCTAGAAAATTACCAAACTAACATTGATACAGTAAAAATAGCAAACATTAAATTCAGCCAGCTAGAACTCAAACTTCAAACACTTTTACCAAATTAAAACGTGGTTTAATAGATGGATTAGGAACTATCATAAAAACAATTACAGGAAACATGAATGTTAATGATGCAATATATATTAACGAAGAAACCAAAAAACTAAATTTTAATCAAAATATTTTAGAAAAAGAAACCAACCAACAAATAAGTATCAATAAGAAAATGATAGAGAGGTTTGATAATATTACTCGCCATATAAATGAACAACAAAAAACAATAGAATCATTCTTGTATATTTATAATTCTAATTTAAATAATGCACTCAGAACAGATCAAGAAATCCTAAAACACCTCCAATACGTTCACAAGATTATCTTCAATATTGACTTGCTTTACAATCACTTAGTAAATATAGCAGAAGCTGTAACTTTTGCACGATTACATATAATTTCAAAACAAATATTGAGTAAAACTGAACTGAATGAAATAAGATTTCTTCTTGAAAAACAATCTATTAATTTCTCTTCAGATGAAGAAATTTATGAAGTTTTACAATTACAAGCGTATTACAATAATTCTAATATTGTGTTTAGTATTGAAATCCCTATTACTTCCCAAACAAATTATTCCTTCATCTTTCATCTCATCCCCCTCCCTATAAACAAAACCATATTTATATCTACTTACCCATATGTTGCTATACATGAGTCCGACGCACTTTATTTTGGGAAATCCTGCGACCTCATAGAAGACATCTAAAGATCATAAATAACCACCCAGCTATATGCAACCTGTCCAATGGTTTAGAACCCAACCAGATACTTCCACCCGAAAATAACTACATACTTCTAACCGATGTTCGAAATATTAGTGTCGAAACAACATGCGGCATCAACAAATATAATATATATGGCACCGCACTTTTACATTACCAAAATTGTTCCATAACCATTAATAATATAACTTAGGATCCAAAAGCAGATATTTTTTGGGACAGCATTGTGATTCATCCTCCAACCCGCAGTCAGATCAACTCATCCACTATAAACCAGTATCTTTCGCTAAACAAACTCCATCTGGACCAGCTTGAAAATAGAGAAGAAATCCACCTACTTACCACAAAGTCAACAGCCCACATCGCATCAATTTGGGTTCTTTTAATCCCGTTAGCAACCATATTGACATTGATGTATTTTCGAATCAGGACCCGAAAGAGTCCCAAGATCGAGGCTCCTAGGATAGAGGACAATCAAGGCACTCCTTCAAGAGGCAACATCCTCTGGAAGTCGCTCCGCTAAAGGGGGAGAAGTTACAAACCCAAATATGCAAGGTTTGCATATTCCCACACTTCGAATCTTCCCACCAAATTATTAATCCATATCACATAGCTTTTCTTGTTGTGCATCTTCTATGCAAATTCCAGTAATAGTAAACCTTGACTTGCACCTTCTGTGCAGTTTCCAAGAATTGATTGTTTGGCACCTTAAGTGCATTAAATAAAATGAAATGTATCTACAGTCAGTTCCTAAGCAAGAGTGATCCAATAAAGTACTAAAAATATTCCAAAGGGAATAAGAAAATTTATTTTTTTAAATCAAGTTTTTAACCAAAACTTAAGTCGCAGGCCAATCTAAAACACCGGTTTTTGTATCCGCAAACCACTGCTTCACAATACGTACAGTATGTTTTGGATCTTTGTCCTGCTGAAAAACATAACTAATGGGCATGTGTTCGAATGAATAAGGCTCCATGACATTCTCCAGTATGCCTTTATAAACGTTTATCCTTAATAATGGACCAACACCACTCTAAGAAAATGCACCCCAAACCATTATGTTTCCTCCTCCATGTTTCACGATCTTCAGCGTGTATTTTGGGTCTAATTATTTTTTCTGAGGACCTCTAACGTACACTTTACCGTCTGACCCAAACAAATTGGATTTAGATTCATTACTCCAGAGTATTTTTTTCCAAAATTGTAATATCAATCGTGTCTTAAGATTTTTTTTGGACACATGTGGTTTTCTCGGTGCAACACATCCGCGTGGACCATGGCCTTGCTGATTCTGCATATCAGCCTGTCTTCTTTTGGCGTCGTTTTCCGCTCAATTGGTTTTCGTTTAGGAGTTTCAAAGCTTCCAGTTCTTTTAAATACTTGTATGGCTCCAAATACCATCTTTTTTGAACAGCAAGTCTTTTAGTATAGTTAATTGACTCATTGTCATTTTGGTAACACTGCAGCTTCTGGAGTTCTGGACTGCACGACTTATTTTTACCCATTTTTTCACTGCATTATAGTTAATATTATCAAAATAATGAAAATATTATGAAAACAATCAACTCACATCGATAAAAAGCCCAATTCAAAACAAATTTACTGATTCTAGTTGTCGTTTCTTATTTTCTGTCCAGCAAAGATGTCAACTTTAAATTAATTTCCTGAAATAGCCACGTTTTCACCACTTCCCGCGTTCAGGAAAACACATGATTGGAACACACATGTCAGCCATTATCGACTAACGGTACTAGCCAAACACAGTGGTGCTTAAAAAAATCGTATTGATGAAAATATTAACAATTTATCGTTTCTAATTGTGTGGCCACAATTGTATGTCTTGTGGGTGAAACTTGGCTAAAAAGTAGCATCTTTTTCTTGCACAGTAATTACTACTGACATAGATTAGACCGAAACGATGATAAAACGGGTGGGGGAGTTGCCATCGTAGTCAACAAAAAATTAGTATATAAATTAATACCAAATGTCAAGACAAATGTTTTTGAAACAATTGGTACAGAATTAATATTAAATGATAACACTAAATTAAAATCATGTCTGTTTACTTTTCCTGGGGGAGCTTTTAACACACAAAAGGTTGGCTTCTTTAAAAGTGATTTAAGGAAGCTAATAATTAAATTTTTACTTGGGGGGATTTCAATAGCCGCCATCGAAATTGGGGTTGCAAAGGAGCAATCAAGTGGGGGAATTTGCTACTTGATATCACTATGAGGAATCATGTTAGCTTGTTATATCCAAACGGCCCAACTTTTTTCCCAACAAACAGAAAGTCTTCACCATCAACATTGGACTTGATTTGAACGTTACCCAGCCGTTACCCAATAAATGCTTTAAGTTCTGATCACATTCAAATAAACTGCGATATTCTCCTTCATAGTAGAATAAAAGATGTGCAACACCTAGATTTTAAAAACGCTAATTGGGATAGATTTAGAACCAAAATGATCTTAGAAATACACCCTGTGATATAGTTAATTTAATTTGTTTCCAACAAATTGACGATAAAATTGAATTCTTCACTTAATCTTTATTGGAAAGTGTTGATGAGTCCGTTCTTAAAAAATCTAAAGCGAAAAGGGCAACCGTTCTGCCACAATACATTTTGAATTTGATAAAGCATACAAATATTCTAAGAAGTCAGTGGAAAAGATACAGACAGGTAAGTAACTTTAGAGAAATGAACATGTACACATGACAAATAGCTTTTGAAATTTCAAAGTTCAGAAACCGAGCATGGAACGAAAAACTTTGTTCTCTTGATCCAAATTCCAAACGTTTTTGGAAAATAGCTAGGCTACTTAAAAGTAAAAAGAAAGTAATTCCTTTCTTAGAACATAATAACTCTTTGCTGATTACTAATGAAGAAAAAGCTGGAGTTTTTGCAAACTCCTTTGAAAAATTTTTTAAAAATCCATTGATAAACGAAACCAGCTCAGTTAACAGTTCAGAAGATGAATCTATCAATTTCATCAATAATACTTATGAGCCCCTTCCAGCAGATGTCTTCGTTTTAAACGAAGATATTTAAGTAATTATTCATGATATGCGGAACAATAAAGCACCGGCAATAGATACACTGAAAAATAAATACTTTAAAGAGCTTCCGATCATTGTAGTAACTTTTATTTGCTTTTTTGTTAACGCTTGCTAGAAATTACAATATTTTCCAAGCAAACGGAAAACTAAAAAAATTATACCAATTCTTAAGCCAAGAAATCCTCCAACAATCCAAGTAGCTATTGCCCTATAAGTCTTGTTAATAACTTAAGCAAAATATTAGAAAAAGTTGTTAAAATAAAACTGTTACATTTTCTTGAATCCTCCAAGACAAGGACATAGTACTACACATCAAGTTTTGACAATCTGTCATCATATCAAAGAAAAAATTATTGCAAAACAATCCACAGGTCTTGTCTTTTTGGATGTTGAAAAGGCTTTTGATAGTATTTGGTATAAACGTGTTCTTCATAAACTTAAGTTATTTGGTTGTCCTTTATATCTTATGAAGGTTATACAAAGTTTTCTTAAAAAAAGACAACTTCAGGTGTATTAAAATAACATTCATTCCTACTTAAAACAAAATATAACCTCGGTACCCCAAGGATCAGTTTTAGCTCCATTGTTATACATCACTTACGTTGTTTACTTTGCTGAAATATGGAATTGTGAAATAGCAATGTTTACGGATGATACTGCTATTTATAGCTCAATTTATATTTGCTATGAAATTGAAAATGACTTACAACATGCCCTAAATAAAATTCACGATTATTTTGTAACAAAAAAAAAATAAATTTAGTGGCACAACAGCTCATGGAGAACCAGGGTCTAGTGACTAACAACTCTCAACCATTCCTGTGTGCGTGTTGTTGGCAGGAATGGAGGGGACCTACAATTTTTTTGCCGAGTCCGAACGGCTAGATGAGAATGAGAAGCACTTATTTATGACAAGTTATACTCTTGGAGGATTTGTCATACAAAAATTACAAGTTTCACAAAACAAAACTTTAAAAATGATGACAAATTTGCCCTGGTTATTTTCCACACAAATTTTACACAAGCAAGCTGGAGTATATCTAGTCGCAAAGAAAATTGAAAATCTCAACCAAATATTTAGCTTAATATGTAGTGAATCAAAAAAAATATTAATTCAAAGTTTGATAAGACAATAATCTTCACACTTTTTTTAAATTATCTTTTTATATATTTATTTATTTATGATTTTGTTGATTAATTAATTAATTAATTTATTTTATTTATAAAATTATTTATTTATTAATGTTTGTCTTGTTTTGTGTATTTATTAAATTGTTACGTTATTAATTTATTTGATAACTTATTAATTTACTTACTTACTTTACTTTACTTTAGATGGCACTCACAGTCCAGGATAGACTACGGCCTCAACCAACAAGCCCCTCCAGCTAGCTCGGTCCCTAGCTAACTGCCTCCAGTAACGCACTCCAAGTTGGTTGAGGCACTCTCCACTTGGGTGCGCCACCTTAGGTGGGGTCTTCCTCTGCTGCGCAGATCATCAGGGGTGGATTCGAAGACTCGTCGGGCTGGTGCGTAGGTGTCTATACGCTCCACGTGCCCCAGCCATCTCAGCCGCTGTATTTTCAGCTTTTTGACCAGGTCGACGTCACTGTATAGCCCGCAGAGCTCATTATTAAATATTCTCCTCCATACTTCATCGATACAGACTGGAGCGAAGATCACCCGAAGAATTTTCCTATCAAAGCACTCAAGCAGATTCTCATCCGTTTTTGACAGAGTCCATGCTTCTGCCCCATACAGCAGGACCGGGATGATAAGAGTCTTATATAAAGTCTCCTTGTTTTTTTGAGAGATGGCTTTACTACTCAAATGCCTTCTTAGCCCGAAGAAAAAGCGATTGGCCAGAGTAATTCTTCATTTAATTTCTGCACTGATGTCATTTTGCGATGTAATAGTGGAGCCCAGGTAGACAAAGTCCTTGACAACTTCGAATTTATACCTATCCATCGTGACGTTTTGCCCGAGTCGCCGATGTAGAGATTCCTTTCTCCTTAATAGCATATACTTTGTCTTGTCCTCATTAACAGCGAAACCCATTTTCACAGCCTCCGATTCAATACTTGCAAACGCGCCGGTAACAGCTCGCTACGTTCCTCCCATGATGTCAATATCATCTGCATAAGTAAGTAGCTGAAAGGACTTTTGAAAAATTGTACCTCTGTTGTTGATTTGCGAGTTGCAATTGCTTCATATACGATGTTAAAGAGGTTGCATGATAATTCATCGCCTTGCCTCAAACCTTTCTCGACATCAAATGGTTCGGTGGTGTTCTTACCGACTTTGACGGAGCAGCGAGATGTCTCATCATCCTGCACAGGCGTAAGAGTTTAGCGGGGATGCCGAGATGCGACATGGCTCTCTTTCGACTCTGTTTACGCTATTATACGCGACTTTGAAATCGATAAAGAGATAGTGTGTATCAATTTGAAACTCCTGGGTTTTTTCCAAAATTTGTCAGAGTGTGGACATTTGATCGATGGTTGATTTTCCGGGCCTTAAACCACACTGATATGGCCTGATCAGATCGCTTACAAATGGTTTGAAGCGATCACAGAGTAAAGATGACAGGATTTTGTATGCGACGTTGAGGAGACTTATACCTCTGCAGTTGGAACTATTCAGAGCACTCTTTTCTTGTGGATGGGGCACTCTATACTGAGGTTTCATTCATCGGGCATACTTTCTTCCGACCAAATTTTGAAGATAAGTTGGTGTATACTCCCTACCAAGTCATCTCTCCCTACTTTGAATAGCTCGGCTGGCAGGCCATCTGTACCAGCTGCCTTGAACGCCTTAAGCTTAGCTATCGCTAACCCCACTTCATTTAGTCGGGTGGACGGAAATTTTGACCATCGTCGTCCAGGTTGAATAGATTACTCTGCCTAGCAGCGGAATTTTGGCTATCATCGCCATTTAGTAGTCTAGAAAAGTGTTGTTTCCAGATTCTCAGCACCGACTGTGTGTCTACCACCATATTCCCACCCTCGTCCCGACAGGCTTCCGCTTTAGCCTTGTAACCCTGGGTAAATTGGGTGGACGGAAATTTTGACCATCGTCGTCCAGGTTGAATAGATTACTCTGCCTAGCAGCGGAATTTTGGCTATCATCGCCATTTAGCAGTCTAGAAAAGTGATGTTTCCAGATCCTCAGCACCGACTGTGTGTCTACCACCATATTCCCACCCTCGTCCCGACAGGTTTCCGTTTTAGCCTTGTAACCCTGGGTAGATTGCCTCACCCTTCCGTAGAACTTTCGAACGTCCCCCCTACCGCTACAGTCCTCAATAGACTCGACCGCCCGCTTCGCACGTTCTCTCTTTTTTATTCTGAGAAGTCGGCGTTCCTCTTTTCGTTTTTTACCGTAGATCTCACGGGCTGCTCTCTCAGCAGCTCTGGTTCTCGTTTGCAGCATTGACTGCTAGGCCTCGTTCTTGGCGAATGCAGCCAGCCAGCATTCTTCATCGAACCAGGGGTTTCGTTGTGGTTGCCTAGTGAAACCCAACACAGCACTGGCTGCACTTCTGATGGCTTGTTGACAATGTTTTCACTGGTCCTCTGCATATTATGCTGCTGGCGGAGCTGCTAAAAGGTTACGGAAGACTTGGTCCGCAAAGGTCCTAGCGATCTCTTCCGATTTTAACTTCGTGACATCAAATCTTTTCACAGCACTCCTTCGGTGTTGTGGCGTCATAGATATCCGCATACGTACTTGGGCTACAACCAAGTAACTGTCCGAGTCAATGTTGGCCCCTCGGAACGTTCGGACATCCAGGATACTGGAAGCATGTCTGGCGTCTATCCCAATATGATCAATCTGGTTGACGGTTCGTTGATCTGGAGATCACCTTTGTGTATATTGGTGTGGGAATCGAGTGCTAGCTATGATGGCATTCCGCCCCGCCACAAAGTAAATCACCGCCACAAAGTAAATCAGCCTGTGTCCGTTACCGGAAGTGTTGTCGTGCAGGCCAAAGATGCCCTCCTTTCCGATTTTGGCGTTGAAGTTGCCAAGAATGATTTTGACGTCGTACTTTGGGCACCCATCATACGTTCTCTCGAGGAGATCGTAGAAGTCTTCCTTGGTTGAGTCATCTTTGTCTTCCGTTGGGGTGTGGGCACAGATCAACGTAATGTTTTTGAATTTAGCTTTGATGCGGACTGTGGCTAGGTGCTCGCTTACATTTCTGAAGCCCAAGACTTCTTGCCTAAGTCTTCCCCTTACCACAAAACCCCAACCAAAGGGCCACTGATCCTGCACCTTGCAGCACTTGCCGAAGAAGATGTTACACTACTTCATCCTTCGTATGCCCTCTCCATCCCATCGCACTTCCTGGATGGCTGTTATATCAGCCTTTAGCCTATCCAGGTTCTTCACTAATTGTTCGGCTGCATTAAGATCATCCATATCCGAACCGTTGTTGTTTATCGTAGTAAGAAAGTTACCCCGACGCACAACCCCCGACCTGGAGGACCAGACACTTAATATAACTCCAAGGGTGGGGGCCGGTAAACCACTCCTTATAGACCTGAACTACGAATGTGTCGTAGTAGCCCATATAAGGTGTTCACTAAGTAGTTCAACCTAACTGGAGCTGTAGACGCTACCGTTGATTCCATCTGGGGAATTCTTCCGCTGCCGCCTGGATAAAGGAGAAGTGCCTTAGTGGGAACAGTCCTCCCCCCTCTCTCGTTTGCTGCCGCCTAAAACCGTCCACAGGGATTGGAACCTCATCTTCAGTAAAAGGCACTAGGCAACCGATGTTCCCTACGAGGAGGTGAGAGTAGGAGTTGATAGACAGAGGTTCGCTTTGCAAAAAAGCTTGTGGAACATCTGTTATTTATTTATTTATTTATTTATTTGTTTGTTTTTTTTTTTATTTATTTATTATTTTATTTATTTATTTATATATTTATTTAATCAAAAATCTCTAGTATTAATCAATTAATTTATTTTTTATATTAATTTATTTATTTATTCATAAATCCCTTTTGCTTACTAAATTATTTATTTATTTATTTTTTTCTGTTGTTTTTGTTTTTTCTGTTGAAAATCAATTTATATACATATTTATCTAGGTTATGTTTTTATTTATTCAACTGTTACGTTGTTTATCTATTTGTTAATTTATTAATTAATTTGCATTAAATGTTCATGATTATTAATTATAAAAATATTTACTCCTAATATGGCAATTCCCTTAGTTTTAAGTTTTTATCTAGTCATTTTTTTTTTCATCAAATGAAGGTTTTAATCATAGTTTTCCTTCAAGTGTTATCATAAATACAAAATTGATTTCATAAATTTTTATACAAATTTTTCAATTGTAAGATTTACTTGAAATATCAAATCCCTGTGCAAGCTGCATATCTTTTCTTATATTGTAAAGCTTTGATCTATGAATAATAAAATAAATCTATATATCTATCTAATGCATTTTATTTGCAAAAAATCATTTAAGAAAATTGGTAGGTTTGATAGTAAAACATTGAGTTACATAATTTTAGAAGAGGAGCTTAGCAATAAATAAGCATTTTTTGTTTGTTAAAACTGTGAAATTGCTTATCAACTTTTGAATTTTTAATGCTGCAAAACGAATTGAGGAGGAACTTATTCACATATAAAAATATTTGCCCCATTTTAATGATTTTTTTACACAATGTTGGTTTTTAAGACTTTAACCTTGAAAATCGGATGAGTAAAACGAAAGTTATGATTTTTTAAAGGTGGGTACCTATCAGATCAGTCGGCAATGGTCATGGTCAGCACAGGTAGATTCATTTCATTTCATTTTAGTAGAGCCAACCTGTGTGGTTATTTTTGTCGGTCTGTTCTTAAAGGATGAGACAGCACATAGTTTATATGGGATTTGTTGGAGCACAAAATTTGCGCCAACACAAGACCGAAAATGAAAGCAAAATAAATATTATTAGGAGATATTTTGTATGGGATTAATATAACACGTAAGGGTTGCAATGAATGGCTCGTCATAAATAGGTTTAGCTGGTTTTATAATGGTTTTTTATTTAAAAGGATATTTTGAATCCAAACTAAGGTGCAGCCAACCATAAAGTAATTTTTTTATTTAAAAATTAATATAAGGTACCATTATACCAGTTATCAAGTTTGCTGATATCAGTTTAGGATTAAAAAAATAATAAACTGAAATGCGATGGAGAACATTTTCAACTCAGAACCAGATGGCTTTGCCACCGGTGGGAGTTCATGATGTTATATTTTTCTTTTAGCTGTTGATGTGAGGTATCACTTTTCCAGTTATCAAGATAGCTGAAATCAGCTTAGTAAAAAAAAAGCAAGTTGTATGTTAAAATCGGCTGAAATGCGATGCAGCGCATTTTCAACTCAGAAGCGGACGGCTGACTTTCTATATAAGCTATGATTATACGAATGTACAGTTATCCTGATATTTATTTTCTACAAAAAAAAGATACAATGCACACATGTGTTGAAGGCACCATTCATATTAAAACGTAGCATTTTTTGCTGCAAAAAGTAAACAAAATTATTTTTTTGTATAACTGTTTATATTAACTATCAATGTACCAAACTTCAATTTTCCTCAAACCGTCTTTCTTCACAAAAAAAAAAAAAAAAATTAAACGGACTCGGACCCATGGGTAGCGCTGCCTTACAACCCTAAAGCTAGGGGGCTCCCCCTCCCCTGAGAGTTTAGCGGACTGGTATTTTTGTGTAACTGATTATGATAGCTATCACTACACCAAAGCTTATCGTTTTTTAAATCAGTTTTTTGTGTTGCATTTTTTGCAATGTTAACATCAAGAAACAGTAGACATTTATACCACTCTGTTTAACAACGCTCTGAATAATGCATTTTATCCAGTGCGGTGGAAGACAGCTGTGGTGCATCCTCTCCCGAAAAAGGGAAAGGACAACTGCAATCTGGCGAATCTCCGGTCGATAAGTCTTCTTCCGAGTATCAGCAAGGTATTCGAAAAAGTTATCAATAAAGCTCTGTCTAAGTGGGCAGAGGACAATAATATCATACCGGACAACCAGTTCGGTTTTAAGGCGGGACATGACACCATTCATGCCGCGTCTAAACTCGTTTCTGATGTCCAATGGAACAAATCTAAGAAGCAGTGTACGGGTGCCTGTCTGGTTGATTTAGAGAAGGCCTTCGACACCGTATGGTTAGAGGGTCTTTATCTAAAGTTGACCAGACTTGGCATTAGTAAACCACTTTTATATATGCTTTATGATATGCTCAATGGCAGAAGGTTTGTTGTCAAAAGTGGCAATGTAACTTCTGCCACAACCTTTAATATTAAAAATGGTCTTCAGCAGGGAGCGGTCAACTCGCCGATTCTGTTCAGCATTTACACCAGCGATCTGATAAGTAGTCTAACTCAAGCAATTGAATCGAAAGTCGAGGTCATCAGGATTCTTTTGCAGCGTGACTTCGAGAAGATTCAGCGATATTGCGATGACTGGAAGTTGAAAATCAGCTCAATCAGAAACTATCTTGTTTAGGACTCCGTTGCTTAGAGCCACAAGGGATACGAGAAAGAATTGGGGCAAGCTGGTGATCGTAGGTCCAAATGGACATCCACTGGCGAGTAAAAGTGTAGTAAAGTACCTTGGCATCTGGATGGATCAGTATTTGTATTTCGACAGACATATAAATGCTGCTCTGGCCAGGGCTAGGGGAGCCTTTGCCCTGACGAAACGGTTGATTTATAGCAGCCGGCTTGACAGCAGGGTGAAGGTGATTTGCTACATGGCCCTTATCCGGCCGATGACTGCCTATGGGTGCCCGGTTTGGTTCAACGTTGCCTCATCTCAAATGGAAAAGATTCGGGTGTTTGAGAGGCAGTGTCTTCGACGCTGCCTTGGATTGCACAGAACACCAGAGTCGGAGTACAAACACTACTATGCCAACCTGGTTCTATACAACGGGGCCAACATAAACAGGATAGATAATTTCTTGCTGAAGCTTATTCGAGTCGGAGTACAAACACTACTATTCCAACCTGGTTCTATACAACGGGGCCAACATAAACAGGATAGATAATTTCTTGCTGAAGCTTATTCGAGGTCACATTGCAAGAGCGATGTCCTCGTCTAACAGCTTAATTTTCGGGGCTTATTACCCCAACAACGAATACTACGAGAGTGTGCGTCTAAGCGGCTTTATTTCGCCCGATGCATTCCTCCACCTAGACAGTCGAGGGTTGATCCAGGATAGGGCGGCGGTTCCGCTAATCTACCACGTCTGCCGGAGAACTGTAGATTGGCGGCTCCTGTACAGTCGGGACGTCCTCGCGCAAGACGGAGCTGAGCACCTTCGGTTCAGTAGGACTGTGTCCGAACGGGACCGATGAGATAGGGTAAAGCAGGAGAACCAGTTCTGGTGGTTGAAAAACGAAGATGTTTAAGATATGTATTTTGTATGGCTGATTTGCATAGGTTTAGGTAGTTAGTTTTATGAACGGACAGTCAGGGTGGCACAAAAAAAAAAAAAAAAAATACAAGAAAATTATAAAACCGGGAAATTCTTGCTGTGGCTGTTCTAATTTGTAAGTAGTCTGTAAGTAGCTTATAAGTAGGTTGTAATTAGTTTATAATTAGTTGTAAATAGTTTTAAGTAGCTTTAAGTAGTTTTAATTAGTTTTAGTTAGCTTTAATTTAGTTTTATGTAGTTTGTAAGTTTTATATAAAACCAAAAAATAAAGACAATGATACCGAGTTTTTTGTAAATTCTTCTCGGTAAAAAATAAAACCGACCTGGATTTAGTATTAAGATAGTTCTTAGGCCGAAAGGCATTAGCATTAAGTTATTCTAGTTTAACTTAGAGCGCCCGACTGGGGCCAGTAAGTTTGTTTTAAAATATTGATAAGTAGGCTAGTTTTTATGAATTTTTGTCTAGCTTTAAGATAGTTTTAAGAAAATTGAAAAATAAAAATGAATTATAAAAAAAAAACAAAAAACATGAGAAGCGGATGTATATCCTCTCACTCTAAGTTCCGCTGGCTGCGTTTGTTCGTCTACCAACAACCTCATAAACGTGTCCAAAAGCTCACCTTTACTGAAATCAGTTCTTTAAAACAATTTTTACATGTTTGGGCGGCTGCAACAGACACACTCACCGCTCAACGCGCTGATATGAGGTTTATGCACCTGTGATATCAAATGAAGCATTTAATTTTTGGAAATCAGTTTTCTCTCTGGAAATTTATTGCTTCTTAAAAATGTCTCTTTGGCGGAGTAAAAGGAAAGACATTTATTTTTCATTGAAAATAAATTTTATTGAAAATGAACAACAGTGACGACCGACGAGACGAGAAGAACAATGCCAAAATAACATTTTTTTTCTTTTTTGGGTTGTTTTGTTTTTGCATCTTTGCAATTTGGGATGTTGACAACGAAGACGATGGCTTTGTTTTTGTTTTTGACTATTTTTATTTCTTGAGATAAATATAGGCAAGGAACAAGAAATTTTGTTCATATTAGTCTAACATATGCAGGAAATACCTATTCCATCTTCTTTTTACTTTTTCGTTAATTTTCTGGGATTCTTATCAAATAATAGAGATTATCAATATATACATAGCTATTCAATTTTCAATTCGTACCTATTTATTATAAAGGTATGGAGGATTTCTACAAAGGTAGGCACCATATATATACATCTGTCACAGAAAAACATTTAAATAATGGTTTATCATTATTTCTTATTTATTTTAGCCGTTATAAATATACAGGGTGGCGCACGAATCGTGCTACAAAAATAAAACGTAATAACTTTTTTTCTGCGTGGGTAATCGGCTTATTTTTTTTTTATTTTGTAGGTTACTATTTAGATTTATAAAAATGGATGCTTGGGATACGGAGAAAAGAATTTGGATAGTACAACGGTACCATGCTTTGCAGTCCGTCATTTCCGTCCAAAGGGAATTTAGGCGGGAGTTTGGCGGTAATCCCCCGAGTAGATGGACCATTATGAGGTTTGTAAACATGTTTGCCGAATCTGGAAGCATCGCACGAAGGCCGTACCATCGAGATGCCAATGTTCGGGTTCAGGATACAATCGCAGCAGTAGCATCTGCAATACAGGCCAATCCGAGCGTTTCGACCCGAAACTTATCGGGGCAAATTGGAGTTAGTAGACGGTCATTACAACGGATACTTCATGACGATTTAAACTTGTTTCCGTACAAAGTCCAAATTACTAGCAAGTTAAACCCTCAGGATTTGCCTGTTCGCCTGGAATTTTGCCAAAAAATGATATCAATGGCCAAAGAAGACAACTCATTGATCAATTGTTTGTTCATGTCTGATGAGGTCCATTTTGATCTTAACGGCAATGTAGACAAGCAAAATTGCCGTATATGGAATGAGTCTAATCCAGAAATGCTCCATGAGACGGAACTGCACCCAGAACGAGTCACTGTGTGGTGCGCAGTTTCATCAAGGTGTATTGTCGGGCCGTACTTCTTTGAAGAAAATGGTGTAACCGTTACTGTCAATAGGGACCTTTATTTAAAGATGTTGAAGGGGTTTTTTACCCAGAACTGAGCCGAAGACGTATACCATTCAACAGCGTTTAGTTTCAGCAAGATGGAGCAACTGCACATATAGCCAGACCAGTTATGACGGAGCTAAAAAAAAATTCGCAAACAAATTAATTTCTAGGAACTCCACTCTTCGCTGGCCCCCAAGGTCACCTGACCTGACTGCACCAGACTTCTTTTTATGGGGTTATGTCAAGCAAGAGGTGTATAAAACGAAGCCCAGGAATTTAACTGAATTAAAGCAGTCCATAACGACAATAATTGAGGCGATCCCAACTTCAACTCTTCAGGCCGCAATGAATAATTTTTTGATCAGGTGCCGCATATGCGTGGGAGAGCGTGGAGGTCATTTGCGGTCTATAATCTTTAAAAACAACTAACTATTTAAAATAAAATTTAATTTTCTAATCAATAAAAAAAAAATAAATGAAATACATCGATTAAAAAAGAAGTTATTTGAATTTCTTATTGTAGCACAATTGGTGCGCCACCCTGTATAATACTAAGCGACTTCAATACAGTACTTTCCCTGAACGTTTCGCTGTGGATTGCATCGAGCGTATTTATAGATACATACATAAGTATTAACAGGATAATAAAAATAAATACAATAAGCATTATTATGTGCATAGTAAGTGTTACAAAACTAAAGCTACCAGTGATATTAAAGATGTAGGTATTAAATTAAGGTTTTGGGTCTAAATTTTAATCATTACTCTTTTAAGGAAAATGACCGGCTCTAAGTAACGTAGTCGTGTAACTGAGAGCCCTTGTTAAACTATTTCTTAATTTTAAACGCACTAAACAACTCTTCTAACCATATATAAACAATCATGCCGATGGTAGAACTCGCAATATTCTACTCCCCGGGAATTGACCAGATTGGCGCTGGATTCTCTTTTGCGTTCTTTTCAATTAGTGAATTCGTTGAACGAACTATATGACACATTCCTGAACTTCCCTACCATTATCCGAACTAAAGTATCGCCTCTGTCATTTATTGACATTTCCCGAATCTCAGAGGGTGTTCAGACAGGCCTCACAGCAAAATAGGTCGCCTCACGTGAAGCCTGTCTGAACACCATCTTAAAATTGTAAGCAATTTAATTCTTTAAAATGAATGTTAAATGCTTTACTTTAACATTCAGAATTTTAAGTTTTAGCTTACAGGTTTTTTTATTCATGATGATTTTCTGGGAAATTATGAAAAACAATAGCAGATTCGCAACACAATGGGTGCGGATGTAAAATGGAAAAGTTTGTATGGAGAGCGAATGGTTTGCGGTTTCACTAATATCAAATAAGTTGAACAAAATGTCGGTGGTGCAGGTAATGTTACTGACATTCGTTCAATTTTCTATCGCGAATTCACTTATAGCTAAAATCTCGAAAATGAGTTGAATGGTGGCTTAAGCTCATTCGTCGAATTCACTAATAGAGGTGAATATAAAGATGGGAATCCTCGGCTGTCAAACTGATTTGGCTACAAGCTCCGACCGTGGTGAATGTCATAAAGTTGCACTTGTAACCTTTACCACACTAACACTAATGCAACTTAATGATTTTCACCACAAATCGTCGGTTTTTTTTTGAATGTGTCAGTTATTTTAAAAATCTCATGAGGGGCTCATGGACATGTTCATAAAGTATAAAAGCAGGTCAAGTGAATTTTTAAGTGCTCACTTCCCTTTATATAACTTTATTTTAAGAATGCATTGGCTACTTCTATTCAAAGCGTACTAAAATAATAAAAGATATATTGAGGGCAATTTTCATCTAGCACTCATAAACGGCTCTTAAATTTATGAGGCTCATAGCACAAATAATATTTGTGTTATTCACCAACTACTCATTGCTCCTTTTCAAAGTCCGAAAATGTGAACAACTCTCTCATCACCACACACCCTCAATCTGGGAAATCAAACTGTTTTCAAATTAGCCCAATTTTGTCGGTGCTTCTTGGATTCTGAAAAAATGAGTGTTGCATGCATATATACACCAGTTCTTTGTAACTACATTGATTTTCTTTTCACGTATTATTTATTAGTTTTATTTTAAAAGTACCGGGATCATTGCATGTTTGAGTTTGTTTAATATAGGGAAATGTTCTTTAATACTTTTTGGTTTCGCTAGGTATCTCATTGCATGTTTGAGTTTGTTTAATATAGGGAAATGTTCTTTAATACTTTTTGGTTTCGCTAGGTATCTCGTTCATACATTGCTTACTACATTTGCGAATCCGAAACAGACTCGCTTGATTGAGAGAAAAAACGTATTTGTGAATTTTTTTTTAAAGTTTTCTTAATAAAACCGACTAAAAAAGCAGTGACCTTCACCACGTGACTAACAAAAATTAACTTAAAAAATAAGTGGGAAAATATATATTCCCTGGAAACAAAAAGAAATAAAGTATGCGTGCATGCAAAACTCATTTTTGAAAGGATCCAAGAAACACCGACAAAATTGGTTAGTGAATTTGCTTGAAGGATTACGTCAAAGGTTTTCGAATAGGTTTTCGGAGAGAGCGCTCATAACTTTATGAGTGATTGGGACCACTTATAACTTGTATGAGTGCTCATTAATATTCACTTTTATTGCTTGGTGAATAGGTTTGTAAAGCTATTAAGTTATGAGCCATCCGTGAATACCGCACTAATAGTAATAAATAATTGAATATATAAATGTATGTTAATTGAACCGAAGTAGGGAAAAATTTGTTTGTGAAATATGAAATTTCATAATAAATATGTTAGCCTATTCACACCGAACTCAAACCTAATCGAAAACACTAGTTTTTCACATACATTTTTGTTGTACTTCAGGGTTTCATAAAACACAAGTTTTATATAAAACTAGTCAAAAACTTGTTGGAATTCAGAGATGAACGAAACAAACGTACCTTTTAAAAAGTTCAGTGCCTAGTAAAATGTCAAAAAAGAAAAGAAGAAAAATTTTATATGGATGAGGGCATTCAATGTTTCAGATATCAGACTTTTTCGGGCTCCTGATTGGTTAGCTGTCAAAAAATATTTGAAAATTCAAACGTAAAGTTTGTTCTGAATTTTCAGATGAGAATTTCTAGTCTGAAAATTCAGATGAGAGATAGGTGATGCGTTATGCCAACAAAACACAAAAATATTTAAATGGGAATTCAACTTTACTATTTGTCTGATAAATGTGAATTGTGAAACAAACGTGGACGCATTGAACGAAGTAGGCTTTTAAATTTTATCACGTTAACTTACGTTTTTAAATTAATTTACACATAACTTCGTCTTCAGGAGTGTGTGTGCAAGTGTTAAGAATCACTCATCATCAACTTTTAATTTTCAAATAATAGAAAAGTTCTAATTTAACTATTTTTGCTGTAAAAACCGAAAGTTAATGCAGTATTTTGACAGAACTAAAGCAGCTGACTTTCGACTGCAAATTCAGATTTTTTTTTGCATTAAACGAACAAAATTTCTGAATTTTCATATCAGATATTTGGATTGAATGCGACCGATCATATTTGTATAAATAATCACACAATTTACTTCCATAAAATGGAAGGACAACAACAATAAGAAAAGAAAATTGTAAGTGGATGGTGAAAGAAAAACTGTAATGTCAAACGAAAACGTTGTGTAATGTTCGGTGTGAATGGTTTCTATTATTTCCTAAATTTGTATTTTTTGCTATGGAATACTTCCTCAGATTTTTGATCTCCGCAGAAACGAACTGTCAAAATTAGTCTGGATAATAATAGCTGCGTGTTTTGCATGTCCATTTGCACTTTGGGTGAAAATCCTATTATTTCTTAATCCTGGATGGTTATGCATATTTAACACACACTAAAGTTATGCGAATCGACGAAGTTCACCTTTAAACCTACCTTATCCTTAAATGTCGGTAACCTTGATCCTAAAAATTTTAAATGGAGCTCTTAGACATGTTTTTTAAATAATAAATATGATTTATCAATATTATCGACATATTTTCTGTACTTAAAAATAAAATTTAAATTATAAGTCCATTTTGTACACAATCATTGCCATTGGTTTAAGAAAAAATTAACAAAAAATAATAAAATAATTTCACCTTTAGAAATAATTGCAAAAGCTTAAGGTATTAATTCATATCAACTGTACAAAATTGAATTTTTTTTTTTTAAATTATATACAAGAAGCGAAAGCTTCAATTTTGTGTTCTCCACAGATGCTTTTCTTGCATTTGTAGCACGATGATTTGGAATATGGGCAAAATCCACATTTTCACACATCTTTTTTCAACCATCGGCATTTGAATATTTTCTTGAAGTTTTTCTTGAGAATTGGCCAAAACATTTTCAATTTTCCTCCTCGTTGTAGCAATTAGAGTAGGGTTTTCTAGTCACCGTGACATATACTTTTCTACTAGGTCACAATGTAATTTTTTCATGAAATCTCGACGACTTACCGGTTTCTGTTTGCTGCCAAACATATCATGTGTGTATATTATGAATGCCATGTTTAAAATGCCATACAATGGACACATAGGCCATCTATTGGTTTTACGAGAGCAACTCATAACACTACACATCTGATCAAAGGTGTCAACGCCTCCCTCTGTTTGATTGTAAAACTCAACCATATGTGGCTTTGAAATTGGATTTATAGTTCCTTCCTCATTACATGATTACAACAAAAAATAGTTTTCAATGGCTTTGGCTTGTAAGACAGCAGCGTTAGTTCCTTGTCATAGCACAACATTGAGGTATTAAATTTGCTTCCTTTTTGATTCCACATTCCTTTGGGTATTTCCCGTTTATTTGCCCGTAATATTCCCACTAAGGTCTACTTATATGGCTCCAACGAAATTGACTTTGCAAGGTTGACAGACGTAAACCAATTATCCATTGTTTCATTTCTGTTTAAACCATGAATTGTTTTTGTTAGTTCTTTCACATAATATTCACCAAGAGGCAAGTTGCTAGTGTTCGACCTTACCCAAGTAGGGCATTGCGTCTACTATATATTTAGTGCCACTGTCACATAATATAACCGCTTTCAAGCCGTATTTGGCAGGTTTATTGGGAATATACATCCTAAACGAATATTTTCCACGAAAAGCTAAAAGCTGCTCATCAATTGTCAAATTGGGGCCAGGAGTGTAATTTTTTATATCCCATATTTTTCTGATTGGAGCGAATTCGTCATTAGATATTTGAAGACGATTAGCTTTATCGTCAAAACGTAAGCGTGATAAAAGAAATTTTCTTCATCCGAATCAGAAATATCTTCCGAAGATGAGGCTTCGCTTTCAAGTTCTTCGGTATCCTCCATTACAATGTTGTCATCACTAATATTTCCAAAATCTCCTTGAATGTCATCGTCTTCTGAAATAAAATCACCGTAGTCGCACAATCCCAGGAATGCCTCGACCTCATCATCACTTTGTTGCTGACCGTAACTCATTTTAATATTCTATCTCAAAAAAAAAAAAACAAACAAAAGAACACCCCAAATATCAAAATGTAACAAACTCGTACAAAAAAAAATCACACAAAAGTTATCCTTCTTCGCTTCGACGAACATACCAGTAAAAAAAATGTATTTTCATTAATCGCAGAATACCATACGTCCGCTCACTGATAGAGATCAACACCAACTGATGTTGTGCAGAGATGGAATCAAAAAGGATGAATAGTTAAAGAGAAATCATACAAAATAAAAGAGTTGTTCGTCGAATCGACGAAGGATAACCATCCAGGGTTAAATTTATATTTTTTGCTATGTAATACTTCTTCAGATTTTTGATCTCCGCAAATACGAACTGTCAAAATTAGTCTGGATGATAATAGCTGCGTGTTTTGCATGTCCATATGGAAAAAAAAGACATCGGGACATTTCAATATTTGCCTTGATCTGCAATTTTGTATAACCAAGAAACATTTGACATTTAATTAATGTTTGTTCAATGTATGTTTTTTACTTATTTACAGTACAAAGTGATTTTTTTTTTAGTTCGCTTCCACCATTTTGATTTTGCATACCACGAAAGAGCGGCCGGTAAACACTCCCCCGTCTGATTAGAGAAGTTAAAGAAAAGTAAACGAACCAACTAAACCACTTCGCAATTATGTGCGCGTTATATGGATTACTTGTTTTCGCCCGGTTTCCTACGGCCACTACGTTGGCTTCCGCCTATTCTAGTTCTACCGTAACTCTGTATTAATATTGTTGTTGTTGTATTTGACACGTAAATTGCTTTCTTTTGCTGTCGTTTTTTGTAGACAGAATTATTTTGAGTTGCAAAAATCACAACTAATACAATCATTTGATGAATTTTGTTTTTGCTTACGTATGTTACAAGTTAAAAAAAATTGCACACTTTATCAAAATATGTTCAAATTTTAATCAATGGTTCATCAATTTTAATTCACCAAATCGGTGCAGTCGTACTTTTCAATAATATTTCATTTAAAAAATTGTGTTTGCACAAAATAAGAATTTTTTAGAACACATCCCCTGATGTGAATTGAAAAATGTCTCGAAGTTTATGAATTCTTGAATTCAATAGAAAGTTGGCTGCCAGAAAATTTGGTACAATTATAAATATTACGCAAAATTTTTGGCACAAATATTTTTTGTTACTATATAATAAAAAACGAAAAAATTAAAAGTAAATATAAAACAATAAATACAACAACGGCAGACGCACTAAAATAAAATAAAAGTATACCAAAAAAGTTTGGAAAAAAAATTAGTCTGTCAAAACAAATCAAACTCACTGCGTTAAATTGTTGTTGCAACTCACATCTATTCATTGACACGGAGTCAGATTACAAAAACTACAATATAAACAAATGGGTTTTGGAGGGTGAAGAGTACGAAGGTTTCCCATCTTTATATTGTTTATCTATGCTTCTAACTGCGAGTAGATTGAACATAAGCCATTTTATCTTGAACAAGCCCAAATCTGACATATAAAGAAAGAGACACAGCTACACAACAGAAGCAAATTTAAATGAATACAAAAAAAAAATACTTCGAAGCATATAATCATGCCGGTTATAGAATTCGCAATATTCTACTACCCAGGAATTGACCAGATTAGCTCTGGATTCTCTTTCGCGTTCTTTTCAATTAATGAATTCGTCGAATGAACTATGTTACCAATTCCTAAACTTCCCTACCATTATCCGAACTATAGTATCACTTCTGTCATTTATTGACATTTCCAAAATCTCAGAGGGTGTTCAGTCAGTGTCTGAACACCATCTTAAAATTGTAAACAATTTAATTTAAACAATTGTAAGCAATTTAATTTAATAACACTTTACTTTAACATTCAGAATTTTAAGTTTTAGCTTACAGTTTTTGTTATTCTTGATGATTTTCTGGGGAATAATGAAAAACAATAGCTGATTCGCAACACAATTGGTGCGTTTCTATGGAGAGCAATTGGTTTGTGGTTTCACAAAGACGGTGTTCACATTGGATTGAAAAACTGGATTTTTGTTGACGTTTCAGTATTCACATCTCGCTCTCACTTCTTCAGTAAAGGAAGATGTAATATACTGAAACATCAAAAAAAATCTAGTTTTTCAGTCCAATTTGAACACCGCCTAATATAAAATTAGTTGAACAAAATGTCGGAGGTGCAAGAAATGTTGCCGACATTTGTTCAATTTTCTATCGCGAATTCACTAATAACTTAAATCTGGAAAATGAATTAAATGGTGGCTAAAGCTCATTCGCCGAATTCACTAATGGAGGTGAATTTCTTGCTGAAAAAGGAATTTTTTTAAGTGCAAATAGGTACCTATATAAGTAGATTTAATTTGATTGTGATTCCTTAGATATCACTGTGCCTTATTCTAGAAGACAAAACTTATATCTTGGGAATTGTTGCAATTTCGTTGAGTTTAAGGTCGTAAGTAAGTACAGTGTATGTGTGTTTATCGGCACAATATTGCAAAATTAAAGTTTGTTTAATTGGAATCCTTCTCAACTGGTATGTTTTTTCTTATTATTAAGTCAAAAATCTTCAAAAGTCTTTTTCCCTTCATCTCACTTTTTGAGAAGTAACTTTTCTCTATGGTTTAAGTACACTTTTTATAAAATAAAGAATGGTTTTGCTGCTTTTAAAGCGGAAAAATTCCCAGTGAAGATTTTTAAAGTTATCTTTATTTTTATTTATTTATTTATTTATTTTTGATATCTATCAAGTACATTAACTCTCTTAGAATAAGAAAATAAAGTTTCAAAAAATAATGTAATAAATAATAATTAGTTAAAACTAAAAACTTAATAATTAAATTCTTAATAAAATAATTATATGTACATGCATACAATATTTACAAAATACTCAAAATCATATTTTTACATATATTTCTACTCATATTAAAGTCGATTACGTGCTCATACTTAGTATAGTTAACAGATGCAATGGTTATTTGAGTCATTAAAACCGTAGTAAGTCCTATGTGAGGGGATATAAAAGAAATCGCCTTCTCTAGGTCTCAAACGTCGCACAGCGACATACAAATTGAACAAAGAAAGCAATTGTGAACAGTGGATATGGCCACATAAAACATCACGGGCAAAAAGAACAGAAAAATATTCACGTTTTGTGTAAAGAGGCTTTAGATTTATCAAAGCTCATCTGGCATCATATGGTGGACTAAAATACCAATTGAATTTTCTAATCGCCAAATTTGTGAACCGCCTTTGAATCTTTTCAATGCGTAACCGGGTATTAGCATAGTATGGATTCCATACCACACAACAGTACTCAAGGGATGAACGTATTAAAGAAGCATATAGTGATTTAAGAGTATAAGGATCCTGGAAATCATTTGATTTACGGAATAAGAAACCTAACATTGAGTTAGCCTTGGATATTAAGTAATCATAATGCCAAGAGAACTTAAGTTGGACATCAAAAATTACACCCAAATCTTTTTGTCTCGACACTCTCGTTAGACCCCTACTGCAAATACTGTAATCATATAAAATAGGTCTGAGTATCTTACAAAATATTAGCACAGAGCATTTACTGATATTAAAATTCAGTCCATTACGATCACACCAAATAGATACTTTATTTAAGTCACTTTTGTAGTTCAGTAGCATCTGATTCATATTTAATCTCTTTGAATATTTTTAGATCATCAGCATATAATAGGCAGTGAGAATGAATAACATGCGTCTGTAAATCATTAATGAATGAAATAAATAAAAGTGGTCCAAGATGACTACCCTGTGGAACACCTGAAGAATTTGAGATTTCGAATGAAATTTCAGATCCAATTTAAACAAACTGTATTCTCCCACTCAGATAACTACTTAACCACAGTAATAGTTTTGAATGAAAACCAAGAATTTCAAGTTTTTTAACCAGAACATTGTGTTGGACGCTGTCGAAAGCTTTTGAGAAATCTGTATATATCGAATCAAGTTTTTATTCTCTAAGGCACGTGGACAGATATTGGAGAAAATTCCCAAGTTAGTAATAGTGGATTTACCACTTACAAATCCATGTTGAAAATCTGAAAAACTATTACCAACAGCAGCATACAACTTATTTTTGACAATTGCTTCAAAAATGTTAGGAATCAATTGAAGTTGAAGCCTATAATTAGTAACAGCTTTTTTCGATCCGGACCTATGTATAGGAGTAATAAAAGACCATTTCAAAATTTCTAAAAACTCACCATAACATAAAGATTAGTTGAAAAGAATGTGAAGAAGCTAAGTAAGACCAAGCTGACACATCTTCAAAAAAATTGGTGGAATATTATCAGGTTCAAGAGAAGTACTCAATTCTAGGGAGGATAATTCTTTAAGAATATCATCCTCCGTTATAAAGAGATTACCAATATCTGTGATAGCATCACAGAAAGGTTAATCTGTACAAACTATATAACGATTTATAAAATTTGACTGAAAAACAAAAGCAGACATATTACATATGTATAACATTCAAATTATCACCTACAACACCATTTAATTCCATTTCAGAAGGCATGCCAAGCGATTTTTTCTTAGTATTCATGAAAGTCCAGAACGCTTTAGAATCATGCTTAAATTTTTACTCAAGAGACCAAAGATATTGCTTATAAAGAAATTTTTTCAAGTACTCATACTCCTTTCTTATTTGAAAAAACTTACTTTGAAGTGACAAAATTTGTCTGCTCTTTTTATACATTGTATTCATAGCTCGTTTTAAATTTACAAGTCTTTTATTACACCAAATGGGTCGATCTAGCTTTTTAATTATTCTAACAGGTATAAATCTAGAAAAAGCGGATTCTAACACCTCACATGCAACATTGTAGACTAGGAGTAGAAGGAGTCATGCCGATTATAGAATTCGCAATATTCTACTCCCCGGGAATTGACCAGATTCGCGCTGGATTCCCTTCCGCGTTCTTTTCAATTAGTGAATTCGTCGAATGAACTATGTAACCTATTCCTGAACTTCCCTACCATTATCTGAACTATAGTATCGCTTCCGTCATTTATTGACATTTCCAAAATCTGAACAGAATCTTAAAATTGTAAACAATTAATTTCTTTAAAATGAATGTTAAATACTTTACTTTAATTGTACTTTACTTTTACATTCAGAATTTTAAGTTTTAGCTTACAGTTTTTGTTATTCATGATGATTTTTTGGGGAATATTGAAAAACAATAGCAGATTCGCAACACAATTGGTGCAGATGTAAAATGGGAAAGTTTGTAAGGAGAGCGAATGGTTTGCGGTTTCACTAATATCAAATAAGTTGAACAAAGTACCAGTGGTGCAGGTAATGTTACTGACATTTGTTCAATTTTCTATCGCAAACTCACTAATAGCTAAAATCTAGAAAATGAGTTGAATCGTGACTAAAGCTCATTCGCTGAACTCACTAATGGAAGTGAATATTTTCCCAGTCAACTGAATAAATAAAGTTATTTAACGACGCGTAATCTAAAACTTTAGCAAAATCATATACAATATTATCACAATTTGCAACAGTTAATTGACTTAAAATACTAAAATTAAAAGAAACGTTTAATGCTTTGTGATGAACACTATTATTTAAGATCGGGAATTCAGCTTCCGAAACGGAACATTCGATATCATGATGCACAAAAACTAGATCTAACATTCTTCCAATGGAATTATAAATACAATTTTGTTGCTGAATAATATAATACATGCAAAAGTCTACAAACGAATCTGGCTTGCGTTAAAAGTTATTCAAGGCTAAATATTGATAATACTAGTTATTCACGTATAATTTTGAAACGGTAAATATTATTTAAAGTAATGCACACAAAATTTGAAAATAATGTGATTATCTACTAAAAATGTAAGAACAGTTCTAGTAGGAATGGGGGCGATATAACATGGGAATTCTCAGAGACAGCAGATATGTGAAAGAGAGGTAAGATATTTGGTGTGTGGTGTGAGCTTATCAGTGGTTTCGCGTGCCGGGGGCGGAAGTAAAAGATAACGGCGGCCTTTGTAATGATTTTTTTTTTGCGGTTAAGAGCGCGTGCCAAAGAGGACAGCATTTGTGTGATGAATTTTTGTTTGCCATTAGGAGAGCATACCAAAGAGGGCGGCGGCAGCCTTTATGATTGCTGGTGGTGAGGCTACCGTTGTATGGCTTATCAGTATGGTGTTTTATATTTGTGGTTAGTGGCGAGTATTTGAATTTATGTCTGTGGCATCGCAGAGTAAATGTCAAATAATGTTGTGTGACTAAGACCATTAGACCGATAAAAATATGAATTGTGTGATAAGAATATGAAATGTGTTATGGTTTTTATTCGTATAGTGCGTAATAGTGTGAATTTATTTAGAATTTCAAAGTGTAGTTGAGACTATTGACTGTGATGTATATATTGTAACGACTGTCACATTTGTACGTACTATAACGACTCTCAAATGAATTACAACCACTCTCGAATAAAAGAAACGCCGAATTTCGAATTAGACAGGACACAAACCAACCTACCGAGAGCTTTGGTGAACTTTCGAACTTCCAATACTTAACATCAAGGAGAGAGAGTGAGAGTGATAAGACCAAGATCAAGGTTGTAACTAGCTCCGTATTTATAGTGATATTCGCATAAAAATACAAAAATAAACTGCCAAAATTGCATCGACTTTAAGCCAAACTCATTACTCAGCAAGGGTGAGTCAAATTTAACTCTAAAAAACTAGGGATTTCACTCGTATTGTAGAAAAATAAAACGTAAAATGAAACGCACACCTCCAAACAACGGTTCAGTACACCGCTCCATCACTACCTCACTAGTGAAACGGGGATTGGCAGAGATCTCTCCCGAATTCCCGCCACAAAAACAAAAAGGAGCCACTGAAGAAACTGCGGTTGGTAATATGTCAACAAATGATATGAAAATCCTCATCCACGACTCTATATCATCAGCTTTGGACGAAAAGTTGAAAGATATGCCCACAAAATCGGACTTGGAAGGAATTGGAATACAATTGCACGCACTGCACCAGAAGAACGTCATTTTACAAAACCAATTGCAAACAATGGAATCCCGCTGCATCTCACTCGAAAAACAAGTAGAGTGGCTATCTAGCAAAGCCAATGAAAAAAATCTAATTATTCACCTGCCGGTAGAAAACGGTGAAGTTGCAGCCGAGAAAGCCAAAGCTCTCTGCTTAGACTTGCTACAGTTCCAAAATCCCGCAATTATAGCTTCAGCTAGGGAACTCAAATCCACGAGAGAGAATGCTGGAAATGTCAAATGTTCCAAAACAGAGAGTACGTTGGCCGCGTACTGCAATCGGCCAGCAATCTTCGAGCCACGGGCATTGCTATGCATAAAGATTATCCGTTTGCAGCGCGTGAAAGAAGAAGGCGCATAGTTAAAATAAAAATGAAATCGCACTAAAAAACCCGAATTTAAAACTTCAACTGAGAGGAGAGCAATTAAAAATAAATGATAGATATAATTATTTCTTAAATGAAAACAATAAACTGTCATGTACAGAAAACGGAGGAAAGGAGTTTATGGAGCAGCTTCTATATGACAGCAATGACAACAACATCGAAATGTCAAATAATGGTGGAAACACAAGGGAAGGCGTGTTCAGTGGCTTAAATATAGAAAGAGCTAATGAACGCACTCAGAACTTTTAATTGTAATGCCGTCAGCCACGTAAACAAAAAAATTAATTCTAATTCTTTCAATTATTACATCAAAATTTTGTCTTATAACGTAGCAGGTTTAGCAAATAAACTCTTATTTAAGGATTTTTTCACATTTATAAATAACTATGATATATTTTTGTTGTATGAAACATTTGTAGAAAGCAATATGGAACGGTTTGAGCATCTATTTAAAAACTACGAACTCATTTGGATACCAGCAGTTAGAATCTCTACACATGGCAGAGCCAGTGGAGGGTGTGTGTACGGGGTAAAAAAATGTCTTATGATGGAAAAAAACTGCGGCTTTATAAGACTTTTCGAACGAGATCTTATTGAAATAAGTACCGAAAATGGAAAAATATTTGTGGTGCCAGTGTAAATCAACTGCAATAAATGGATGGAGGATTTTACGAACCTACATGACTTTTTAATAGATTTCGATAAAGAAAATGTGATGCTTATAGGAGATTTCAACGGAAGAGTTGGAGATACACATATGCTGAATGTGAAGCAGCCAGAAAAAATCTTTCGCTTGCCTGCGCATACTAAGGAAAGAAGACTCCATCTATGCAAAACAAATGTACCTTCAGACAAACAAATTATACAAACTTACCTGCATGAAGAAACAGGAAGCTCATGTCCAAGAACTAGCTTCGATGCTTAGTAGTGCAAGGGGTAGTAGGACTTTTTGGAAGATTGCTAGAAGTTTTAATGGCCAGATCATGGGGCGTGGCATAAAACTTGAAGCTCCCGTTTTAGCTGAATACTTTGAAAAGCTACTGAATATAACCATTACCGTAGATAGTATACAGTACGCAATGCCCTTACGGGAAGTGGAAGCTCTCGATCGATCCATCACTCATTTGGATATAATCAGAGTAGTAAATCGATGTAGTGCAAACAAAGCCCCAGGCAAAGACCGCATTCCTTATGAATTTTTCAAAAATGCAACATCTGCATTCATCATTGAGCTCACAAAAGCCTTTAATTTTATCTTCAATACTGGCGAAATACCATCAAGCTTTAAGAAAAATATTATATTTCCAATCCTTAAGAAAGGTGACCCAAAGGAACCAAGTAATTATAGAGGAATCTCTTTTCTCAACGCTGTAACAAAAATATTTACAGGTGTTATTCTGGAAAGGCTCACTGAATGGGTGCAAAAAAATAATTTATTGAGCGAATACCAAGCTGAGTTCCGCAAAGAATACTCAACTGTTGATAACATCTTCTCCCTCACGAGCATCACACAAGCATACTTGGATAGTGGAAAAAAGCTATACGGTTTTTTTGTGGACTTCAAGGCTGCGTTTGATTCTATTAATAGGGAAGCTTTATTCTACAAACTCAGCAATTTAGGTATGTCAACAAAAATGCTAAGAGTAATACACAATTTCTACGATGGAAATTTGACTGCGGTTTGGGATGGAAATATTTTATCTGAATGGTTTCAAACGGAAACAGGAGTAAAACAGGGTTGTCTTCTCAGCCCGCTACTATTTTCGCTATTTTTGGATGACCTTGGAGAATTTCTGCCAGGGGGTATAACATTTACTGGAGTGAAAATAAAACTTCTGCTCTACGCAGACGATATAGTAATACTGGCAGACAATCCAAACGGGATGCAATTGATGATAAACAAGCTGTCCAAATATTGTGCTTTGTGGAGTCTTCAACTCAACACCGGTAAATCAAAAATCATGGTTTTTCGGAATGGATCGGGCAGATATGCAAGAAATGAGAAATGGACCTGGCATAACGAAGAACTGGAGAAAGATAGAGAATATAAATACCTAGGTGTCCTCATTACGCCACAGCTCTCATTTAAGAAACACCTGCAAGACAAATTAGCAGAAGCCAAACGCGCAATCAATTACAGCTGGAGGGGAGTCCTCAGCAAAAACAGTGTAGATCCGAGCGCTAAGTACAAGGTATTTGAAGCTGTGATGAGATCAATCATGTGTTATGCGGCACAAATTTGGGGTATATACCAATTTGAAGAAGTGGAGAAGCTGCTTAGGTACTTTCTCAAACGTATATTTAGGCTGCCGTATAACAGCCCAAATTACATGCTACACCTTGAGACTGGTTTGCCGCCATTACACTTATACACAATGAGACTACACTTTCCATACATCCGGAAAGTTATGATGCAACCTTCCTATCGCCTCACATACATAATCGCCAAACACCTTCAAAGCAGAAATGCGCAGATCTTCAGTGAATGGTCAAGACTAGGGAGGGAGCATAATGTAACATTAACGTATGAAAATGATACAGCTTTGAGAAGAATACATTTGGAACTTCTTGAGAAAATTGGAGACTCCTATCGAGACAATTTTCGTATGCAAAGCCAAATGAGCCAAACAAGGAATACTTATAAAATACTCAGACATGAACTCGGGTCCGAAAATTATTTCAACGATGATTACCATCTTGACATGATATCCGTTATCTTCAAAGCCAGAGGTGAGCTTTTACCACTCAACTACTTACCACATAGAACTAATGTAAGCTCAATATGCACTTTGTGCAACCTAAGAATAAATGAAGATATTCAGCACTTTATTGGAGTGTGCCCTATTCTCAAACCGATACGAGTATCAGTCTGGAGTAAAACCATATTATCAGTTGATGAAATGGTTCGAATACTGAATGGAGAAAACTGGAACTGCCTTTACTCATACATAAAAACCGCCTTAAATTATCGCCAACAAATATTGAATGAAGCCTTCTAAACAATAATAATTAATGAAATTTATATTTTAATTTTAATGTGATTAGTGATCATCCAAACTTTAAAATGAAGAAAACACTCTCTTTTTCGGCTGACGGCAAAAGCCAATGCTTAATTGTGAACAATGTAACATATATTTTAAACTTAAAGAAATAATAAAATCACATATTACACTCTCTTTGGTCTCTTTGGTCCTACTTAACATCAAATTGAAAGCTTTGGAAAGGGAAATTTATGGGAAATTTCCCCTATGGAAAGCTCCGGAAGCAAATACTAGAACCTTCCAGCTTTTTCGGGAACCTTGTGAAAAGTATAAAAGCACATGTCTGACCGGCAGAGGAGGCAGTTTATTTTTAATCGTGAATGTGTAAAGTTGGTTGTAATAAAAGTAAAGTGGTAATTGATTTCAGTGAACAATAAATTGTTTTGTGGTAATAAAAGTAGAGTGTTTTATTTTGTAAAGTAAATAAGTGGAGAATTTAAATAAAGTGAATAAGTTTTACTAACGAACCTGAGAAAATATTACAATATATATATTATAGACTGACCTCAATTTTTTTTATATTTATAGTAGCTTTTGGTTGAAGTGGATCAATACAAAGAAAATATGTTTCGATGTGCAAGATTACGGGAAAGGGAAACATTCTTCATCTGTGAGTCCGGATGGTTAGAGATACAATTTACAGATGTAATATGGTGAAACATTTAAACTACTGGTACAACCAGAATATGGAAGAGAATGCGTGTTGTTTCATGTTAGAAATGGAGAGACGATATCGCCTATTATCAATTTTAAGTTGCAGTTTCAATTTATGCCGCATGTACGATTCAAACTTTTTGGTGAGAATATTACTTTAAAAAAGAAAAAAAAATGAAATGAATAAAACATAAAATTATATTATAGGAGGGGAGTTAACACTGAGTGGAACGATCGCACCTCATTCGAATGCTGTAAAGAGAAAAGAGAGTAAATATCCATCGAATTGTCCATTTGGTGAGGCTGAATTACTTGATGTACCTCAAAAACTTGAAAATAAAACAGATAATCATTGAGAAATTCAGAAAACTAAACGAGTTTATGATGCATTTTAAAATATACATTTAATATATACAGAATTGAATGTATGTTAATATATACAAAATTAGTGATTGTAAGTTGGTTTTGCCGTTGACTAAGGCCATAAAAAGCTATTTTGAATCAATAATTCAACAAGTCCAACCCTTAATGCTAAGTCTTCTTCTTGGTTGATTTAATTTAGTAGTTTATAGAATTCGTATTATAAAACCTTATTATATAGAAAATATGCCTGGCCCCGGGCAAAAAAAAACTTCCAGCTTAATGATTAGGAATTCTAATTTTGTTGGATATACTTTACAGTGGATTTTTGTAAAAAAAAAGTTCACGTAAGTCAAACTGAACCTTATACAAATTGCGTATGACAAGGCCTTCACTATGTCACTGATGAGTCCATGGAGTAAGCCGGACGAAACACCAATTTGTAGGGCCAAAGGCCATAAAAAGCTATTTTGAATCAAATATTTATTATATTTGTTTTTATCAGAATTGTTTTTATGGTTTTAAATACTTAAAAAGAATTAAAAAATTTATGGTTGAAGTTTCACAGACCTGTGGTTTCATACAAAATATGCGTATAGTTGGAATTTGTCCAGATTAAACAAAATAATTTTTAGACAAAAAAAAACAAATATTTGGTTCTTATAAGAAATACAGCGGTTTAATATACTTAGAAGAATGTAAAAAGAAACAAACCAAATGTCCGTTGGGAAACATATTTTTTTGGAAGCGCATCCGTTCTTTATTTTATAGTAAGTTACAACAACTTTGTTTTTATCAGAAATATAGTGGTATTTCTTTTTCTTTCTTTTTTTTTGGTATAAATACGAGTACCAAGAGCATTTATTCTCCTCATCAGTTCGTAGTCGTTTTGAATTTGAAAATAAAAAAAAATGGAAAACACAAGCGAATATAAAACTAGCTGGAGGATTTTAATGAGCAGTGCTGGGAGTTTGAAGAGCTCCAAGCAATTGCTTTGGCCGAGGCAGAAAATATAACGGGGCATACATTTGCGCGGATGCAGTCCCTGGCGTTAATTATGAAGGCCCTGCGAATAAGGGCAGAGGAGGGAGGGTTTGACGTTGACTCTTTACCGAGGATGATGAGTTTGGCAAGCACTGTCTTGCAAAAACAAGATAATGATGATGATGATCATCATCATCATCTCCACTGTCATCATTATTAAAAAAATTTAAATATTAACATAAATAAAAACAAAATTTTAATAAAAATAAAAGTTTTGTTTTATTTAAACAAAGTATTAAAAAAGATTTCTGTGTGTAATTATAGTATGTATCCATTTTTCGAAGACGTGTTTGTATTTTCTAATTCTGACAAAATCTCCAACTTTAAACTTGGGTGTAGTATGTATTTTGATGCGATTATAAATTTTGGAGAATATCGCTTACGTTTTTTTTTTATTTTCGACATCATATAGGGAGCATTCCACGAAAAATGGTTATCAGATGTGAAATTTAAAACGCGGTTTCCGAGATTAATTTAGTATGGAAATGAGAAGCTTCTCATACTAACCTTATTAAACAAGTTGATTTTTTAAAAAACAACCCTCGGTTACTTAATAAACTGCATTTGTTTTCATATACATTTTCGCTTCTGATTTTTTCTCGCTTTGCACAAAAATTCAATTTGTTGCTCCGATGTCGCTTTTAAGATTTATGATTTGAAGTAAATTTTATAAGAACAATAAGCATTTTAACTTTCCGTTAGAAGACAAAAACTTTCAAAACAGGCCAATTTTCATTTATTAATTTAAGGTTGAAATGAGGGCATTTTGCCTGTCCCGCACGTAACGCTAACAGTACAATTTTTTAACTTACTCCCATATTAAAAAAGTTTAAAAAGTTTGTATTAAAGTAAATGATCTTGATACATATCAGTATTATACAGCACCAGGTCTTAGCTGGGATGCAATGCTGAAAAGTACAAAAGTGGAAATAGAACTTTTTACAGATATTGATATGACCCATTTTATACAAAAAGGTATAAGAGAAGGTTTGAGCCTATGCAGCGGAAGATAAGCTAAGGCTAATAATAAATATATGGCAAACTTTGATGAGACTAAAAAATAATTTTTTTTGGGGGTATTTCGATGCAAATAATTTGTATGGATGGGCAATGAGTCAACATCTTCCCTTCAACAAGTTTCGATGGTTAAATGAAGAGGAATTTAAAAGTTCAAATATAGAATCAATACCTGATGATTCAAATAAAGGTTATATTTTATGTTTAGATTTAGATTATCCTGATTATTTGCATGATTTGCATAATGAACTACCATTTTGCCCTTAAAACATAAAACCTCCATATACAAATTCCAAAAATTCAAAATTAATTGCAAATCAATTTAATAAAACGCGATATGTTATTCATTACCGAAACCTTAAACAATGTCTATCAAACGGTTTAGTAATGAAAAAAGTACAATGGAAAATGTAGAAAAAAGAGTTGATGTAAAACTAATTACAAAAGAGTAGATCGAATATACAGGAGAACTTAGTTGTCATTCAAATGAATCAATTGAAGGTTAAGTATGATAAGCCTACATACGTTGGGTTTTCTATTCTGGATTTATCTTAAACCTTGATGTATGACTTTCATTACAATTTTATGAAAGATAAATATGGTGATAAGTTACAGCTATTATATACTGATACTGATTCACTTATATATGAATTTGAAAAAAAGGATTTGTATGATGATATTAACAAAAATTTAATTTATTTTGATACAAGTGATTATCCAAAGAATAATCCATATAATATTCCAAGAGTGGATAAAAAGGTCTTAGGAAACTTTAGAGATGAGTGTTCAGGCAAATTGCTACTTGAATTTGTAGGCACAAAATCGAAATCCTACAGCATTGTCACTGAAGATGATATAGTTAAGAAAATAAAAAGGGGTTACAAAAAATATTGAAGCAATTGAGATAACTCTAAATGATTTTAGATATTGCCTATTTTTTACGACAGCAGTTGATTACAAAATACAGAACGGACAAACTAATTTTGAAAATATAGACAACAGCAATAAAGAGAATATATAAATATAAAATAACAAAAATAACCGAAAACATTAATTTTCATAATTCTTCTTTATTATGTGGATTGAAAATTTTACTTGGATGAAAAAATAGTATGTGGATAACAAAATTCTCAAGGTCACCGAAGCTATCAGTTAATGTTTTGTAGGAATAATAAAGTATGAATAAAGAAATAAACAATGTTACATTTTCTTATTATAGTGTTGCAAAATGTGTAATCGAGACTTAGAAACTGAAGTTCAACAAACTATTGTGTGGTTAGAGTTTATTTCACGTACTTTTGTAAACCATTTTAATTGTCTCTGAAAATTATGATCTACTTAGAAACTGAAGTTCAACAAACTATTGTGTGGTTAGAGGTTATTTTACTTTTGTTCACGTACTTTTTTAAACCATTCTAGTTGACTCTGAAATTTATGATCGAGTTTTCGATTATTCTCATTTTTTTTCGGTTTATTATTTAACAATTAGGTAATTGGTAATAATAGATACAATATTAAAAAATAATAAAAATTATTTGCTAGATCAGCAATTTATAATAAAAGTAAAATTTTGTTTTATTTAAAAAAATATTAATAACAATTGTGTTTCTTTAGCTTCACTAATATATTTGTTCAAAAAATAAACATTCTGTAGGGCTCATATTTGTCCATGATACCAACATTTCAATGTTATATCTGGATAAATTCTTTTTAGTTCTTTTAAATTAGGGCAATTAAAGTTGAGATCTTCAAGGTTGATGACTTCTACTTTTTCGTCGTTAATTAGTTTTTGTAGTCAATTTTTCTTTTCTGTACCCTGTACGTAAACAACAACATTTTTAATTTTTTCTCGAAGATATGTCTTAACTTTGCGAAAATCTGTGTCTCCTCCATCCCAGGTAAAACCATGATGATACTCATGCAACCAATGAGCTTGTATTTTGAGGGATAATGAAAGAAGGTTAGAGTAAAATGGTGGGGTAAGTATGAAATGTTGGTGATATCCATTAAAAAGCACAGCTATTTCCTTTAAGATAAACTTGTTGTTTATTCCTTTAAAACCTTGGAAGTCCACAAAACAGGTACCCATGCTTAGCTCTGTTCTTAGCAAATTCACTCTTTCTACAGAAACATTTATAGATTAAGACATTCAATTTAAGTAAGTTTGTTAACTTCTCCAGTCAATGGACTGTACTTAATTATACGATCATGAAGTATTAAACAATACTTAATTGTTGAAGCAGAAATTGGAGTTAATGTTTTAAGTTCAATTTTTACATCCACAGGCCCTGTTTTAATTGTTTCATTTTGACGAGAACAATCGATAACGATAATTGGAGCGATATCCTTAAAATCTTGTCGTGATAAAAGAGCATTTGATTGTTTCCGATAGCATGAGTGCTGAAATTCACTGTACATTTCATAGAGAACGGCATATCGATCCAATTTATAGTTAAGATTTAATTTTTCACGTGGATAAGATTCGGAACATTTTACATTGCTTACATCGCTGTTATCGAATTTGCTAGAATCTTTATTTCGTTGATTTTTTGTATCAGTTTGTAGAGCAATGATTATAGATATATCTTGGCTTCTCAAGTTGACTTGAAGTTTTAGCTGTCCATACATGATCAGTGGTGGTTGGTAATGTTGGATATTCGTACATTTCCCAATTTCGAAAATGAATTTGAATTGGACCTGATTGTATTTGTTTCAATAATGTTAGTTTATTCGAATCAGATAAGGTAATGTGAGGTACTCTCCACTGCAATTTAAAAATCGAGAGTTTTAATTCTTCGTTTTCCATAGAAAAATAACCGTTTTAATTAGATCGAGTACAAATTAAAATCAGCTCATGTCTTACATTTGCTATGATCTTTTTATAGTCTTCAGCAAATCCCAACAGATATTTTAATTTAACGCAAAAATTAAAAATACCTGATGCAAGAGAAAAACTGCTGCTCCCAGTCCATGATCCATTTTCTAAGCTTTTACTTTCATTCTCGTTTAAAGATATATAATTTTTCAAAGTTGATGTGATTCCCACATTTTTATTGTTGTCAATGCTTACTCCATTCAGTTCATATTGTATTTCGTCAAAAAGATAAGCCATTGCATTATTAGTTAATTTGCCTGTTGAAAGAGTTCCATCTGCTTCAGTTAGACTTCCTTCTTTATAAATATAGCTTGTATGGGGATACGTATCTCATCACTTGGATTGAAAGACTGAAGAAATGGTGAGTAACTATGGTACTCAAACTTGGATATGCTATTATCATAGCTGGATCCATAAGTAATATTTAATATACCATTCATGTTGTTAAATGACGCATAATGTGAGGCACATTGGTCAGCATCTTATCCCATAGGGGCGGCTGTATCTAAGACCTTGAATAGAAGAAGTAACTAAGCAATTTATGGGTAACAAACAAAAGTTACATAAAACAAACATGGCAATGAGTAGAACAAAGAGATACATTACCCCAGGTGGCAATCCAGATAAACTGGTAAATCCATTCTCTTCGGAGATTGGTCCTACGGATTCTGGGGAGGACCAATTATTGCTAGCAGGATATAGACGAAGTTATAAGACACTGAGGACTCCGCCAAAAATATTCCCAAGGGTTACTCCATCGAAAACTCTTGCTGAAAAATCAAATGACAAAGAAGTCATTAACGAAAAAGGAACCAAAATCTATGAAAAGATCGAAACAAAAGATCCGCAGTGTTCCAAAAAAAGCAACGAGATGCACCAAGTTGAATCCGGAAATTATTTTGAGGAATGGCAAAAAGAAATTATAGCCAGAAACAAATTTGAAGTCCTCGTTGAAAGTCTTCAGCAACAAGTTAAGAGCCTTGACGAAAAAGTCAGCTTGCAAGACAAGAAAACCCCAAATAATGACAGCAAGACTAGTCCAAAAATACTTGGAACTGAAAAGCCCACCAAAAACCATTGCGTTTCATACTGATGAGAAAGAGCTTCTTTTTGAAATAGATGGTAACAGAAATAACCGTAAATCCAAAAAAAGGAAAGCAGAGGGTAGCCCAGAGACTGTTCAAAAAATTAAGCAGGTAGCTTCAAGGGCAGATATTGCTGTAACAGAAAACATCAATTCAATTCAATTCAATTCAATTTATTAACAAAAGTATTGCTTACAATGATAAGATAACAAAAATCTTTTAAATATTGAAAGCCTTGAGTTTAGGTTATTTCATCACACAATGAAATAAAAGATGTATCCCAAAAGAAGTTTTTTGATAAAGGTACTAGGCAAACTGTACCACCTCCAATCATGATTTCCGGATTGACAATGTTTGGTGATCTTAAGAACATAGTAGAAAAATGCACTAATAAGGCATGTAAATATACATCATACAATAAAGACAATTCGAAAGTCATCATCAAAAAGAAAACTCAGTGGCACTCGTACGAAAAAAAAGCCACAAGGTCGATAAAGGTAGTAGCAAGAGGCCTCCACTCTTCATGTGTTGCCAAATATATTGTCGAAGACCCTATTCAATAAGGTTTCTAAGCTCTCGATGCGAATAATCTTTTTAAAAATGAGTTTTTTTTTTTTGGTTATTTTCCCGTGGATAGGTGCAAAACCGTGCAAAACGCGTGCTCATAGAAGTGTGAGATTCTTACTACACTAAAACCACCGATTGCAACTAAGTTGAAACTTATCTAGCAATTTATTTTTAACGTAGTTAAGTAACGTGTTGCAGGTTACCCCGGTGAAAGTTCCTGCTTAATCCGCGATTTTAAAGCGGTTTTCTGTTCACCGCACCAAGTCGCAGACGGCGTACTAAATTTGACTCGTCAAGAATGTCAATAATCGTTGAATGAGCGTGTTCTAATAGTCGATTTCTATGTTTTCGCGCGAAACTTTTTATTTGCTCCCGCACCGTAGGAATCCCGAGATCCTTATGAAGGTCTTCGTTTCTTATATACCACGGAGCATTTGCAAATGACCTAAGCAATTTATTTTCAAACGTTTGTAAGTTATTTAAGTTTGTATCGCAGGTACAATCCCAGAGTTGTATAACATAAGTCCAAACAGGTTTAAGAACCTGTCGGTATAAAATCAATTTATTTTCAATACTAAGCTTTGAATATTTACTACCAGTTTTTACCAGTTCATATCTCTTAATTTACTTTTTAGTTCTTCGCATTTCTTTTTCACGTGCGGCTTCCATTTTAATTTCGCGTCTAGAGTCATTCCCAGATACTTTGCCTCATTTGCAAATGGAACACGAGCGGTATTAAGAAAGACGGGTAATCTATTTATTTTCTTATACGTAAAGTCCACGTGGACTCACTTTTGTTCATTGAGCGCTATTCGCTATGTTTTCGTCCACTCGTTAACATTATTAAGAGCATTTTGTAATTTAATTGTAGCTTCGCTAATCGTTTTGCCTACTGCTAGTATTGTAGTATCATCAGTGTCATCTGTTTGAGGTATATCGCGTGTAAATAAAAGGAACAGAACTGGACCTAATACACTTCCTTGTGGTACCCCAGCCACTATTTCTTTGAAATCAGAATAGTCATTTCCGTGTCTTACACGAAAAAGTCTTTCATTTAGATATCCGTTTAGAATGTTGTAAAGTCCTTCAGGCAGAACTTGTCTTAATTTGAATTTGAGGCCTTCGTGCCACACCTTGTCAAACGCCTGCGACACGTCCAAAAAGACAGTCGAACAGATTTTCTTTTCTTCAAGAGCTCTCTCAATTACGTCAGTAATTCTATGCACTTGATCAATTGTCGAATGCTTGCTTCTAAATCCGAACTGATGTTCAGGTATTAATTGTTTCTCTTCTATTATCGGTTGCAGGCGCAGGAGTAGTATTCTTTCAAAAACTTTTGATATAATAGGAAGAAGCGAAATCGGTCTGTAGGACTTCTTTTCGTGAGAAGGTTTCAAAACCATTATGACTTCCGCAACTTTCCATTGGCTCGGAACATATTCTAACCTAAGAGCGGCATTTATTAAGTAAAGGAGGTTAATAAACCCTTTACGAGGGAGCATTTTTAAAATCTCTGCCGTTATTAAGTCATATCCTGGAGCCTTGTTGGACTTAAGCTTCTTTATTTCTCTTTTTAATTTGGCAAGTGTAGCATTTCTCGTTATGTAGCTTTCATTAGAGGTAAAATTCATATTAATATTTTCGTTGAATTCTTGCCCATCAAACGGCTTAAATGTTTCCTCTAAGTAATCGGCGAATACCGTCGCTTTTTCTTTGTCACCTTAAGCCCATTCATTTTGGCTTTTTTTAATCGGAGGCACTGGAAGCTTTGGCTTTTTCGTTGTTTTTATAGCTTTCCAAAGTGGGTAGTTGGATTCTTTCCCCGCTGTCAAGCCCTCAAGGTAATTTTCAACTTCAAGGTTTTTGAAATCTGATATCGCCGTTTTTAGCATATTACTCAAGCGATTTAAATGAGCTTTGTGTTGAGGAGCACAGGTTTGCTGCCATTTTTTACGTGCTTTTCGTTTCTCTTTCACTAAATCTTTTATTTCTTGCGGATATTTTATACCTTTAAAGCGAGGCATTAGCCTTTGATAAGGTGTGTTATCTCAAGCTGCTTTTTGTATTATATGAACAAAGGTACCTACTGCGTCTTCAAGCTCAAGAGGCGTTTGTAATGATACCCTTAACTCAACGTTGTCCTCGATATCTTTTTTAAATCCATCCCAGTTGGTTTTACTGTTTGTTAACCTGGGTGGTTTTTCAATTTTAACAAGGCTTTCGCTTATAATGAGTACGACGGCAGAATGATCTGAGAAAAGGTCATAGCCCTCTGAAATTTCAATACGGTTAGAGGGTATTCCTTTCACCATGAATAAATCGATTAGGTCAGGTATTTTCGACGGATCAGTTGGCCAGTAAGTTGGCTTGCCAGTCGAATGAAAGTCACAATTATTTTCCATTCCTGCTTCATATAGCATGCGAGTCTTTTGAGATATGCATCGTGAGGCCCAGAAGGTGTGCTTTGCATTAAAGTCACCACCAACAATTAAATTTGGACTTAGTGACTTTATCCATGTCGTAAATTCACTCTTATCAATTTTGCAACGCGGAGGGCAATATATGGAAGAGACATTGAGAGGAATATGTTTAGTTTTAACCTGTACACTACTCAATTGCATTGATTCCACCTCTAATTTAAGGCCTATCGAGTGTTCAATGCATTCTTTTATATACAATGATGATTCACCTCTTGCTTTGTTTGACGGATGAATGGCGTGTTAGTCATGAAACCCGTACATTTTGAGATTTGATTCATTTTTGGCATGCGTTTCTGATATCAAACATATGTCAATATCATTTTCTCGCATATACATCTCCAATTCTCCAAGTTTTTGCCATAATCCGTTGGCACTCCACGTTAGAATTTTAAGCTTTTCCATCATATATTTTTTGAAAGAGGTATGGGTCGAAAACAATTTTCGAGCTTAGTTAACCTATCAAAGATAAGTTTATTTGTTTCACATTGTTCTTCAAGTTTTGACAAAATTATTGAAAAGACTTTCGAAACCGGGTCTGTTTCAGTGTCTTTATTTACGGGTATATTTTTTGCCGCTATTTGGGCATATGTTTCTGCATTTCCTTGCTTCGATATTTTCTCCGAAGGTACTGACACTGTTTTCTTTTCCTTACGGATACTAGGTTTTGGACCTTTCGTAGAATTGGCACTCTTGGGAATCACGGTTTCTAATTGCCTTGGTGGGTTTCTTTGTGTTTGGGCAGATTTAGATCGTCGCTTTTGTAATTCTTTAGCTACTTCACAGCCCCTATAACTTGCTGGGTGATTTCCATTACAATTAATGCACGTCGGTGGACTTTCACTTTTTCCGTTGCAGTCAACAGTTAGATGTTTTCCAACGCATTTTACACACCTTGCCTCTTTTTTGCAATAGGATTGGGTGTGATTGAATTCTTGGCAGCGTTTACACTGAGGGATTAACTTTGTGTTCTTTCTTAGAGGTTCGATCCTAACTACGATTTTAGAATTGTTTTAATTTTATAAATTTCATCTAATTTTTCAGTCTTATCGAACGAAAGTATAAATAGTGGGAGACCACGTTGTACCACTATCGCTTCACCCTCTTTTTTCTGTTTCCCTCTTTTGGCAATGTTCGTCGCATCTAAGATTTTGAGGTTGCGGTGATGAGGTGATCAAAGACTCCACTGAGGTATCAACGACAACAAAGAGATCTCTACCTTTGCTTATGCTCAGCTTTGAAAATGAAGCATACAGAATAAATACAGTATAAAATCAATTATGGGCATAGTTGTCAAAATTGAACCATTGCGAATGTCAAAAACTGTTCCACAATGTAAACGCTGTCAAGCCTTTGGGCATATACAAAAATACTGCAATCGTGAGTTTGCTTGTGTTAAATGCGATGGCAAGCATGCAAATAAAAACTGTCCCATGGGCAGAGAACAGAAAGCAAAATGTGTTAACTGTCAAGGCAACCATCCTGCAAGTTACAGAGGATGTCCAGTTGCCAAAAAATTCCAAGACACAAAAAGAAAAAAGCAAAACTGGGAACAAGCTAAGAAACCCAACAAACACAAAAGCAATAGTTGAAAGCAAGAAAGCAGCCGTTGAAAACAAAACTAAAAATCAACCGCCAAAAGCAATTGCACTAAACAAAAGTGATGAAAATAAATCTGTTCCCAGATTGTTAAAAATGTGCGGGAGAACGAAGAAACATCTATTAAAGAAATGCTTGAACTTATCCTGAAAAGGATTGACAAACAAGATTTAAACATAAAACAGCTAAGCGCAGAAGTCGCTCTTAAAAAACAATGATGGACAGAACACTCAAATTCGAAACATGGAATGCAAACGGTCTTTTTCAACATGTATCAGAACTAAACATCTTTTTAGACATAGAGCATATAGACATTTGCTTGGTGTCCGAAACTCACCTCGCTATAAAATAAAATCTTGATAACAAATTACCTAACTATACGTGCTATCAAGCTCCACACACAGTTGACAAAGCTTCAAAGCTGCATCAGCAATACTAAGCCTAAGTTTACTTATAAAAACATGCAAGTAACAACAATTAGTATACAAAAGAAAGAGTTTAAGATAGCAGCTATATACTGCCCTCCGAGGCACTCTCCAACTGAAGAAGACTATGCAGAACTCCTAAATTTGTTAGGACATAACTTCCTTGTTGCTGGCGACTTCAATGCTAAACACACACAATGGGGATCTAGGCTCATAACAACGAAAGGTAAACGGCTATATCAAGCAGGCCGCAAATACAACTGCGAATTTTATTCTTCTGGCTCACCAGCTTACTGGCCATCTGATTCTAACAAAATACCAGATCTTATAGACTTTTTCGTAGTAAAAGGTATTAAACGAAACCATATAAGTGTCGAAGGTAATTACGATTTATCGTCAGATCATACTCCAGTAATATTATCACTGAGCGAAGCAGAAATAATAGAAAAAAAAAAATTCTAAGCTCGTGAATAAGAGAACAAACTGGAACGAATTCAGAGACAAACTTGTAAGTTTTATAAACCTAAAATCCCCTATGCAAACAATTGAACAGATTGATCATGAAGTAGAACAATTTATTGCTGATGTGCAACAGGCTGCAGAAGAAAGTTCTCCAACAATTTCGAACTCAAGAGAAAAAGAAATAAAATATCCTGTCGAAATAAAGGAGCTGATCTTGGAGAAAAGAAGAGCTCGAAGAAAATGGCAAGCTACGAGATTTCCAGGGGATAAGGCAGTTTTTAACCGTCTTAACAATGAACTAAAGAAAAGAATCTGTGAATTTAAAAGTGATTCACTTAGTAGATTCTTGAATAGTCTTATAGCGGATGCTTCTACGGAATACTCCTTATGGAAAGCAGCTTAGCGCCTAAAAAGACCATAGGCACAAAAACCGCCAGTAAAATCTCAAGATGGTAAATGGATCGGAAACCCAAAACAAAAGGCTGATCTGTTCGCTCAACATCTCGCGAATGTTTTTAAGCCATTTCCAGCAAGCACAGCTACAGATCCCTTACAGTTTGTTGATAGAAACGATGAATGTGAAATTCCTTTTGTCACGCTCAAAGAAGTAAGAAGTATGTGTCAACATAAGTTGTCTAACAAAAAACCACCAGGGTACGATCTAATAACTGCTCAGGTTTTGAAAGAAATGCCTTCAATGGCCTTCAAAAAACTCCAATTAATAATAAATGCATGCTTTAAACTAAGATATGTGCCACATCATTGGAAAATTGCAGAAGTCATTGTTATACCTAAACAAGGTAAGCCACCAACAGAAGTAACATCTTACAGACCTATATCGCTTATACCAATCATGGCAAAAGTTATCGAAAAACAGCTTCTGAAAAGACTAAGCAAAATAATAGAAAAAAGAAGACTAATTCCGAGCCATCAGTTTGGATTTAGAAATAAACATTCCACGATAGACCAAGTGCATCGGATTACGAATGTTGTGGAAAAGGCACTTGAAGAAAAACCAGTATGCTCGGCTATATTCTTATATGTTGCTCAAGCCTTTGGCAAGAGCAAAGACTCCCTTAATGGGGTCTGAACCCTATTGTGGCTTAGGAGAAAATGTGATAAAATACAAAATTAAAGAACTGGAGGAGGCAAAAAGATCCAAAAACTGGAAAGAACTCCCCAAGCTAAGGCAGGCAAAATTATTACTTGGTAGTTACAACCGAGCACGATATAAAGACTGCATCAACCTAACTACGAACAACCTTAGGATAATATCTCACCGGGCACTGTTAACTTAAAAGACACCTAAATATCCTTGGTGTAGTTAGCAGTCCAACATGCAGATTCTGCTGCACATATGAGGAAACACCTGACCATATACTAGGAAAATGCGATGCAATTATGCACCAAAGGAAAAAACACTTAGGAAACTACCAGGTAGAAGAGAGTGATCTTTCCTCGCTAAAAGTCCTGCAAATACTTAAATTTCTTAGGGAAATAAAATTGGAGGAAGAACTGTAGAATGAGCAACCTCATCCAGTCTAAGGTGGGAGCACAATACATCTAACAAAAATCTCTTTCATTCATTCATTCATTCAAGCCTTTGACTTGACTTGAGTACAAACTGCATAGGGATCTTCCCAGGCAGTACTACGAAATACTGAAATCCTACGTTACGAACCGACTCTTTAGAGTACGGTACGACTAAAATTACTCGGAACTAAAGAAAATTGAAGCCGGTGTACCACAAAGAAGTGTCCTAGGACCAACCCTATATCTGTTATATACAAGGGATATTCCAGTGGACATCAACGCTATCATGGTCACCTTTGCTTTTGCTGATGATACTGCAATATTGGTGCTAGATAAATCCGTTACGAAGGCTACACAAAAACTGCTAAATGCATATAAGCTTTACAAACAAAAAAATAAACAATGTTCCAATTCTTATAAACAGTACAGAAGAACTTTACTCCAATACTGCCAAATACATGGAATGATTTTGGATGCAAAGCTTAAATGGAAAGAGCACATCAAAAAGACAAGAAACGAACTAAACTTAAAGTACAGAAAAATGTACTGGTTACTAGGAAAGAACTCTGACCTATCCATCCAGAACAAACTAATGATATATATGCAAATACTGAAACCCGTTTGGAAATATGGGCCTGTACAAAGAAAACAAATGCTGAACCCATTCAAAAATTCCAAAGCAAGGTCCTCCGCGGAATAATAAATGCACTTGGTATATAAGAAATAGCGATCTGCATCGTTCTTCAAATTGAAATGGTTAGAGAAGTGGTTAAAAACACGCTGTATCACACAATCAGCGACTACAAGGTTATACCAACTCCGAAATGGAGACCGTCTTAAATGTACGAGACAATGTTCGGAGATTAAGAAGAACCAAGCCTCATGAGCTGATGGTCTAAAAGCTATGGGAAAGTGTTATAACTTTAACTTCCCACAATGCGATTTATAAATTAAGAAATAAAAATCATTTGTCGATCTTTCATAGATTGGTACTGATTCACCGGTGGTTTTAGTGCGGTAAGAGTCCCACACTACTCGGTACCGATTCTTACCGAGAGTATTTTGAAGATTTCCATCGGATAGTAAAAAAAAAAAAAAATATTGTTAAATTTATTTTAATTTGAATCCTAGTGAAAGAAGGTAGGCTTTATTTTCAGGTGATAACTTAAGTGTTGACATTGACAGTTTAGATGTTCGGGAAGAACTAATTGAATGGTTACCTTTAATATTGGTTAAATAATTATTGTAGACTAACATTATTCTAATTTTGGAGTTAAATGTCATTATTCTAATTTTGGAGTTAAATGCAAGCGATCAGTTATTCTTTCTCCTCTAAAATGAATTAAGTCTCCGTTCTGGTCGACAAGTTTTAACGTGATAGGACTAATTCGTTTGACATTCACTGGTAAATAGATAACATTTCTTGGAACTTCTACGATTTTATACCCTGACCTTGTTTTTGGTGAAAATTCATGTATTGTATGCATTGGAGTATTATTAAAATAAGAGCCAGTAATGATGTTACACTCGAATCGTATTACATTTACCTTATTGATGTCAACAGGTAAATCTGATAAGTGAATATTATTCTCGTCGAGAACACGTTGACTGAATCCTAATAAATTTCCGATGGTTCTATCATTATTGAAATATATTTTCTCGCTGCATTGAACTTCACATTCCATTGTGTTGTTAGTTGCTTCTTTTCCAATAAGAATGGTTGAATTCCGCAATAATAACTCTTCGGATATATATGCTGCAATAGCGTCAATTTCACACGATCCTATAGGAATTTCAATTTCATGTTTCCCCACATGAAACAAATTATTACTCTCATCAACATTCGGTATAGAGTTGTACGTTTCAGGATCAATCAATCCACAAACATAGTCTTTGTCCAAGTTCAGAGGTGGAAAATATTCGGCTGATAGAAGGGAAGTTCTTCCACTCAGTGTAAGTGTCTTGCCATGATGATGATGAAAAACACAATGAAATCATCTGTTTATCAAACTCTATATTTATTCAAAATAACAATCATATAAAAGTCTTAAACATAAATGACCAGAGTTAAAAGAGTCATATTCTTAATATTTAGTATAATTATAATTAATTTTGTCAACCAAATAGTGAATAATTTCAATCGGAGGCTGAAGATTTCCAAAACGATCAAAATATTCAATTTGGCTGCCTTTTTTATTATACGCTACCCAGTGTGTTTCAGGACAATTGATGAGTCAAGATTTACAATTCCACACTCGTTTTTCAGAGGTTTGGTTTTTGCTAAATTATCTCTCATGAAAACTCTTCAAAAATTTGGAATTAAAATCCTTGCAAAATTTCTCAAATCTATTTCATTTAATGCACGATTGGGTAGCGAGCTTAGAAGTTTTTTGTCTGTGGATGTCCAAATCCTTTTCTATAAAGTTTAAGGTATAAGCCTTGGCCTACTGCAATGGATTCCATTTGTTGGCTATGAAGCTTTTTCTCCTCTAAATCTTTTTAAGCAATTCTAATGTCGTTGACAGCCTTAGCTGTCCAAAGACTTGCGTCTTAATTCGTTGCCAAGCTTTTTCAGTTAAAATCCTATCGGCAATGTGTCTATGTGTATGTGTATTTTTAAATTTAAAATAAGCTATATCGTGTTGTTTACAGGTTCGATCAAGCAAATTAATTCCCGGATCCCCTCGAGCTAAGCGTTCTTGCAGTTTTGTTCCAGGTCCACAGTATTGATAACTAGGTAAATGTAGTTCAAGAGGTAGTTTGCTTATTGAAGTATTTAATAGACCTTTTCCTTTCACAATGTTTCGTTGACTAATAGATTTTTTCGAATAATCAATAATTTTAAATGATAATCTTAGCCTTAGAATGGTTAGATGTCATATGACACTTTTTGAAATAAAAACTCAACATTTATAGGAAATCATTTAGTTTTGATAACTATGCGTTTCGTTAAACAACAATATCAGTTACTGATAAAAAATATGGAACTGACTAACAATATTGAAAGAAGAAAGCATGGTAAACTATTCCCTAATAGTATAAGGGGGTTAATTACTGGTCCCTCACATTGTGGAAAAACAAATGTCATGATGATTTTGTTGCAACATCCCAATGGACTAAAATTTGAATATATCAATATATATTCTTATTCCTTACATCAGCCTAAGTATGAGTTTTCACGAAAAGCCATAAAACCTTTGCATAAGTTAACACGAACGTGAGCAGTGTTGACCCAGCGGAAATGCTGACCATGCGTCTGGTTCAATAAAATAAATTTCCTAAGAAACTACCAAACAATAACTGTGGGAATGCAAGTCAGCAAATAAGAAATTATTTGTAAGCAACATATTGATTTGTAATTTGTTTTTAAGTTAGTATCCAATATACCAGAAACCAATAAAGGTCAGAGCAATCTGCTCTGTTAAAAAAATATTTTTTTTAAAGTAAAGAATTGGTGTTTGATTAACTGGCGCCCAACGTGGAGCTTCGAACGCGTTTAATTTTGTGCTAACCATTGCCATTAATTTACGTGACATTTAATTCCTGTGCAAGAAATAAAAAAATAAGTACGCGTCTAATCTGCGCTAACCATTGCCATTATTGTGCGTGTTATTTTTTGCAGAAAAATACGTGTTTGAATTGTGCTAACCACTGCCGTCTAATTGCGTATTACTCTAAATCTGTGCAAAAACTCGCAACTTGTCGTAAGCGAGTAACAAAAGCAAATCCAAGAAAAGAGGTCCCTCAGCAAGCCGATAACCAAGGACAAAAAGGAGCAGTCAACTGCAGCCGCTTGGATTAGGAATAGAACCACCAGAAAACATAATAATTTGTTAATCAGCAACTATTAATCAACGATTCATACTACTTTTGTAAGTTTATTGAATAATTTATAAAAAATTTACTAGAAGAATTACAAAATAAAATATTGAAGCAATTTACTTCAAATTGTCAGAATTAAAATTATTCAAAGAAATATTCATTGTGAACAAAATACCAAAGTGAAATATAACAGAAAATAAGTAATTTCATTCCTTTTTAAGAATTAAAACAAAAAACTAGAATTTGAAAGAAAATAATTTTATTGAGTTCATTGAAATCTAAAATCATATGTTTAAATAACAATTTGGTGAAAACTTTCATTTCATCGTGCCTTTTTTATTTCCACCCTTTTTCTTCGATATTTTGCTAACTCCTATTTTTTTTTTACATTCATTTTACCCTTTTTAAAATATGGCGAATCAAAATAATTTAATCAGACCACCTAATCATGGTCAGGCTCCTCCACCCGCTCCACTTCCTCAACCGGCTCAACCGACTAACCACAATGAATTAGTTCAACTTATCACTAGATTAGTAAGTGAAACTCTACAAATTCAGGGAAGACAAATTTTCAATTCTATTATGAACCCTGCAGCCGATATAAATAATGATATAGATCAACCGATCAATCTAGTAGATAATAACGTGAACGATTTAGATGAAATACCCGACGTGGTATAAAGTTTGAGGGAATTCTCTGGGCAAACACATGAATTTAATTCATGGAAAAAAAGTATTGATAGAATACTTAAAATTTATGAGCACCTAAAGGCTACTCCAAGATACTACGGTATCTTATCAGTCATTAGGAATAAAATAACAGGACATGCTGACGTGGTACTAGAATCCTATAATAAACCCCTTAACTGGGAAAAAAATATCGAAATGTCTTACTCTGCAAGTAGTTGTAACTAGAGGGTACGGGGACACCGGTATCACCGGTATCACTGGTATGGGTTCTGGTCTATGCTATACCGGTATGAGTTCTGATCTATGCTATACCGTAAAATTCGCGTTCACGTTAGAACGCAAAAAAACGTAAAATTCACGTTAAAACGTAAATTTCGCGTTCACATTAGAACGCAAAAACGTAAAATTCGCGTTCACGTGAACGCGAATTTATCGTTTTAACGTGAATTTTACGTTTTTGCGTTTTAACGTGAACGTGAATTTTACGTTTTTGCGTTTTAACGTGAACGTGAATTTTACGTTTTAGCGTTTACGTGAACGCGAATTTTACGTTTTTGCGTTCTAACGTGAACGCGAATTTTACGTTTTAACGTGAATTTTACGTTTTTTTGCGTTCTAACGTGAACGTGAATTTTACGGTATAGCATAGATCAAAAACTCATACCGGTATAGCATAGATCAGAACCCATACCGGTGATACCGGTGATATCACCGGTGTCCCCGTACCCTCTAGTTATAACTACTTCTGCATTATGCAGACAAGAGAGATTTAGGAACACTGGAATACCAGATGACTACTCTAGTGCAAGGTAATAGCACGATTCCTGAATTCTATTAGGTCGTCCATCACCATTTGTCATTGATCCTTAATAAATTAGGATCAATTGAAATGACCCAAGATTCCATGACCAATATGACCCAGTGCTACCGCGACAAGGCTCTTGATACCTTTGTCAGGAGTCTTAAAGGAGATTTACCTCGGTCACTCAGTATAAGAGAACCAGTAGATCTTCCCCAGGCTTTACATTTATGCTTAAAGCTACAAAATGTAGACTTTAGAGCACAACATGCTAACTCTGTTGGAGGTAGCATCAAGATAACACACCACGCATTTATTCAACTTTTTGGCCCCCAACCTGATAAAATAAAATTCTTTATCCTCCCCAGTCTTATTTCATTCAATGGCATAATAGGACACGACACTCTTATAATAATATAAATATTAGAACCGATCACTGACTAAAAATCAATGTACCCAACTTATTAATATCATTCGTAAATGTCCTAATCTTTTTTCTCAACCAAATGAAAAATTGACCTACACTACCACGGTCAAAGGAGAAATTCGAACAATAACTCGAGATCCTGTATATTAAAAATCTTATCCTTACCCCATGGCACTCAAGAACGAAGTCGAAAAAGAGATTCAAAAATTATTAGAAGACGGCATTATAAGGCCATCAAAATCACCTTATAATTCTCCGGTTTGGGTAGTCCCCAAAAAAATGGACGACTCAGGAGAAAAGAAATTTCGCATGGTAATTAATTATCGTAAGCAAAACGCTTTAACCATAGCTGACAAATATCCGATCCCTGAAATCTATGAAATTCTTGCAAATCTTAGTAAAAACCAATGGTTCTCTGTAGTGGACTTGAAAAGTGATTTTCATCAGATCCCATTAAAGGAATCTGGTATAGAAAAAACTGCCTTTTCAGTGAACAACGTCAAGTTCGAATTCACCCGCCTTCCATTTGGTCTCAAAAACGCTCTATCTATTTTTCAGAGAGCCTTAGATGACATCCTAGGAGACCTTATTGGAAAATGTTGTTATGTCTACATTGATGACATTGTCATCTTTGGAAAAGACGAGGAAGAACATTTCACAAATCTTAAAAAAGTCTTCAACACATTAGAGAAGGCAAATATGAAAATTCAATTAGACAAATGTGAATTTTTCCAAAAGCAAATTGAATTTTTAGGTTTTGTTGTTGGTAGGGATGGTATAAAAACCAATCCGAAAAAAGTTCAAACAATAGTTGACCGACCCATTCCTAAAAACCTAAAAGAGCTTCGATCCTTTCTCGGAATGTCAGGATATTATCGCCGCTTCGTTAAAGATTATGTAAAATTAGCGAAACCCCTGACATCCCTTTTAAGAGGGGAAGACGGACACGTGTCCAAGAATATGTCAAAGAAAAAACTAATTCAACTAGATCAAGAAGCCACAGAGGCATTCAACAAATTAAAAAAATCTCTTGTTTCTGCAGAAGTCATTCTTCAATACCCGGACTTTGAAAAAAGTTTTCAGCTTACAACAGATGTCTCCGACTACGCCATCGGTGCAGTCCTTTCCCAGGACGACAAGCCAATAACCTTTCTTTCTAGGACGTTGAGCAAATCAGAAGAAGATTATGCCACCAACGAAAAAGAAATGTTGGCAATAATTTGGTCACTCAACTCTCTAAGAAATTTCCTATACGGATCCCGCAAAGTTAACATTTTTACAGATCACCAACCACTTACTTATGCTCTTAGTAACAAAAATACGAACTCCAAAATGAAGAGATGGAAAGCCATTTTGGAGGAATATAACTATGAGCTTAAATACAAACCAGGGAAGGAAAATGTCGTTGCAGACTCCCTCTCTAGACCTCCCAAAATAGAAATTAACTCAATGACCCCATAGTGCTGACAGCTCAGCGCAAAACCTTATTCCCTCCGTTGAAATCCCTGTAAATATTTTCCGAAATCAACTCCTACTAAAAATAGGAAACGAAAATAGCTATCAAATAAAGAACCCCTTTGACAATTACACTAGACATATCGTAATACGACCAGACTACTCAGAAACTGACATTATCGATATCTTTAAAAGATACCTTAACCCAAATACTATAAATGGACTTCTTACAGACGAAAGGACGATGGGACGTGTACAAGAAGTCTATCCTTTGCATTTTAAAGACTATCGCATCCGATTCACACAAAAAATCGTTGAAGACATACCTATCCAAAGCGAACAAGAAGAGAAAATATTAAAGATACACCGGCGTGCTCACCGTAATGCTGAAGAAGACCGAATTCAGCTGTTAGAAAATTTCTACTTTCCCAAAATGGCTTCAAAAATCAAAAACTTAGTTAACCGCTGTATTACTTGCAAAGAAAATAAGTACGATAGGCATCCTAACAAACCACATTTGAATCTGACACCAATTCCTAACTATCCTGGACACACACTGCATATCGACATTTTTTCCACAGAAAAATGCCTCGTCCTTACTGCAGCAGACAAATTTACTAAATTTGCCCAGGCTAAAATAATTTCATCAAGGGCAATTGAAGACATAAGACGACCCTTACGAGACATACTATTTTTCTTCTGCGTACCTGAAGTTGTTGTAATAGACAACGAAACAGCTCTCAATTCAGCCTCAATAACTTCAATGTTAGAAGATGATCTTCAGATCAAAATCTTCAAAATCCACCATACAAAAGCGAAGTGAACGGTCAAGTCGAACGTTTTCACTCTACTCTATCAAAAATTATGAGATGTTTGAAATCAGATGGGCCTTCATGGTCCTTTGAAGAACTCTTGGAAAAAGCCGTCAACGAATACAATTTTATCATTCATTCAACCACAAACAGAAAACCTATAGAACTATTCTATGGACGAATACCTAGGCTAAGCCCTGAAGAATTTGAAAAAACAAGACAAATCAACATTGAAAAACTCAAAACTAAACAGGAAAAAGACACTAAATACCACAACCAAAAGAAAGAACCTATTAAAGATTATGAAATAGGCCAGGTTATTTATGTTAAAAACAACAAACGTATAGGCTCCAAACTAACAAGTAGATATAGACAAGAAATTGTTAAAGAAAATAAGAACTCCACAATATTAACCGAATCTGGAAAAGTAGTCCACAAAAGTAACATAAGAAATTAATTATTTTTTTCCAGATGTACTTTATACGTTTGCCAAGCTGAAATTGAAATCATGGACTTTTCAAATTCCCAAATCGTTTCTTTACATACAGGACAAACCAAGATACAGAACGGACATTTTAAGTTAATCCATATTATTGATCTTGACCAATACGATCAATTCCTTTCCGACATATCACCAATCCTTAATCTCGAAACAACCCACAATCAAACAATTTTCCCCCTGCTATCACATGAAATTCAACAAATCCGCAACTTTCTACATAACCTCAAAACTAAAAGTAAACGCTCTTTAAATTTCATAGGTAAAGGCTGGAAATGGATTGCTGGCAATCCAGATCATGATGATTTTGTAACAATAAAAGAAAAAATTACAGATGTTTTGAAAAATAATAATAAACAAGTCATTATTAACGAGTTATACAATGAACGAATAAATATTATTACAAAAATTCAGAATGAAATTCAAAATGTACTTAAAGACAACAATAAAATCAATTACGAAATCATTACAGAATAATCAGTATAGAATAGAAATTGTAAAAGAAGAACTAGAGAATATAATCTATGCTATTCATTGGGCTAAACTAGGAACAATTAACTCAATTATATTGTCAAAAAACGAAATGGATCTAGCCACTAAAATATTTAATGAACAACAATTACTCTACACAACAAAAGAAGAAGCTTTAGATTTCGCAGAAATTAAAATTATAAGTAATAACTTGTCAATTCTTTATAAAATAAACATTCCTTTAACAAACAAAGAAATATACGAAAATCTCTTAATTAAACCAATCAAAAAGAAAAATATTTTCACTGAAATCTTATACGATGTAGTCTTAAGAAATAATGAACAATTGTACGGAACAACAAAAAAATGTAAAACATTTAATAATCTATCAATTTGTAATTCTAAGAATATTGTTAATATTACAAACGACTCTTGCATTCCCAATTTGTTAATACCAGCTACCAGCTACCCGCAATACAGTAAATAATCACCACATTCCAACCATAGATGAAATAACAACAGATGTGATATTGCTGAACCAGTTTATTGGAACTCTGGAATTCAACAATACAAGCCACGAATTAAACGGCACATTTTTGGTCAAATTCCGGAACATAACCTTAACTTAAACGGAATCTCATACATCTCCAAAGAAGGTTCTATCATAAAACCCCTTCCGGCAATATTCCAAACAAATCCTAAGGAAAACGAGTACCGTGAATTACTCTCACTAAAAATGATGAAGGATCTTCATATTAATAACACTAATGAAATTCATCTCCTGCAAACAGAAAGTAATCATCATCAAGTAACAACATATGCCCTCCTTTCCGTCCTTGGATTTCTTTTCATAGTATTGACCATATGGAAGATCTTGCCAAAACGTCAAAATACGAAAATCATAATAAAACAGCCAGCACCAGAAGCCAATGGACCAGTAGCAATAGTGGATAAATTTCCTATACTCCAGATGAACCCTATCCAATACCAAAACAACCCTAAGTTCAATAACCTGCCATACTTCTGACGATCGTTCTTAAGAGGGGAAGAGTTAACACGAACGTGAGCAGTGTTGACCCAGCGGAAATGCTGACCATGCGTCTGGTTCAATAAAATAAATTTCCTAAGAAACTACCAAACAATAATTGTGGGAATGCAAGTCAGCAAATAAGAAATTATTTGTAAGCAACATATTGATTTGTAATTTATTTTTAAGTTAGTATTCAATATACCAGAAACCAATAAAGGTCAGAGCAATCTGCTCTGTTAAACAAATATTTTTTTTTAAAGTAAAGAATCGGTGTTTGATTAACTTATATAAACCTTATAGTAATATCGTGAACATCGCTGATTTTAGCGTCACGTAGCGGTCAAACAGCTTGCACTCTCAACACAAAATGTGGAAAGGGAAAAATTTGGATGTTTTTTTCATTTTTCTTCTTTTACTTTTATGTGTTTTTGTATTTTTATTTTCAGTCATTAGAATGCATTGGTTAGAGATGGGTCGCCGCTCAGCGCCCCAGAAATGAATACATTTTTTTTTTGTTTATTGTAGGTAGGTCGTATAGACAGGCTGGTCGCCGTCCGTGGTTCGTTAAGTTACGTTTTTGTTCTGATGATTTTTTTTATTTTTGCTCCAACCCTTTTTTTTGCATCTGCGTGGGTATGTGTATATTTTATTTTCATAAGACGGACACGTGTCCAAGAATATGTCAAAGAAAAAACTAATTCAACTAGATCAAGAAGCCACAGAGGCATTCAACAAATTAAAAAAATCTCTTGTTTCTGCAGAAGTCATTCTTCAATACCCGGACTTTGAAAAAAGTTTTCAGCTTACAACAGATGTCTCCGACTACGCCATCGGTGCAGTCCTTTCCCAGGACGACAAGCCAATAACCTTTCTTTCTAGGACGTTGAGCAAATCAGAAGAAGATTATGCCACCAACGAAAAAGAAATGTTGGCAATAATTTGGTCACTCAACTCTCTAAGAAATTTCCTATACGGATCCCGCAAAGTTAACATTTTTACAGATCACCAACCACTTACTTATGCTCCTAGTAACAAAAATACGAACTCCAAAATGAAGAGATGGAAAGCCATTTTGGAGGAATATAACTATGAGCTTAAATACAAACCAGGGAAGGAAAATGTCGTTGCAGACTCCCTCTCTAGACCTCCCAAAATAGAAATTAACTCAATGACCCCATAGTGCTGACAGCTCAGCGCAAAACCTTATTCCCTCCGTTGAAATCCCTGTAAATATTTTCCGAAATCAACTCCTACTAAAAATAGGAAACGAAAATAGCTATCAAATAAAGAACCCCTTTGACAATTACACTAGACATATCGTAATACGACCAGACTACTCAGAAACTGACATTATCGATATCTTTAAAAGATACCTTAACCCAAATACTATAAATGGACTTCTTACAGACGAAAGGACGATGGGACGTGTACAAGAAGTCTATCCTTTGCATTTTAAAGACTATCGCATCCGATTCACACAAAAAATCGTTGAAGACATACCTATCCAAAGCGAACAAGAAGAGAAAATATTAAAGATACACCGGCGTGCTCACCGTAATGCTGAAGAAGACCGAATTCAGCTGTTAGAAAATTTCTACTTTCCCAAAATGGCTTCAAAAATCAAAAACTTAGTTAACCGCTGTATTACTTGCAAAGAAAATAAGTACGATAGGCATCCTAACAAACCACATTTGAATCTGACACCAATTCCTAACTATCCTGGACACACACTGCATATCGACATTTTTTCCACAGAAAAATGCCTCGTCCTTACTGCAGTAGACAAATTTACTAAATTTGCCCAGGCTAAAATAATTTCATCAAGGGCAATTGAAGACATAAGACGACCCTTACGAGACATACTATTTTTCTTCTGCGTACCTGAAGTTGTTGTAATAGACAACGAAACAGCTCTCAATTCAGCCTCAATAACTTCAATGTTAGAAGATGATCTTCAGATCAAAATCTTCAAAGTCCACCATACAAAAGCGAAGTGAACGGTCAAGTCGAACGTTTTCACTCTACTCTATCAAAAATTATGAGATGTTTGAAATCAGATGGGCCTTCATGGTCCTTTGAAAAACTCTTGGAAAAAGCCGTCAACGAATACAATTTTATCATTCATTCAACCACAAACAGAAAACCTATAGAACTATTCTATGGACGAATACCTAGGCTAAGCCCTGAAGAATTTGAAAAAACAAGACAAATCAACATTGAAAAACTCAAAACTAAACAGGAAAAAGACACTAAATACCACAACCAAAAGAAAGAACCTATTAAAGATTATGAAATAGGCCAGGTTATTTATGTTAAAAACAACAAACGTATAGGCTCCAAACTAACAAGTAGATATAGACAAGAAATTGTTAAAGAAAATAAGAACTCCACAATATTAACCGAATCTGGAAAAGTAGTCCACAAAAGTAACATAAGAAATTAATTATTTTTTTCCAGATGTACTTTATACGTTTGCCAAGCTGAAATTGAAATCATGGACTTTTCAAATTCCCAAATCGTTTCTTTACATACAGGACAAACCAAGATACAGAACGGACATTTTAAGTTAATCCATATTATTGATCTTGACCAATACGATCAATTCCTTTCCGACATATCACCAATCCTTAATCTCGAAACAACCCACAATCAAACAATTTTCCCCCTGCTATCACATGAAATTCAACAAATCCGCAACTTTCTACATAACCTCAAAACTAAAAGTAAACGCTCTTTAAATTTCATAGGTAAAGGCTGGAAATGGATTGCTGGCAATCCAGATCATGATGATTTTGTAACAATAAAAGAAAAAATTACAGATGTTTTGAAAAATAATAATAAACAAGTCATTATTAACGAGTTATACAATGAACGAATAAATATTATTACAAAAATTCAGAATGAAATTCAAAATGTACTTAAAGACAACAATAAAATCAATTACGAAATCATTACAGAATAATCAGTATAGAATAGAAATTGTAAAAGAAGAACTAGAGAATATAATCTATGCTATTCATTGGGCTAAACTAGGAACAATTAACTCAATTATATTGTCAAAAAACGAAATGGATCTAGCCACTAAAATATTTAATGAACAACAATTACTCTACACAACAAAAGAAGAAGCTTTAGATTTCGCAGAAATTAAAATTATAAGTAATAACTTGTCAATTCTTTATAAAATAAACATTCCTTTAACAAACAAAGAAATATACGAAAATCTCTTAATTAAACCAATCAAAAAGAAAAATATTTTCACTGAAATCTTATACGATGTAGTCTTAAGAAATAATGAACAATTGTACGGAACAACAAAAAAATGTAAAACATTTAATAATCTATCAATTTGTAATTCTAAGAATATTGTTAATATTACAAACGACTCTTGCATTCCCAATTTGTTAATACCAGCTACCAGCTACCCGCAATACAGTAAATAATCACCACATTCCAACCATAGATGAAATAACAACAGATGTGATATTGCTGAACCAGTTTATTGGAACTCTGGAATTCAACAATACAAGCCACGAATTAAACGGCACATTTTTGGTCAAATTCCGGAACATAACCTTAACTTAAACGGAATCTCATACATCTCCAAAGAAGGTTCTATCATAAAACCCCTTCCGGCAATATTCCAAACAAATCCTAAGGAAAACGAGTACCGTGAATTACTCTCACTAAAAATGATGAAGGATCTTCATATTAATAACACTAATGAAATTCATCTCCTGCAAACAGAAAGTAATCATCATCAAGTAACAACATATGCCCTCCTTTCCGTCCTTGGATTTCTTTTCATAGTATTGACCATATGGAAGATCTTGCCAAAACGTCAAAATACGAAAATCATAATAAAACAGCCAGCACCAGAAGCCAATGGACCAGTAGCAATAGTGGATAAATTTCCTATGCTCCAGATGAACCCTATCCAATACCAAAACAACCCTAAGTTCAATAACCTACCATACTTCTGACGATCGTTCTTAAGAGGGGAAGAGTTAACACGAACGTGAGCAGTGTTGACCCAGTGGAAATGCTGACCATGCGTCTGGTTCAATAAAATAAATTTCCTAAGAAACTACCAAACAATAATTGTGGGAATGCAAGTCAGCAAATAAGAAATTATTTGTAAGCAACATATTGATTTGTAATTTATTTTTAAGTTAGTATTCAATATACCAGAAACCAATAAAGGTCAGAGCAATCTGCTCTGTTAAACAAATATTTTTTTTTAAAGTAAAGAATCGGTGTTTGATTAACTTATATAAACCTTATAGTAATATCGTGAACATCGCTGATTTTAGCGTCACGTAGCGGTCAAACAGCTTGCACTCTCAACACAAAATGTGGAAAGGGAAAAATTTGGATGTTTTTTTCATTTTTCTTCTTTTACTTTTATGTGTTTTTGTATTTTTATTTTCAGTCATTAGAATGCATTGGTTAGAGATGGGTCGCCGCTCAGCGCCCCAGAAATGAATACATTTTTTTTTTGTTTATTGTAGGTAGGTCGTATAGACAGGCTGGTCGCCGTCCGTGGTTCGTTAAGTTACGTTTTTGTTCTGATGATTTTTTTTATTTTTGCTCCAACCCTTTTTTTTGCATCTGCGTGGGTATGTGTATATTTTATTTTCATAAGACGGACACGTGTCCAAGAATATGTCAAAGAAAAAACTAATTCAACTAGATCAAGAAGCCACAGAGGCATTCAACAAATTAAAAAAATCTCTTGTTTCTGCAGAAGTCATTCTTCAATACCCGGACTTTGAAAAAAGTTTTCAGCTTACAACAGATGTCTCCGACTACGCCATCGGTGCAGTCCTTTCCCAGGACGACAAGCCAATAACCTTTCTTTCTAGGACGTTGAGCAAATCAGAAGAAGATTATGCCACCAACGAAAAAGAAATGTTGGCAATAATTTGGTCACTCAACTCTCTAAGAAATTTCCTATACGGATCCCGCAAAGTTAACATTTTTACAGATCACCAACCACTTACTTATGCTCTTAGTAACAAAAATACGAACTCCAAAATGAAGAGATGGAAAGCCATTTTGGAGGAATATAACTATGAGCTTAAATACAAACCAGGGAAGGAAAATGTCGTTGCAGACTCCCTCTCTAGACCTCCCAAAATAGAAATTAACTCAATGACCCCATAGTGCTGACAGCTCAGCGCAAAACCTTATTCCCTCCGTTGAAATCCCTGTAAATATTTTCCGAAATCAACTCCTACTAAAAATAGGAAACGAAAATAGCTATCAAATAAAGAACCCCTTTGACAATTACACTAGACATATCGTAATACGACCAGACTACTCAGAAACTGACATTATCGATATCTTTAAAAGATACCTTAACCCAAATACTATAAATGGACTTCTTACAGACGAAAGGACGATGGGACGTGTACAAGAAGTCTATCCTTTGCATTTTAAAGACTATCGCATCCGATTCACACAAAAAATCGTTGAAGACATACCTATCCAAAGCGAACAAGAAGAGAAAATATTAAAGATACACCGGCGTGCTCACCGTAATGCTGAAGAAGACCGAATTCAGCTGTTAGAAAATTTCTACTTTCCCAAAATGGCTTCAAAAATCAAAAACTTAGTTAACCGCTGTATTACTTGCAAAGAAAATAAGTACGATAGGCATCCTAACAAACCACATTTGAATCTGACACCAATTCCTAACTATCCTGGACACACACTGCATATCGACATTTTTTCCACAGAAAAATGCCTCGTCCTTACTGCAGCAGACAAATTTACTAAATTTGCCCAGGCTAAAATAATTTCATCAAGGGCAATTGAAGACATAAGACGACCCTTACGAGACATACTATTTTTCTTCTGCGTACCTGAAGTTGTTGTAATAGACAACGAAACAGCTCTCAATTCAGCCTCAATAACTTCAATGTTAGAAGATGATCTTCAGATCAAAATCTTCAAAATCCACCATACAAAAGCGAAGTGAACGGTCAAGTCGAACGTTTTCACTCTACTCTATCAAAAATTATGAGATGTTTGAAATCAGATGGGCCTTCATGGTCCTTTGAAGAACTCTTGGAAAAAGCCGTCAACGAATACAATTTTATCATTCATTCAACCACAAACAGAAAACCTATAGAACTATTCTATGGACGAATACCTAGGCTAAGCCCTGAAGAATTTGAAAAAACAAGACAAATCAACATTGAAAAACTCAAAACTAAACAGGAAAAAGACACTAAATACCACAACCAAAAGAAAGAACCTATTAAAGATTATGAAATAGGCCAGGTTATTTATGTTAAAAACAACAAACGTATAGGCTCCAAACTAACAAGTAGATATAGACAAGAAATTGTTAAAGAAAATAAGAACTCCACAATATTAACCGAATCTGGAAAAGTAGTCCACAAAAGTAACATAAGAAATTAATTATTTTTTTCCAGATGTACTTTATACGTTTGCCAAGCTGAAATTGAAATCATGGACTTTTCAAATTCCCAAATCGTTTCTTTACATACAGGACAAACCAAGATACAGAACGGACATTTTAAGTTAATCCATATTATTGATCTTGACCAATACGATCAATTCCTTTCCGACATATCACCAATCCTTAATCTCGAAACAACCCACAATCAAACAATTTTCCCCCTGCTATCACATGAAATTCAACAAATCCGCAACTTTCTACATAACCTCAAAACTAAAAGTAAACGCTCTTTAAATTTCATAGGTAAAGGCTGGAAATGGATTGCTGGCAATCCAGATCATGATGATTTTGTAACAATAAAAGAAAAAATTACAGATGTTTTGAAAAATAATAATAAACAAGTCATTATTAACGAGTTATAACGGGTGATTTTTTATCTGGTTTGGTTTTGGCAACACTGGTTTTGACAGCTGACGTGTGTTTAGTACCTTGTGTCACTGTCAAACAGCTTCAGTTTGGTTTGCAATTTAACCATGGATCGTCTTACAAATGAACAACGCTTGCAAATTATTGAATTTTACTATCAAAATTCGTGCTCGGTTCGAAATGTTCATCGCGCGCTGCTTCCATTTTATGGTCGGCATTCTCGACCTTCTGAGCAGTCTATTCGGAAGATTGTGACCAAATTTTGCACCAAATTTACTTTGTTGGACATTAAACCACCAACACGTTTACGTACTGTGCGTAGTGAAGAAAATATTGCGGCCGTATCAGCTAGTGTGACAGAAGACCGCGAAATGTCGATTCGGCGCCGTTCCCAGCAGTTAGGCCTTTGTTACAGCACTACGTGGAAAATTTTGCGGAAGGATTTGGGCGTAAAGCCTTTTAAGATACAGCTGGTGCAAGAACTAAAGCCAGCCGACCTACCACAACGCCGAATTTTTGGTGAATGGGCTCTTGGAAAGCTGGCCGAGGATCCGCTTTTTTATCGAAAAATTGTGTTCAACGATGAGGCTCATTTTTGGTTGAATGGGTACGTAAATAAGCATAATTGCCGCATTTGGAGTGAAGATCAGCCAGAAGCATTGCAACAGCTACCAATGCATCCCGAAAAAGCCACTGTTTGGTGCGGTTTATGGACCGGCGGCATTATTGGGCCATATTTCTTCAAAGATGATGCGAATCGCAGCGTTACTGTCAATGGTGAACGCTACCGAGCGATGATAACAATTTTTTTTTTGCCCGAAATGGAAGTTCTTGACTTGCATGATATGTGGTTTCAACAAGACGGTGCCACATGCCACACAGCACGCGAAACAATGGCGCAATTGCGAGGCGAGTTTGGTGAACAGTTAATTTCACGTTTCGGGCCGGTCAATTGGCCGCCTAGATCGTGCGATTTGACACCATTAGATTATTTTTTGTGGGGGTATTTCAAGGCTAATGTCTATAGGGACAAGCCCGCTTCGATTGACCCACTGGAAGCCAACATCCATGCATTCATTCGTGAGATACCGGCCGATATGTGTGAAAGAGTATGCCAAAATTGGACTCAGCGGATGGGCTACCTGAGACGCAGCCGCGGTCAACATTTGCATGAAATTATTTTTAAACATTAAATTGCAAGGTTCAAACTATCGATTCAAATAAATATTTCATTCATTTTTTCGAATTTTTTGTGTTTTTTTTTTTTAAAGTTCTAAACCTCTTAAAAAATCACCCGTTACAATGAACGAATAAATAACATTACAAAAATTCAGAGTGAAATTCAAAATGTACTTAAAGACAACAATAAAATCAATTACGAAATCATTACAGAATAATCAGTATAGAATAAAAATTGTAAAAGAAGAACTAGAGAATATAATCTATGCTAATTATTGGGCTAAACTAGGAACAATTAACTCAATTATATTGTCAAAAAACGAAATGGATCTAGCCACTAAAATATTTAATGAAAAACAATTACTCTACACAACAAAAGAAGAAGCTTTAGATTTCGCAGAAATTAAAATTATAAGTAATAACTTGTCAATTCTTTATAAAATAAACATTCCTTTAACAAACAAAGAAATATACGAAAATCTCTTAATTAAACCAATCAAAAAGAAAAATATTATCACTGAAATTTTATACGATGTAGTCTTAAGAAATAATGAACAATTGTACGGAACAACAAAAAAATGTAAAACATTTAATAATCTATCAATTTGTAATTCTAAGAATATTTTTAATATTACAAACGACTCTTGCATTCCCAATTTGTGAATACCAGCTACCAGCTACCTGCAATACAGTAAATAATCACCACATTCCAACCATAGATGAAATAACAACAGATGTGATATTGCTGAACCAGTTTATTGGAACTCTGGAATTCAACAATACAAGCCACGAATTAAACGGCACATTTTTGGTCAAATTCCGGAACATAACCTTAATTTAAACGGAATCTCATACATCTCCAAAGAAGGTTCTATCATAAAACCCCTTCCGGCAATATTCCAAACAAATCCTAAGGAAAACGAGTACCGTGAATTACTCTCACTAAAAATGATGAAGGATCTTCATATTAATAACACTAATGAAATTCATCTCCTGCAAACAGAAAGTAATCATCATCAAGTAACAACATATGCCCTCCTTTCCGTCCTTGGATTTCTTTTCATAGTATTGAAAATATGGAAGATCTTGCCAAAACGTCAAAATACGAAAATCATAATAAAACAGCCAGCACCAGAAGCCAATGGACCAGTAGCAATAGTGGATAAATTTCCTATGCTCCAGATGAACCCTATCCAATACCAAAACAACCCTAAGTTCAATAACCTACCATACTTCTGACGATCGTTCTTAAGAGGGGAAGAGTTAACACGAACGTGAGCAGTGTTGACCCAGCGGAAATGCTGACCATGCGTCTGGTTCAATAAAATAAATTTCCTAAGAAACTACCAAACAATAATTGTGGGAATGCAAGTCAGCAAATAAGAAATTATTTGTAAGCAACATATTGATTTGTAATTTATTTTTAAGTTAGTATCCAATATACCAGAAACCAATAAAGGTCAGAGCAATCTGCTCTGTTAAGCAAATATTTTTTTTAAAGTAAAGAATCGGTGTTTGATTAACTTATATAAACCTTATAGTAATATCGTGAACATCGCTGATTTTAGCGTCACGTAGCGGTCAAACAGCTTGCACTCTCAACACAAAATGTGGAAAGGGAAAAATTTGGATGTTTTTTTCATTTTTCTTCTTTTACTCTTATGTGTTTTTGTATTTTTATTTTCAGTCATTAGAATGCATTGGTTAGAGATGGGTCGCCGCTCAGCGCCCCAGAAATGAATACATTTTTTTTTTGTTTATTGTAGGTAGGTCGTATAGACAGGCTGGTCGCCGTCCGTGGTTCGTTAAGTTACGTTTTTGTTCTGATGATTTTTTTTATTTTTGCTCCAACCCTTTTTTTTGCATCTGCGTGGGTATGTGTATATTTTATATTCATATCCCAACGGGAAAAATTTAAAAATTCGTTGAGGAAAAACCTGCTTTTTCTTTGAGGAATGGAAGCTGCATCAGCCACTTTTCAGCTTATTCCTTTGATGTATTTAACATGGGCGTGTCATTGGCGAGAAGCACATGCCACTTTCTTGATGAAAATTCATTGACGAAATCACTATTTCATTGTAAGATATTTATTCTCCGACCTAGGTGGTGAAAAACATGGTTATTGCATAATCTGTGAATTCACTACATACATGTTCTTGCCTTATTCATCAGTTCAATATTTTTGATGAAAAATGTAACGAATATTCAATTGCGAAATCACGAGATTTTCATTAGTTACTTATTCAGCACCTAGTTCAACCACCATCGAGTAAAGTCGCACTTTAGTTCTGCTCCGTGCATTTAATTTTGTGTTTTTTTAAACAATCCCCATTACCCTTGACTCATTCTGCTGAGTCGTCATTTGAACACCGTTTGCATTATCGCGAGTGTTTCCATTTAACAAATAATTCTTTTTTTGTTTTGTTTCTGCCGTGTCATACTTATCGTGGTGAAAATATAAAAATCTGTGACCCTATTACCTGCCTGAATTTAATTTTTGTGCGTACCCTGCCCTTAGTATTGTGACTCAACCACTGCCCATTTGAAAAAAAAAAATAATAAATTAATAACTATGTCATCCAAGTGGGGGAATCCAATCTGTGTCAACACCGATTCCAATGCTGAGTGGATAAGTTGTAGCGGCATTTGTGGTAGCATATTTCTCCCCTCCTGTGTTGGCCTCGGAAAGAGATCATTTGTTTTCTTAAATGATGTCAAGAAGAACTTTTTGTTCTTCTGTGACGAGTGCAAGGGGATCTCCCTGTCACACATTATGCTAGCAATCAAATGCCTTAATGACTCTTTATCTAGTGATAATAATAAGTGCGCGAATAAAATCCAAAACTTTTCTAAGAACTGCGATCTCATTATTAAAAGTGTTGAAGAACTTCATGAGCAATTGCAACTCTCCTCTTCTCAATGTTTTTCTAAGCTTTTGAGCATAGAGAAGCAACTTACCATGTTAAATAAACTGCCTCACTCGTCCAATGACTCGATTATTGGCCTCAATAATAACATTTCATCCAATTTTAATACCCTTCGATCCGACATAGAAGTTTTTCTGCAAGGTACCTCGTCTAAAACAGTATCTCCTTATTATTCCCCTGATCAAACCTTGCTCAACCAAATCTACAACGAGCTACATAGTGCCACATCTTTGCTATCTAGAGTTTCTGCCGAGGTAATATCTATCGGGTACGACTTAAGTAGTAATGGTCAACGGACTTTAGAAATGCATCGATAAATGGATTGCTTGAATAACTATTCGAAGGAACTACGGCTGCTCTTGAAGGATATTTTAGATGAACCAAGATACACCAGACCAGAACCGGTAACGGTGTACAACAGTCTATCTATCCTTGATGAGATAAAGATGTTTTTTTCAACGAACCAAAAAGTAGCTCTCATTTCAAAAGTTATTTTTGAGTTTTGGCAAACGTAATTTAAGTTATATTTGGTTCATGTTTCATTGATTTTCTTACAGGAAGCAACTGTGAACTATATCCAACAAGATGAGAATTTATAGTCACAAGCAAATCACAAAATATGAACTGATGAACTTGTACATTCCTTTTCAACAGTTTTTTCATCGCATAATTTTCCCTAATACAATAGCAATTTGTAATTCGGCGAAAGAAAGGGTTGTTTCTTAAAGCCTAGTACGCAGATCGAGCTAAAATTCTGCTCCCACTTTTCTCTCCAAACACCAGCTAAAATCCTAGCTAAATTTTGACATAAAATGTTGTGGAGAATACATCACAACAAACAGCTGTTCTTTGAGAAAAAAAATGTATTCAACAATTTCAAAGAATTTTCTTTTTATATTTCAAGTGAAAATAATCAACTAAAATGGAATTTTCTCTTTGGCATTGTAAAATCATTTGTCTTTGAATATTTCTCGTTCTTAATTTTCATTTTCACAAAGTAAAGCTCACGTAAATTCCACAAATATAAAAACCTGCCACAATTTAGCTCTAGAATTAATGTACCTCACAATTATTTCACGCGCAAAATTTTGACAGATAGGTCCCGTACAGTAAGAAACAAAAATTTGATTTTTTAGCTGGAGCTGCGTACCTCTCGGCTAAAATGATTGGCTGAATTTTAGCTCGGCTTAATTTTGGAGAGAATTTTGTATTGGAGCGAAATTTTAGCTTGATCTGCGTACTAAAATTAAGCTCAAAGCAGAAAGTGGAGATTAATCTATGAACTGAGGAATCTTAGCATTACTCTTCACTTAATTAATCATTGCATGCCGCTCCTTGTATGATTTGGCAAGTGAATTAATTGATGATTTCAGCTATAAGAATTATGAGGACGATATTTCCCTCGATCTTGAAAAGAATTTCATTTCGTATTTTCTTTTAAGAATTTTTGTGAGGCATACAACTATATCAAAGTAAAGTTGGAGGATTTCTCTCGTTTGCGGGAGGAAAACATTATGGTAATCTTGTTGGCGGTTGTTTTTTTTTAATTTGTAGCTTTCGCTTGTCCTTTTTTGTGCAGGTGCGTGTGTACACTTTATTATTGTTCTTCTCGATCTTTTAATAATGGCAAGAGTTTTAATTTTTGTTAATATCTAATTTAAAGGAATTCTGTTCGGAATGAGCCGATATAAATGTATGTAGGTACCTACAAGTAAAGTTGTTTTGAAAAATTTCTCCGTTTTGATTTTTAAGGGTGAGTAGTGAGTGTGTTTGTTTTATTTGTTTATTTATTTCTTCAGTTAGTAAAGAAAATTGCTAAAAGAAATGATGTAGGCATAAGTTAATGAGGAAGTTTTTTAATTAAAAAATAAAAGGTAATATTTTCATTTACAATTTGAAAAAGAAAATATGTACATAGGTACCTACCTTATAAAAATCAATAGATGTAATTTTGTAGGATATTGATTTCTTAAATTCAATAAATATCTACACCCAAAAAAATAATTAGTGCATTTAACTAAAAAGTTCGTTTATTTGACAAAACTTTCGTGGTTTGTTTTTTTTTTTTGTTTTTTTCATTCGTGAATGTTACGAAATTCTTGTATTTTTACAAATAAAATTTAGTTGAATTTACGAAATATTTTTCAAAAATTTTGTATAATATACTCGTACTTACAAAATATTTTGGGATATTTTGTTTATTGTACGAAATTTTTGGGTATAAATTATTTTTTCATTATATGTTAATATAAATATTTTCCTAAATAATTCGTGGAGAGTTGAGAGAGGATGACTTATTGAAAAGTTTTTCTGTGTGCGTGTTGCAACTTGTAAGTCAACAGAAAGGTAGAGGACCTATAATAAATTCTAGGCCGGATCTCTTTTGACGAGGGAAAGCAATATTTATTGAAGGATTTTTCACTTTGTTGCAAGAGGCAGTAGGTCTTGAAAATGTTCATGGTCTTAGGTGGGATAGGCTGGAAGTTGATATCCGAAAACAGTAATTCATGAAATATTTTTGTACCTACAACACTAATGTACTTATAGAACCTTTTCAAGTTAATATTGATACTATAAAAGGTAATAGAAAAAGAATTATCATAAAAATTAGTGTTAACAATATTCCTACTTTAATTACTGTATCTTCTCTCTCTAGAGTTACGAACCAACACTTCAACGATTGAAAAACAAATAATGTTTATACACGCACAATCATTTACGGAATCGGGATATTTTGAAAATTTTCAAATAAACGTCCATTAACATTGGTATTATTTACAAAATATACGAAATATTTCGTACATATGAGTTAAAATTTGTTCAAGAGAAATTACGAAATGCCTTTTGTATATAGTGCGAAGTGTTTGTTATGCACAATTTTCGTATCGAATTTTTCCTACGAAATATTTGTTGAATTGACCAAATTTTGTATAATGCACGAAAAAAAGTTTTACAAAATTATTTCGTAATGATCTTACGATTTTTTTTTTGGATGTACATATATACAACAATTGCTGTGGACTTTTCATTCTTTGGCAGTTTAAAAAACAAATTAATTTAAAATTTGTATGTATAATTTATAATTTTTTTATACCTACATAGATTTCTCTACCTGATCTTTTTCATTGTAGATGGGTTCCCAAAATTATTTGTTTGCAGTTGCGAAATAGACAGGTTTAGTAGGTTCATTTCAGACAAGAATTTTTGTTCTGGAGGTACCTATTTTAGGATATTTAATCCTACATTAAACCCGAAAAGGTTATGTACAGTACATACGAAACAAACATGGAAAAGTTTGAAAATATTCTCTATACTCAATCCGCGCTTTGCTAATAAACATTATGTTGAGTAAATAAGCGATTATCTTATTGGTAAGAACTTTTAATTGAAATTGAAACTAAGGATTAATGTTTATAGAAATGGTTCTTCGGTTTTATTATGACAAATTGTATTGTACCTTCACATAGAGATACTAACTACTAAAAAAATTTACAGATTTCACTCCTTGAGTAACAATGGGGACATTGAAAATGACTTATCTGTGCTAGAGAAATCTCTAATCTTTATAATTATTAATCTTTCTTTTATTTTGAATTTTATCTTTACTGGTTTCCAAGTACACCAATTTATACCAATTTTAATCATGATTTTTACTAAGATCAATCTAAAAATTATATTGAACTAAAAAAAATTTAAAAAAGTTTTTAGCCAAACTTAATTAGCATACTTGCACTCGCATTTCTACCTTTACTTGCACATAGTAGCGCATAAATAGATTTTTTTTCTACAGCTTTAAAAACACTTAAGGAATTTGAAGCCATTTCATCATTCTCTATTTTGATCATTCTTGAGACATTGTCTCAACAAATATCTTATCATCTGAACTTTTTATTGCTTCATACAAACAAAACTGAATAAAATAAATTATCAAATACCCAAATATACGAAGATGATACAAAACTTAAAATAAGGCTATACTATTGCATAGTGGTACCTCGTGGCATGATGGTTAGTGCGTAGAACTGTCATGCCAAAGGTCTGGGTTCGATTCCCAGCCGCTGCCACCTAAAAACAGAAATGTTTTTTTCGTGAGGTGCTGCCTCTTGCGAGGAACTGACAAATCCTCCAAGAGTATATTTGTCATGAATAAGTGCTTCTCATCAAGCCGTTCGGACTCGGCAAAAAATTGTTGGTCACTTCCTTTCCTGCCAAAAATACGCACACAGGAATGGTTGAGAGTTGTAAGTCACTAGGCCTTGGTTCTTCGCGAGTTGTTGTCCAACCAAATTTATTTATTTATTTATACTATTGCATAATTTTCGTTTACTTTTTCTTTTAAAAATTCGGTTAAGTATTTCATATTCCCTTTGTTCTATCATCAACAAAATTTTGACTACAGACAAATGGATGTTGACATGTATTGCTATTTTTCGTTTTGTTATTTTGTTATGTATTGGTTTTTTCCTTTTCAATATCTTGTTTTTGTTAACACTAGCTAAAATTTGATTTTCCAAAAATACAATATTCAATGTTGGATGGATGGAGACGTAACTCAACAAAATATTATTTGTCATATTTCCTTTCTAGTTTTTTTTTTTCAAATTTTGTTTCATTTTCAAAAATACAAAAGAGATTTAATATTTTCCTTTTGTCAATTTATTGACCTATATTTTTGCCACTTGTCTCCTAATTTCATATTATTTATCATCCTTGTCTGGTAACACACTTTTTCTTATTTCTTTTGCTTTGTTGTAACACCAACCAAAAATTCAAAATTTCAACCCTCATTCCTTGTTTTTTTTTTATCTGTATCTGTATTTATTTTTCCTAAATCCTTTAACTTAAATTTAATTTTCCTCTAAATACATGCCTTCAAACAAACATTAAATGCTAGGGGTTGTTACGTCTCCACAACATATTATTTAACTTATTATCTTTGTGGGTCTTTAATTTTGTTTCATTTTTAAAAACACAAGAGAGAACCTTCTTTTAAACAGAGAGGCTGTACACTTCCCACCTTTTATCATTTTACTGACCTTTATTTTTAAATTTATCTTTAAATTTTCATTTTCTTTGTGTGGTAACTTTAATTTTGTTTTTGATTTAGCTTTGTGGTAACACCAACCAAAAATTCAATATTTCTGCTGATGTTACTTTTTTCTTGAATTTGAATTTATTTTTCCTAGCTCTTATAACGTGTGTTGTAGGCAACGCTAACTAATAAATTGATTTTTCCCCTTACGTATGCCTACAAACAAATATTCAATGCTAGTGAGTGTAACGTCTCCGCAAAATTCTATTTTTCCCACTTTTGTGTTTTTTTCTTTAATTTTGGGGCTTCTTGCAAGTCTATTCCAAAGAATTTGAATGGACAAAAGTCGATCATAATAGTCAAATATAAAAGTATTTACCAACTGAAATTTGCAATAACAATAAATCGACTTTTAGTCTATTCAACAAGTCTATTTTGAATAACTATCCCAATAAGGGCGTTTGTCGCATTTTCAAAAATAGAAAATACATTTTCAGTCGAATTTATAAGCTTTGTCTATAAGTATAGACAACCGTCCAACTCCAAAAACTTATTAATAAACTTTGTTTACTGCTGTCCTAAATTTGTCTAACTTGGGCAAAGGCTTCGGCTGTCTAAGATTTTTCTAAACTGATGTTTTATTTTACTATATCCATAAGGCATATTTTCAACTATTAAGGACTTCTAAAACAACTGTCTAACTAGTCAACTTTATAAAAAATCTAATAAATAAAGCAGTTTACGTTTTAGTTTTCAGATTTCATTGACCTATGTATATTTTTATTTCCTCTTGTTTTTTTATTTCATATCTTTATTTTCTTCGTTAATCCGTTTAATTATACCTAAATAAAACTCAAAAGTAAAATAATTAACAAAACAAAAACAAAAACAACGAATCTCACAAGCATCCTACCTAACTTACTAAAGTACCTACCTACTAACCAAACATATCCCATAAGGCATCTTACCCTTCTGCCTACTAAAGTACGAGTATCTATAACCAAACGCATCAAATTGCATTCTATTAATTTAACTAGGTAGGTATTAGCAGAAAAAAATAATTGCCGAGCAAGAGAGCAAACTACCCCCATCGAAGCATCTACACGACTGAACCAACCAAACAGTGAACAAGCAACAAGAACATTGAACGAGTGAACATGAATACTGAACTTGAATGAAAAGTCATTTTCTTCTGTAATTCACTGACAGAGAGACAAATAATGAAACAAATCAATAATGAACAGAGAGAGAGAGACATTTTGAATGAACTGTGGCACTATGGGAAATATTTGTGTTCTTCTTATTTGGGCTGATTCTCGTAACACAAACTTGCAAATCAACGATGACGATGAACTATAGGAATATTGATTGAATATTAGTACCACTCTTTAATCGAATTGTATTTTAGATTTGTGAGGCTTATGAAGAAGGTACAGCTACGTATGATATATCAAATTAATTGTCAATTATTGAAGGTGCGAATAAAAAAAATAAATTGCATAGGTGCACAGACCAAAGAGTTATTAGGTAGTATGTTAATGAACAGTAATATGTAATTTTGTCATCTCAGATGCTTTTAAATATTACAAATTGTACATATTATATGTAGATTTGTGTAATCTATGGCCTGTATGATTAGAGATTTTTAATTGGAATAGTTAAAAAGATAAAAAATATAACTGCCAAAAATCGATCGATAGAAATTAGTTTATTTAAAAAAAAATATAAAAATATAAATACAAATATTATAAGAATTTCCTGAAACGAAAAGCAATCAGTTACTCGTATTTATTATCTTTCTTAAACCATAAAATTTATTACAATCAGATCTAACCCTAATGTCTAGTAAATAATTTATGAACCATCTATTTTTAAATTTTGAAGTTACAACCTTTAATATCTCATTTTGTAGATTTTTGGAATTTCAAAAAATATAAACGAAATTGTTATATTAAACGTAACTATTGATAAAGAAAAAAGTTGTCACTCTAGCACAACTCATTTCACATAAAAGCATTACTTAAAGCTTGAATTAAAAAAAAAAAACATAATTTTGCACATCTAAATACATATTCTTTTCAAACGTTTTTTTTTTTAACTGCCAACACTTATAGTTTAAGCTGCACAATTAACTGCTGACTGCATTGACTCTCACATTTTTAATTATAAAAATATAGAATTAAAATTCATTTATTCGATTTAGTAACACCAACCAAAAATTCAATCGTACCCTTCCTATACGCTAGCACTCATCTCCATACACATTGTTCATTTTAGTAACACCAACCAAAAATTCAATTGTACCCTCCGTATACGCCAACGTTCATCTGTTCACTTTATTCATTCTGGTAACACCAACCAAAAATTCGATCGTACCCCCCGTATACGCTAGCGTTCATCTCATATACACATTTATTCACTTTATTCATTTTAGTAACACCATAATTTATCCAAAACGACCCTATAAACATTTTCAATGTTAAAATTATTGTTAAAATTTGTTGCCGTAAGTAGGTACCTATGAATGAAATGTAGGCACGTTTGCAGTTGGCGATGGTGGTTTGTTGGTTGCTGATGGATGGTTGGCAACCATTCAGTGATGTTCGTTCTTTTCGTCTTCCAAAAATACTAGGGAGGAATCAGCTAAGGTTGATGGTTGATACCTAATCCAAATCATTTATGTAAAGTGATTACATTTCATACCCATAGTTTGAGTAAAACGAAAACAAAACTCGCTATGGGAACTGCTACAGGTTTAAGTGCTGAAAAAATGCAAGAGATTTTGCTTGAAAATAACAAGAAGCTCGTCGAACAACTTGCTTCGAAATCAGACCTGCAGCAGCTATATAATTAGATCTCAGACCTGAATATGCGTCACGACCAAATTTCCCAAAAAGTAAATTACCTGGAACAACGAAACAGACAACTTGAGGAACAGCTAAAAGTGCGACATTCATTGTTAAAATGAAATCAAAGGGAGCTGCCTGGGACGTATTGAAGAATGCTAGTAAGCTCAAGGGGACAAGAATAAGCATACATAAAGATTTGCCCTTCAATATCCGTCAACGTCGTGCAAAAATGATTCCGATCATGAAGGAGCTCCGTCTTAAAGTACCCAAAACGAGATTATCGTTAAGAGACGATAAACTTCTTATTGAAGGAAGAATCTTTTGCTGGGACTCCGTGCAAGGGTTGATGTGTGGTGAAAAAAATGGGGTTGAAACCATTAAATTATTATTTGGAGACATTCCAATAAATTATAAAATATTTATGAATGAATCTACATTTACAAATCACGAAAACAAAAATTCAAATTTGACGTCAAATGTCATTTCAGTTAGTGATGCCAAATCTCAACTTAGGCAGTCATCTAATGAAAATTCTATGGGTGATGCCACAAGCTCTAAGGCGTCTGCACACGATGCATGATGTGTTCCAGTCTACCAGAGTGATTTAGTAAATAAGAAAATAAAAATATTAAGCTATAACGTATCAGGGTTAAAAAATAAATTAAATTTTGTGGATTTCTTTAATTATGTTAAGGACTTTGATATATTTGTATTGTTTGAAACTCACCTTTTAGAATATGATGAAATTAGATTTAAAAGTATATTTTTGAACTACGAACTTATGTGGGAACCTGCAATTAAAACATCGCTATTTGGAAGAGGAAGTGGAGGCACTTTATATGGATATAGTCAAAATCTTGATGGTATTTCTGTAGATTTGAAAAGAGCGGGCGAATTACAAACTTTAGTTATTAAAACAAGCAACTGCGAAGTAGTTTTGGTACCAATTTATTTGAACTGCAACCACAGGCAACGTGATTATGAACGGTTATGCGACTCTTTACAATCATTGAATACGGCTGATATAATGCTTATCGGAGATTTTAATGGTCGGATAGGGTTCTCTCAAAATAATTTCGTAACTGGATATGATGGTGCGTATTTCAACAAAACTCGCAAATCAAAGGACTCAGTTTGTGATAGTAAAGGTTCAAAAATTCTGGAAATTGCCGATGCTTATGACTTTCGTGTTCTGAATGGAAGCTGTGCAGGTGACGCCGAAGGACAATTTACGTTTATCCGAGGAGCATCGTGTTCGGTAATTGATTACTGTTTTGTAGCTGGGAAATGGAATAGTCTTCTGGACGACTTCCGAGTTAGAGCGGCGATTTTTTCTGACCACATGCCCCTAGAAGTAACATTTTCCGTGTTTGCTAGGTTAAATGAAGTGGGATTAAAACAATTAGGACTTCTACCGAAGCTTGTTTGGAATGATCGAATGCGTGAAAACTATCAACATAGCTTGAACGTTAATCTTGAAAATCTGAAGGTTCAAAATAATCCAGCTGATATAAGAAACTTAACCGAAATCATAAAGAAAGCAGTACCACAGAACAAACAATCAAGAGGTAACACTGTCTTTAAACAAAAATGGTTCGATACAGAATGCTTGAAAGCCAGAAATAAATCCTTTAAGCTCTTAAAGCTTTTGAGAAAAAATAACGCCAGTATTTTCAAAGTGCTCTACAACGAAGCCAACAAGAATTATAAGCGACTTTGTTATGAAAAGAAAGCAGCGTTAGAACAAGAAAACATAACTGTAATAAATAACACTAGATCGTCAGCTGAGTTTTGGAAAGCGGTGAAATACGTAAACGGACGCACTAACACCATTGCCATGTCATTGAAAGCTCCTCTCCTGAAAACGCACTTTAACAACCTTCTTAATGCACCATTAACATCACCTTTATTTCAGTATGCAGCTCCCATGGTTATAGATGACAAATTAGATACGCCTTTTACACTACAAGAGATTGAGGAAGCTATAAATAACTCAAAACGAAATAAAGCACCAGGCTATGATCGAATTCCATTTGAGTTCTATAAAAATTCCACAAACGAGTTTATACAATCACTTACAGTAGAATTCATGCAAATCTTTGACACAGCTCTGGTCCCCGATATATTTATAAAATCTATAATCTTCCCGTTGCACAAAAAGGGTGACTACAAAGATCCAGCAAACTACAGGGGTATTTCGTTTCTTAACACTTCAGCCAAGTTGTTTTCGGCGCTAATATACAAAAGGCTCAGTGAATGGGTAAAAGAAAAGAACATCCTTACAGAATTCCAAGATGGCTTTAGAAAGGGTTATTCGACGATCGACCAGATATTTACACTTACCAACATCGCTGCCACATATAAAGATAAACACAGGAAACTGTATGCTTTTTTTGTCGACTTTCGTGCAGCATTTGACACGATATCTCGAGAAGCACTTTTTTACAAATTGTTCCGAATTGGAGTATCAACCAAAATCATTCGAATTTTGAAAGCACTTTATGAAAATAATGTTGCACTAGTGTGGGATGGAGATTTAGCCTCTGAAGAATTCGAAACCTCAATGGGAGTTAAGCAAGGGTGTATACTCAGCGCATTACTCTTCATTCTGTTTATTAATGATATAACTGATGCTGGAAAAGGTGGGATAAATTATTACGGAGCAACAATTCCAGCTTTGATGTATGCGGATGACATCGTCTTCTTGAGCGATTCTGTGGATGGGCTTCAGTTAATGATTAAAAGGCTTGACGTGTACTGTAGGAGCTGGAATTTAACAGTCAATTTGATGAAATCCAAAATAATGATATTTAGAGATGGAGGTGGCCGGTACTCTAGTCAGGAAAAATGGAAGTTAAATGGTGAAGATGTGGAGATCGTGCGGAAATACAAATATCTTGGAATACTATTATCAGCAAACCTTAATGTAAACTTACATCTAGAAGAAAAGTTAGCAGACGCTAAACGAGCTATTTCTGCGATATGGGAACGTTGTATTAAAAACAATTATGTATCACATAGTGCGAAACAAATGGTATTTCGTTCTACTGCGGCATCAATACTACTGTACGGAGCTCAAGTATGGGGTTATAGGTGTTATGAATCTGTTGAAAAGTTCCTTCGATATTTCTTAAAGAGGATGTTCCGATTACCAAAAAATACTCCAAATTATATGTTATACATTGAAACTGGTACTCCACCTATGTTCTTGCGTACATTGGAAATGCACTTCAACTACGTTATCAAAGTACTGGAAATGGAAGAAACGAGACTACCAAACATAATTCTGAGAAATGCAATAAGAACGAGCGGTAGTATATACAAATGTTGGAAGGAAATTGCAGCGGACTGTGGAATTTAACTTGTAATTCAGACTAATGAGCATCCGTCCTCGTTTAGAGATAAATTTAATTTGATGCTGGAAAAAGTGGGTCAAATATCGTATAAAAGGTTTACCGAGGATGCTGGAGCCTCTCTGTTTAGGAATTACTACAGCAAACTCAACCATCACCTAAACGAAAATACATACTTTCTCAACTGCTACTCTGTGGATAAAATCAGTACGATCCTTAGAATGAGAGGTGAGATAGTCAATCTGAATTTTATACCACACCGTTCTGAACTACCAATACTCTGTGAACTATGCAACATGAGAACTAGGGAAGATGTGTTCCATTTTCTGGCAATTTGCCCAATTTTGAAGGAACTTCGAGTTATGGTGTTTTCAAAGGATACTATGCAGGAAGATGAAGCTTTAAGCATTTTAAACGGTGAAAAAGGATGGGATGTCTTATACAGATACGCCGTAGCTGCACTTCGATACAGAAAACGAATTTTAGAGGGAGATTTTTAATAATTTTTTTTTTTATTATTATTTTAATTAACTTTTTGTCTGTAAATAAATTCAGGATATATAATTATATTGTCAACCTGGTAGACGGCCCTAGGCCAAACCAAATAGGCTTAGTTATTGAATAATTGTTAATTATATTAATTTGAAATAAAAGTCATTTTAAACTAAACTAAAAAAACTCATACCCTTATTAAGGTTCCATTTTCATACATTCTGATATAATTTTTGTTTTTTGGGTATTGCAGTGAGGTTTGTATAATGTCAAATTCCTTACAACCAAACAATTTTTTTTTAAATCAATTTTATTCTATCGGAACAGTAATCTTGCATTTTGAGCAAAATTTTAGATAGATTTCACACACACAAGCAAGATTCGACATTTATCTGGTGTTTAAAGTATTCTGCGGTGGGTTTAACAAATATTCTAAAGTGTTCGTTCTTTTTCAAATAAATTTAGAACAAATAAATTATTAAAAACTAATTTTAATTAATCAAAAAAGAGTTTAAAATTAAAAAAGAAGTTAACAAAATCTTAATTAACCTCGATTCAAAGTACCCAAATTCGATTAAAGATAATAAAGCTCACCCTCGCCAGTTTTCCTCGATTGATGAGTTTTTTAAATGAATTTTTAACTTTAATGGCACAAATTTATTTGTCCTTAATGTCCTTAATTCAACAAAACGACGTGATAAACTGAATGCACTAGTGGGCACTTCAAATTTTTCTTAAAAATTACATATACTAAGTACCATACAAGGCATACAAATATATTTTTTATTAAATTTTACACAAATATGTTTCAATAACCTTGATTACTTTTCTTATTGATGACAATGATTTAAAAATTCAAATAAAAATATATACCTAAGAATAAAAAAGAGTTTTAAATCATACGTGTCCTCTCCGTTACCATTAGCTATCTTCTCCGTTACCATCTTTAATATTTTTTATGAAAGTAAAATGAAACTAAGCATTTAACCAAAGATCGTTTTTAGTATATGTAACCTTAATGAAAGTGTGCAAGGAAATCAACTTCTTATCGTGATGGACTGCGCACAATTTTTAACTTTTAAAGTGTTCCCAACTGCACAAAACCAGTCATTTGCTAACTTTTTGCATTTATAAGGTCGGTTTTTTACTTTCATCACGTACTTTGTTTTATAACACTTTTGTTTTTACTAATTGGTCACTTGTAGGGGTATTTATGTGCTAAAAAATCATTTTGTAAAAGTAATTGAAATTTACATGACTTTTCTGTCAAAAAGTGCCTTTTAAGAACTTAAAATATCAATATGAAAATGATATAATTTAATTATATAGAAAATGAAAATTGTTAGTAAATTTAATTTATATCCACTAGAAAAAAAAAACTTCAAAAAATACCGTTAGCTATAAAATACTGACTGTCAAAGATGCGTTTTTCAATATTTACAAGCATTTTTATTTTGTATTACTAAATTTTTTATATTTATTTATTCTTTTTATGCCCTTAAGAAAATATGGAATTTTATGTTACTAAACAATTTTTTCCCAGAAATGCCATGGTACATCCTCTTTGCAAAACAGATATTTTCACCATATTTAATAAATAAAAGAGCACAAAGTAAAATTTTTTTCCAATGACGTCTTTGAAAACAAGTTTTTCTGTCCATAGACACCTTATTCGTTTTGATTGGACATCTACGCGCTCTACAATCTTTTTTTTCTTAAAATCACTATTTGAGTCCGGAACACTCTTAAGAAAAAGGCTGGAAATCTATAAATCAAACGTGTCTACTCAGTAACCATTTATTTTTTTGTACATATGTAGTATAAACTTGCTACATTAAATTATTTTTTGGTGAAGCGTATGTGTCATCTACTTTGTGATGAATTTTTGAAATCCAATGAGTTTCGTGAACAAATATTACATTCTTATAAAAAAAAACCTCATTTCAAGCGTCTGATTGTCTTCTCCATTGCTTTGGAATGGCCGTAAAAGCACCTACTATGATTACATACCTATATCAATCAAATTGTGTCTTAAAAGATATTTTTTCGAAATTAAAATTATTTACATATGTATATAGCCATCATATATCGTCCTAAGATCGGTTTCTCCTGAAAAAAAGTTTTATATCTAAAACAAACCTACTATATCTGACTTTCTCGCAACTACAAATAAATTAATCTAATCCAGGTACCTACCCATTTACGAAAAAAAGGTAGAGATATCTACACATGTAAATAATTTTTTGGAAGTTTAAACAAATAAAATACTTTTTTGAAACTATTTATTTGCATTCTTTTCTTTGCCAAATTGTTAATTGAAATATTTTTTTCAATCAAATCACCTCTGTCATTTACCTATATGGTATACCTATTTATTGTTATTTTTTCATTTACCTACTGAAAAAATAAATACGAGTAAATGAAACGAAATAACTATTTTCCACCCCCAGAAGCCAGAAGTCAAAATAGACAAATTTTTAAAATAACAAAGTTTACCTTGAAACAAGAGATTATCATTATAATTCTACTGATAATCTCTGCTTGAAACCATCATCATATATTTTTCTTTTACAAACAGAAGAAATATCTAATAAGAACAAAAATTCAATCATCAAGAACGAAAAAGCAGACGAATGCGGACAAAAAACAGAATAGAACAACAAATTAAAACAAAAAAACCAACACCATTGCATTTCAAAACTGTTTCATAGCAAAAGATAAAGAGAATCTATACCCATAAACCAACAACAAAACCAGATACAAATGCCATTGTTATGAACTCAATTTTCAAAATGTTGAAGAGACTTTAACGACGCGAGTGCACCACTGGACAAACAGCGCGTATATAGATACTTTAAATGCTCCATCATTATCATCTTCACCACTAAAAATACCTTCGGGTAGCGGAATGATGCAATTATCTACATTGAAAAAAGACTAAAAGGGTATTCATGCAACGTCGTAAGTTTACAAATTGTGTAAAATGATAAGTTTACTCAAAGTTTGCATGAACGACCTTTTTTATACTTTTAATTAAATGCTAGGTACGAGTAGTTCAAACAAAACAAGAGTAACGACGTTTCGATATGTTTAACCAGTTTGGTTAATTTTACGCAACAGAATTCTTTAATAAGTTTAACCAAATTGTGTAAATCATTTCCCATTCAAAATTTGACAGTTCATTAACCAAAAGATAAACTTATCCAATTTGTAAACTTATCTAGGCATTCACGAAGTTGCATGACAAACCTTTATATATTTTGGGATAATCCCAACGAACTCGTAGATCGAATGAGACTTCTTATTGGTTCACAACAAGCTGGAAATAACAATCACTCTAACGAAATTGTTTCAATCATTGAAGAACTTAAAGAAGCAAATATTATCGAATACAAAAAAAAACAAATATATGACTGCTGATAAATTTGGTCGTTTCTCAAATAGAACCCCACCCAGAGGACCAAGATGAAAACAAGGAGAACAAGGACCACCAGGTGAACAGGGAAAGCGAGGTTTACCTGGGCCACGGTGAGGGATTTCTCAAAACTGAAAGCGGTAATCACAATATTTTACAATAGTTATATTTAAACGGCTACAAATTGTTCAAGAACCATTAGAAGCAGAAGACGCTGCTACCAAAAAATACGTCGATGAAACATATGAGAATCTTAGAGAATACATTCCATATGAAATTGTTGAAAACTCCTCAATGATGTCAAAAATAAAAACAACAATCTAAAAATTTAACTGACGAAAAATCTACTATTTAACTTAAAACATTAACAACATGACTTCAGTCTTTAACTAACCAGTGCGCAGTGTGAAATCTAAATCAAATCATGTCTAACATAGATACTGTAATATTTTCTCAGGTCCGTTGATAAAACTTATTCACTTTATTAAAATTCTCCACTTATTTACTTTACAAAATAAAACACTCTACTTTTATTACCACAAAACAAATTTTTGTTCACCACTGAAATCAATTCACCACTTTACTTTTATTACAACCAACTTTACGCATTCACGATTAAAAATCAACTGCGTCCTCTGCTGGTCAGACATGTGCTTTTATACTTTTCACAAGGTTCCCGAAAAAGCTGGCAGGTTCTAGTTTTTGCTTCCAGAGCTTTCCATAGGGGAAATCTCCCATAAATGTCCCTTTCCAAAGTTTTCGATTTGACGTTTAGTATTGGAAGTTCGAAAGTTCACCAAAGCTCTCCATAGGTTGGTTTGTGTCCTGTCTAATTCAAAATTCGGTGTTTCTTTTATTCGAGAGTGGTTATAGTTCATTCGAGAGTCGTTATAGTACAAATGTGACAGTCGTTACACTGCCCCCTCCTCAAGATTGATCGTCCCGAGCAAATCTATCACATTCATCACTGTGAACTACTTTCATTTTACCTCTGAGTCCTCTCTGAATGCGGTAGACGACATCGTTTATTCGTGTTACAATAGTATACGGGCCTTCCCAATTTTGTTGAAGTTTCGGTGAAAGTCCCTTCCGACGGTGGGGACTATAAAACAGCACCAGTTCTCCCGCTTGGAATCCGTTCGTTGTTGCTTTTGTGTCGTATTGTGTTTTGATCCGATCAATTGATAGATTTATATTTGCCCTTGTCCTTTTGTGAATGTCAAGAAGCTTTTCTTTCAGGTCTTCCACGTAGTCGTCTATTTCTTGGGGGTCATTACCATAACATCCAAATTTTATTTCACTTGGCAGTCGTATTGTGTTACCGAGCAGGATTTCTAAAGTTGTATTTCCTGTTGAGCTATGTACCGCACTTCGATAGGCCATCAAGAATAATGGAATTTGCTGATCCCAGTCTCGTTGGTTGTCGCTTACAACTATGCAAAAGTGTTCTTTAAGGGTCCTGTTGAATCGTTTAACCATTCCATCAGATTGTGGATGAAGCGGTGTTGTCCTCGTCTTTTTTATGACAAGGAGTGTACAAACTTTCTGAAAGATTTTGGATTCAAAGTTTCCAATTCAATCCTCTCAAAAGGCGTGCCCACGTTATACTGCTGTATTTTACTCAGGATTTTTCTGACGGGTCCCTTGCTTGCAGTACTAGTATCACATTTGCGGCACCATTTTTCAACGTCTTCTCTTGCATGTAGCCAGTAGAATCGCTGCCTTACCTTCTCCAGTGTCTTATTGATCCCCAAATGTCCTCCGGAAGCTCACTCACGCATCTCTTTGAAGAACGTCATTAACTTTGGATCGAGGTACGATTAGCTGCATCACATATGATTTGCCGTCTTCGGACTCCCGCTCACGTGAAGTGAGTCCCATTGTACCCAATACACCTTAAGATTGGACTTCTATCGGAGATGTTACCCCAGTCTGGTTTCTCCTGGTGTTCTTCTTGTTGGGCGGTCCTCAGTTCTTCACTACTCCAACCGTAAATGGGATCGATTCTTAATCTCTGGATGGCAGCTACCTCCTTTTCTTCTTGACGAGTGCAATGCTTGCAGTCGGGCTGGCAGGGTCTTCTCAACAAGGCATATGCGTTTGAGTGCAACTTTCCTCTTCAATGTTGAATCTGGTAGTCGTATGTCTGCAATCTCTAGATCCACCTTGCCACTTGACCTTCTGGATTTTTGAAGTTCAAAAGCCAATTAAGTGCACCATGGTCTGTTCGAAGAAGGAACTTCTGTCCATAGATCTGCTTATGGAAGTGTTTTGTAGCCGATATTAGAGCTAAAAGTTCTCTTCTGATCACACAATAATTTCTTTCTGGCTTTGAGAGTACCTTGCTGTAATAGGCGATGACCTTCTCTTCTCCATCATGAACTTGTGACAGTATGGCTCCAATTCCCACGTTACTTGCATCAGCGTCGATGATGAAAGGTTTTCCTGGTGTTGGATAGGCCAGAACAGGTATATTGCATAGGCGCTGCTTGAATACCTGAAAGCTTTTCTCGCACTCACTTGACCATTTGAATGGTTTGCCTTTTTCGGTAAGTTGATGCAAACTTTTCGCAATCCCAGCAAAATCCTTAACAAAACGACGATAGTACGTGGCGAGACCAAGAAAGCTCCGAAGTTGATGTTTATCTTGTGGAGTTGGCCAATTCTTAATAGTGTCCACTTTTTCAGGATCAGTCTTTACTCCTTGAGACGAGATGATATGTCCCAGGTATTTTACCTCAGACTTGAAGAATGCACACTTGTCTGGATTTAATTTCAGGTTTGCTTCTCGAAGCCTCTGGAACACGGCCTTAAGGTTTCCACAATGCTCATCAAATGATCTACCATAAACGTTGACATCGTCCAGATAGACCAGGCATGACTTCCAAGTAAGTCCTTGTAAAACGCACTCCAACAAACGCTGAAATGTTGCCGGAGCAGTGCATAGTCCGAAAGGCATTACTTTGAATTGCCAGAGACCATTTCCTGTGGAGAAAGCCGTCTTTTCTCGATCTTCTAGATGGATTTCTACCTCCCAGTAGCCACTCTTTAAGTCCAAGGTTGAGAACCATTCATTCAGTATATCATCGTACTCGTGAAGGAGGCTTCCAGCAACACTTAGCTGTTGTTCACCTAAATTGGATGACTTGAGAATTTTTGCCTTCATAGAATTCAATTTCCTCGGGTCCACAGATTGTTGGGTGTCGACTTCTCTGATCTTAGTTATGGCAGAAACTGATTCACACTTTCCCACAACTGCTCCTTTTCTCAGCTTGATTTCGTACGGTTTGATGTTAAGTATCCGTACGGGCACCATGTTGTTGTTAGGTGCCACAAGAGTCTTCCCTAGGATGATGTTTTGGGAAGACTGCTCAGAGTCTGGCTCTACCATAAGGTATCGATGGCTACCCAAATTACCCTTTTGTCCAAACGAACACCTCTGAAGAAGGTGGCAGGCATATATCTTCCTTTATGACAGCCCCCGGAGTTGATGTGCTTTCATTGCCATAAGCCATAGTAATCTCCACATTTCGATACTTAAGAACTTGCTTCCCAATATCAAGGATTATTCCGTGCTCTTTCATAAAGTCGATTCCAAAGATGCCCTCGTCACATATATCTGCTACCAGAAACAGATGGGAAAACTCCAGTTCTGCCAAACGGATCGTAAGACGAACCTCCCCGTACACTCTGGCTGCCTCTCCTGTTGCATTTTTTAGACGGTAGGTGTTGGTGTTATGCAGCCATGTCATCTTCACCAAGTCTCTTCTAACAATGGAAGCAGTGGCACCGGTGTCGATCGTAGCCACTTGTTTTTTGGCGTTTAATACTGCCTCCACAGTCAGACTTTTATTGTTTCGTTTAGTCTGCGAGGCCTGAATAGTGGTTCTGGAGCCATCGATACCAGAAACCAGATTATGCCCCTCGAAGTTGGTTCTTACTCGTTTCCCGCTTGGGAAACAGGTAGAGTTGGAGTATTGACGTTAATGTTTCCATTTCTGCTACCACAATGTAGACATGCAGGTCATCTAGGTGGTAACCTGCACTGACGTTGGAGATGTCCAGTCTTGTTACAATTCCAGCATCGAGCAGGTCCATCTCGCTGGTTCCATTACAACACTGTTCTCTGGCATGAACACTCCTCAATTTCTATTTCTTTTACTCGATGGACTCTTTGAGAAGCCTGTTCGGCTGCTTCCATAGTCAAGGCGAACGCTAATGCCTCAGGAAGTGTGCATTTTCCAGCCGTTCGAATTGCTCGTTGAAGGTTGATATCAGATACAGCACGGACAAAGGCTTCTGTGTCGAATTGGTTGATTATTTCATCCCCTGCAGCCGGATATGCCAGATGTGCCAACCGTTCGATCTCTGCTTGGAGCTGTTGCAGAGTTTCTCCTCTTTTCTGGACTCTAGTATTGAGTTGAACGCAGAAGACTTCTTGCATATGGCCATCTCCAAAGCATTTGTCAATGGCCTGAACAAGAGCACTGAAGTTGCCATTCTTATCTGCTGGTATGGTTGGTAGCAGCTCAGCAGCAGTTCCTCTAAGAGCAAGCGTCAGAGCTATATGTTTGTCTTCCTCGTCCCAGCCATTTGTTGCCGCGGCTGCCTCAAACTGTTTGTTATAGATTGACCAAGAAGTTTGTCCATTGAAAGTTGGTGGATGCATTTCCTTTCTTTTTGTATAGTCGCCAGAACTTTCTCGAACCTCCATTTTCTTTACCTTATCCAATTCCTTTGTAATGCATTCGATTTTGTCTTCCACCTTTTCGAACTTTGCATCGACAGTCGAAAATTGTTTATCGACACGCTCGTCTAGGGCAATAATTCTGTTGTCAAAGGCTTCTAACTTACCTTCGAGAAGATTTCGAAGATTTCGAAGATTCCTTTGTTCTTGGCTTTGTTGTTCTAGAAGATTCTTTTGTTCTTGGCTTTATTGATCAAATCGTTCAAGAAGATTCTTTTGTTCATTGCGTTGTTCTTGGCTTTATTGTTCGAATCGTTCGAGTAGATTCTTTTCCTGACTATCAAATTTGGTGAGCAGCTGAGACAGCAGATTGGTCATGCCTGACGTACTTACTTGTTCTTGCTCTTCCTCCATTTCAATGTCGAATATAAACGTGTCTGGGTTTTCTCCACGTTTTCTTAAACCATCTTGCAGACGAACTATAAGATCATTGTTTGTTCCAGCAGTAGGAAGACCTCGCTTGTTCAGTTCTGCCTTCAGTTCAACTAAATTTAAATCGTTTAGAGTTTTACCCATTGTCTTTTCTTATTTTCACTTTCACAGTCACGTTCACTTTTTGTAATTATTGCCTGTTAAAGCACAATAAATTATCTAAACACAAATAAATTAGGTTTTATTCCACTTCTAACACCAATGTATTCGTTAATAAAACTTATTCACTTTATTTAAATTCTCCACTTATTAACTTTACAAAATAAAACACTCTACTTTTATTACCACAAAACAATTTATTGTTCACCACTGAAATCAATTCCCCACTTTACTTTTATTACAACCAACTTTACGCATTCACGATTAAAAATAAACTGCGTCCTCTGCCGGTCAGACATGTGCTTTTATACTTTTCACAAGGTTCCCGAAAAAGCTGGCAGGTTCTAGTATTTGCTTCCAAAGCTTTCCATAGGGGAAATCTCCCATAAATTTCACTTTCCAAAGCTTTCGATTTGACGTTTAGTATTGGAAGTTCGAAAGCTCTCCATAGGTTGATTTGTGTCCTGTCTAATTCGAAATTCGGTGTTTCTTTTATTCGAGAGTGGTTATAGTTCATTCCATAGTCGTTATAGTACAAATGTAACAGTCGTTACACTGCCCCTCCTTAAGATTGATCGTCCCGTGCAAGTCCATCACATCCTTCACCATTATAACGGTGTAAACGGTCACTTTGAACTACTTTCATTTTGCCTCTAAGTCCTCTCTGAATGCGGTAGACGACATCGTTTATTCGATGCCTTCCCAATTTTGTTGACCACACAAGTTCTCCCGCTTGGAATCCGTTTGTTGTTGCTTTTGTTTCGAATCGTGTTTTCATCCGATCACTTGATAGCTTTATATTTGCCCTTGTGCTTTCGTGAATATCAAGAATATAATTTAATTAAAGTCTTTAAAGAAACTATTGTTTATAATGGATTAATCCAACAAAGATCTTAAAGGGTTTGAACTTTATTTTGTAGTCGCGTTAAATTATTGAGTAAAAGCAAGAGACAACTTATTGACCACAAGCGATTAAAAAATAAAACAAACAAAAAACACAAACAATTTTGTTTAAATATTTATTTTATTTTATTAACATTGAATGCATTTCGAACCAACTGTGGTTCATCTTCAGCAATACACTAATTTCGCAAAAAAGAAAGAAAGAAAATACAAATCAAAACAAAGAAAAGAAATTAAAGAAAGCTTTACATTTAACAATTGGAGTGAAAGAGAAACATTAAAAAAGGTTAAACAAAGGTGACATAATATTTCCATTATCACTGTTCATGATGTTGTTGTTGTTGTTAATGAAAAGGCTTTCATAGGCATCAAGTCGTCGGTGGTTTGTTACATGCTTTATGAGCTTTACATCTTCTAAGCGCAAATTGAAGTGGTTGTTGGTGAGGGCGTGTGCAGCAACGGAGGATTTTTCGGGTCTGTTGAACTTTATGTGATTCGTGTGTTCGTTGAAACGGACACCAATGCTCCGCTTTGTCTGGCCGATGTAAACAGCGTTGCAGTCTCCACATTGAATCTCATATATTCCAGATTTGTTGACAATTGTGGATTTGTCTTTGGTTGACCCTAGCATATTTTTGATTTTACCATTACTAGAGTAAACGCATTCTATATTTTGTTGTTTTAATTTTGTGTGCATTTTGTTTGTTATTGGTGGGAAATACGTCATCGATGCTCTATCTGTATTGTTGTTGTCCTGAAGTTGTTTATTTTGTTTGTATAAGGTTGTTAATTCTGCTTTTTTGAGTTTTTTAGTATGTTTGTTTATAAGTTTATCTATAATAGATGAATTGTATCCATTTATGGTAGCGATGTCTTTTAAAATGTTGTATTCTTTGGCATAATTGGTAATTGAAAGTGGTAGTTTACACAGGCGATGAACCATTGAATGAAAAGCAGCGAGTTTGTGTTGAATTGGACTAAAAGAGTCGTTTGTGATGTATCGATTCGTTGTTGTTGGTTTCCTGTAAATTGCAAAGTCTATTTTTCCGTGTTAGGTCCAAAAAATTCAACTTTTGATTTTCTTCAAGTTCAAAGGTGAAGTTTATGCTATTGAACTCGGAGTTGAGAGTTTTTAAAACCGAATCAATCTCATCCCTTCTTATCACTGCAAAAACATCATCTACATATCGAAACCAAATTCTTGGGAGTAATCCTCTTTCTCTTAAGTTAATTTCGAAAAAAGACATGAAAACTTCCGCTATCAGTGGGGACAAAGGGTTTCCCATACTTGTTCCTGTTTCAATTTTGTAGAAGATATTTCTGTATTGAAAAAAGTTTTGTGACATACATATTTTAGCTGTTTTTAGGTATATAATTTTTTCGTTTTCATCAATATCAAACTTCTCAAGGTGTTTTTGGGGAGCGATTATAGCTTGAGTTTGAGTTTTTGTATATTGAGATTTTGAGTCTCCCGTTTTTTAATAAACTTGTTATTGCATTTTTCTATCACTTTGTCTTGAAAATCTAACCATGCAAGAAACTCGACACTGTTCATATTTTGTGTGATTAGAAGATGTAAATTATAAATTTCTAACTCGAATTTAGTTATTTGTGCGTAATGGTGTTTAATCTCTAAATTCAGCCATATGTACTTCGATTTTTTGATGACATCGGAGGTCCGCGAATTTGTTACAGCACATTTTATTTTGATGGAATGGGGATAGACACGAAACCGGCGGCATTCTTTTAAGAAAGTTATATCTGCTTTTATTCTTTTTACTTTTTCCACCAAATTGGAATATTTGTTCAAAATAGTCTTGGTTGACATTGTAATTTAATTAAAGTCTTTAAAGAAACTATTGTTTATAATGGATTAATCCAACAAAGATCTTAAAGGGTTTGAATTTTATTTTGTAGTCGCGTTAAATTATTGAGTAAAAGCAAGAGACACCTTATTGACCACAAGCGATTAAAAAATAAAACAAACAAAAAACACAAACAATTTTGTTTAGATATTTATTTTATTTTATTAACATTGAATGCATTTCGAACCAACTGTGGTTCATCTTCAGCAATACACTAATTTGGCAAAAAAGAAAGAAAGAAAATACAAATCAAAACAAAGAAAAGAAATTAAAGAAAGCTTTACATTTAACAATTGGAGTGAAAGAGAAACATTAAAAAAGGTTAAACAAAGGTGACATAATATTTCCATTATCACTGTTCATGGTGTTGTTGTTGCTCCGCTTTGTCTGGCCGATGTAAACAGCGTTGCAGTCTTCACATTGAATCTCATATATTCCAGATTTGTTGACAATTGTGGATTTGTCTTTGGTTGACCCTAGCATATTTTTGATTTTACCATTACTAGAGTAAACGCATTCTATATTTTGTTGTTTTAATTTTGTGTGCATTTTGTTTGTTATTGGTGGGAAATACGTCATCGATGCTCTATCTGTATTGTTGTTGTCCTGAAGTTGTTTATTTTGTTTGTATAAGGTTGTTAATTCTGCTTTTTTGAGTTTTTTAGTATGTTTGTTTATAAGTTTATCTATAATAGATGAATTGTATCCATTTATGGTAGCGATGTCTTTTAAAATGTTGTATTCTTTGGCATAATTGGTAATTGAAAGTGGTAGTTTACACAGGCGATGAACCATTGAATGAAAAGCAGCGAGTTTGTGTTGAATTGGACTAAAAGAGTCGTTTGTGATGTATCGATTCGTTGTTGTTGGTTTCCTGTAAATTGCAAAGTCTATTTTTCCGTGTTAGGTCCAAAAAATTCAACTTTTGATTTTCTTCAAGTTCAAAGGTGAAGTTTATGCTATTGAACTCGGAGTTGAGAGTTTTTAAAACCGAATCAATCTCATCCCTTCTTATCACTGCAAAAACATCATCTACATATCGAAACCAAATTCTTGGGAGTAATCCTCTTTCTCTTAAGTTAATTTCGAAAAAAGACATGAAAACTTCCGCTATCAGTGGGGACAAAGGGTTTCCCATACTTGTTCCTGTTTCAATTTTGTAGAAGATATTTCTGTATTGAAAAAAGTTTTGTGACATACATATTTTAGCTGTTTTTAGGTATATAATTTTTTCGTTTTCATCAATATCAAACTTCTCAAGGTGTTTTTGGAGAGCGATTATAGCTTCAGGAATCGGAATGCTTGGAAACAAGGCTTCGACATCGAATGAAATCATGATTTCATCTTCTTTTATGAGGATGTCCTTAGTTTTTTCCACGAAATCAAAAGAATTTTTCACTGAGCAGCTTTCTAACGGATATTTTTTCATATCGTTTACTAACCACTTGGATATTTTAACCGAAGGTGAAGTTATATTCGAAACAATGTGTCGCATTTTATTTCCTGATTTGTGTACTTTTGGAAGTGCGTAGAGTTTCGGTACCTCTGGGTTGGATATATTCAGTCGCCATTTTGGAATTTCAAAAACAGAATTTATTTCTTTTATTAATAACTTTGACTCGCGAATCATTCCAGGTAGTGGTGTTTTGTTTAAAATTTTAAAATTACTGGAATTTATCGAATCTCTGACTCTTTCATCATAATCGTTTTTGTTCATTATCACTAGTTTGTTCCCTTTATCGGCCTTCATGAAATAAACTTCTTTTTGTTTAAGTTCTTGAATGATGGAATGTATTTTTATTGATTCTGAATCACACTTAAAACTTTTCTTTGCGTTTCTTAAAACGGGTTTTGCAACGTCTCTAATTTGTTGTTTTGTTTCTGTTTGTTTAAATTTTAAGCATGTTTCCAGATCAACGATCGATTCAATGATGGGAATTTTCAAAGGTTTTGGGGTGTAGTTTAGACCTTTATTTAAAACATTGACTTGTTCTTGGGTTAAATTTTCATTTGATAAGTTAACTATTAGATCTTCCACGAATTTTGGTTTAAGAGCACTTTTAGTTGGAGTGTTGTGCATTTGTTGTGCACCAGGAAATAAAATGCGACACATTGTTTCGAATATAACTTCACTTTCGGTTAAAATATCCAAGTGTTAGTAAACGATATGAAAAAATATCCGTTAGAAAGCTGCTCAGTGAAAAATTCTTTTGATTTCGTGGAAAAAACTAAGGACATCCTCATAAAAGAAGATGAAATCATGATTTCATTCGATGTCGAAGCCTTGTTTCCAAGCATTCCGATTCCTGAAGCTATAATCGCTCTCCAAAAACACCTTGAGAAGTTTGATATTGATGAAAACAAAAAACTTATATACCTAAAAACAGCTAAAATATGTATGTCACAAAACTTTTTTCAATACAGAAATATCTTCTACAAAATTGAAACAGGAACAAGTATGGGAAACCCTTTGTCCCCACTGATAGCGGAAGTTTTCATGTCTTTTTTCGAAATTAACTTAAGAGAAAGAGGATTACTCCCAAGAATTTGGTTTCGATATGTAGATGATGTTTTTGCAGTGATAAGAAGGGATGAGATTGATTCGGTTTTAAAAACTCTCAACTCCGAGTTCAATAGCATAAACTTCACCTTTGAACTTGAAGAAAATCAAAAGTTGAATTTTTTGGACCTAACTCTGGAAAGAAAACACGGAAAAATAGACTTTGCAATTTACAGGAAACCAACAACAACGAATCGATACATCACAAACGACTCTTTTAGTCCAATTCAACACAAACTCGCTGCTTTTCATTCAATGGTTCATCGCCTTTGTAAACTACCACTTTCAATTACCAATTATGCCAAAGAATACAACATTTTAAAAGACATCGCTACCATAAATGGATACAATTCATCTATTATAGATAAACTTATAAACAAACATACTAAAAACTCAAAAAAGCAGAATTAACAACCTTATACAAACAAAATAAACAACTTCAGGACAACAACAATACAGATAGAGCATCGATGACGTATTTCCCACCAATAACAAACAAAATGCACACAAAATTAAAACAACAAAATATAGAATGCGTTTACTCTAGTAATGGTAAAATCAAAAATATGCTAGGGTCAACCAATGACAAATCCACAATTGTCAACAAATCTGGAATATATGAGATTCAATGTGGAGACTGCAACGCTGTTTACATCGGCCAGACAAAGCGGAGCATTGGTGTCCGTTTCAACGAACACACGAATCACATAAAGTTCAACAGACCCGAAAAATCCTCCGTTGCTGCACACGCCCTCACCAACAACCACTTCAATTTGCGCTTAGAAGATGTAAAGCTCATAAAGCATGTAACAAACCACCGACGACTTGATGCCTATGAAAGCCTTTTCATTAACAACAACAACAACACCATGAACAGTGATAATGGAAATATTATGTCACCTTTGTTTAACCTTTTTTAATGTTTCTCTTTCACTCCAATTGTTAAATGTAAAGCTTTCTTTAATTTCTTTTCTTTGTTTTGATTTGTATTTTCTTTCTTTCTTTTTTGCCAAATTAGTGTATTGCTGAAGATGAACCACAGTTGGTTCGAAATGCATTCAATGTTAATAAAATAAAATAAATATCTAAACAAAATTGTTTGTGTTTTTTGTTTGTTTTATTTTTTAATCGCTTGTGGTCAATAAGGTGTCTCTTGCTTTTACTCAATAATTTAACGCGACTACAAAATAAAATTCAAACCCTTTAAGATCTTTGTTGGATTAATCCATTATAAACAATAGTTTCTTTAAAGACTTTAATTAAATTACAATGTCAACCAAGACTATTTTGAACAAATATTCCAATTTGGTGGAAAAAGTAAAAAGAATAAAAGCAGATATAACTTTCTTAAAAGAATGCCGCCGGTTTCGTGTCTATCCCCATTCCATCAAAATAAAATGTGCTGTAACAAATTCGCGGACCTCCGATGTCATCAAAAAATCGAAGTACATATGGCTGAATTTAGAGATTAAACACCATTACGCACAAATAACTAAATTCGAGTTAGAAATTTATAATTTACATCTTCTAATCACACAAAATATGAACAGTGTCGAGTTTCTTGCATGGTTAGATTTTCAAGACAAAGTGATAGAAAAATGCAATAACAAGTTTATTAAAAAACGGGAGACTCAAAATCTCAAAATACAAAAACTCAAACATGAAAAAAGAGAAATGCACAACACTCCAACTAAAAGTGCTCTTAAACCAAAATTCGTGGAAGATCTAATAGTTAACTTATCAAATGAAAATTTAACCCAAGAACAAGTCAATGTTTTAAATAAAGGTCTAAACTACACCCCAAAACCTTTGAAAATTCCCATCATTGAATCGATCGTTGATCTGGAAACATGCTTAAAATTTAAACAAACAGAAACAAAACAACAAATTAGAGACGTTGCAAAACCCGTTTTAAGAAACGCAAAGAAAAGTTTTAAGTGTGATTCAGAATCAATAAAAATACATTCCATCATTCAAGAACTTAAACAAAAAGAAGTTTATTTCATGAAGGCCGATAAAGGGAACAAACTAGTGATAATGAACAAAAACGATTATGATGAAAGAGTCAGAGATTCGATAAATTCCAGTAATTTTAAAATTTTAAACAAAACACCACTACCTGGAATGATTCGCGAGTCAAAGTTATTAATAAAAGAAATAAATTCTGTTTTTGAAATTCCAAAATGGCGACTGAATATATCCAACCCAGAGGTACCGAAACTCTACGCACTTCCAAAAGTACACAAACCAGGAAATAAAATGCGACACATTGTTTCGAATATAACTTCACCTTCGGTTAAAATATCCAAATGGTTAGTAAACGATATGAAAAAATATCCGTTAGAAAGCTGCTCAGTGAAAAATTCTTTTGATTTCGTGGAAAAAACTAAGGACATCCTCATAAAAGAAGATGAAATCATGATTTCATTCGATGTCGAAGCCTTGTTTCCAAGCATTCCGATTCCTGAAGCTATAATCGCTCTCCAAAAACACCTTGAGAAGTTTGATATTGATGAAAACGAAAAAATTATATACCTAAAAACAGCTAAAATATGTATGTCACAAAACTTTTTTCAATACAGAAATATCTTCTACAAAATTGAAACAGGAACAAGTATGGGAAACCCTTTGTCCCCACTGATAGCGGAAGTTTTCATGTCTTTTTTCGAAATTAACTTAAGAGAAAGAGGATTACTCCCAAGAATTTGGTTTCGATATGTAGATGATGTTTTTGCAGTGATAAGAAGGGATGAGATTGATTCGGTTTTAAAAACTCTCAACTCCGAGTTCAATAGCATAAACTTCACCTTTGAACTTGAAGAAAATCAAAAGTTGAATTTTTTGGACCTAACACGGAAAAATAGACTTTGCAATTTACAGGAAACCAACAACAACGAATCGATACATCACAAACGACTCTTTTAGTCCAATTCAACACAAACTCGCTGCTTTTCATTCAATGGTTCATCGCCTGTGTAAACTACCACTTTCAATTACCAATTATGCCAAAGAATACAACATTTTAAAAGATATCGCTACCATAAATGGATACAATTCATCTATTATAGATAAACTTATAAACAAACATACTAAAAACTCAAAAAAGCAGAATTAACAACCTTATACAAACAAAATAAACAACTTCAGGACAACAACAATACAGATAGAGCATCGATGACGTATTTCCCACCAATAACAAACAAAATGCACACAAAATTAAAACAACAAAATATAGAATGCGTTTACTCTAGTAATGGTAAAATCAAAAATATGCTAGGGTCAACCAAAGACAAATCCACAATTGTCAACAAATCTGGAATATATGAGATTCAATGTGAAGACTGCAACGCTGTTTACATCGGCCAGACAAAGCGGAGCAACAACAACACCATGAACAGTGATAATGGAAATATTATGTCACCTTTGTTTAACCTTTTTTAATGTTTCTCTTTCACTCCAATTGTTAAATGTAAAGCTTTCTTTAATTTCTTTTCTTTGTTTTGATTTGTATTTTCTTTCTTTCTTTTTTGCCAAATTAGTGTATTGCTGAAGATGAACCACAGTTGGTTCGAAATGCATTCAATGTTAATAAAATAAAATAAATATCTAAACAAAATTGTTTGTGTTTTTTGTTTGTTTTATTTTTTAATCGCTTGTGGTCAATAAGGTGTCTCTTGCTTTTACTCAATAATTTAACGCGACTACAAAATAAAATTCAAACCCTTTAAGATCTTTGTTGGATTAATCCATTATAAACAATAGTTTCTTTAAAGACTTTAATTAAATTACAATGTCAACCAAGACTATTTTGAACAAATATTCCAATTTGGTGGAAAAAGTAAAAAGAATAAAAGCAGATATAACTTTCTTAAAAGAATGCCGCCGGTTTCGTGTCTATCCCCATTCCATCAAAATAAAATGTGCTGTAACAAATTCGCGGACCTCCGATGTCATCAAAAAATCGAAGTACATATGGCTGAATTTAGAGATTAAACACCATTACGCACAAATAACTAAATTCGAGTTAGAAATTTATAATTTACATCTTCTAATCACACAAAATATGAACAGTGTCGAGTTTCTTGCATGGTTAGATTTTCAAGACAAAGTGATAGAAAAATGCAATAACAAGTTTATTAAAAAACGGGAGACTCAAAATCTCAATATACAAAAACTCAAACTCAAGCTATAATCGCTCTCCAAAAACACCTTGAGAAGTTTGATATTGATGAAAACGAAAAAATTATATACCTAAAAACAGCTAAAATATGTATGTCACAAAACTTTTTTCAATACAGAAATATCTTCTACAAAATTGAAACAGGAACAAGTATGGGAAACCCTTTGTCCCCACTGATAGCGGAAGTTTTCATGTCTTTTTTCGAAATTAACTTAAGAGAAAGAGGATTACTCCCAAGAATTTGGTTTCGATATGTAGATGATGTTTTTGCAGTGATAAGAAGGGATGAGATTGATTCGGTTTTAAAAACTCTCAACTCCGAGTTCAATAGCATAAACTTCACCTTTGAACTTGAAGAAAATCAAAAGTTGAATTTTTTGGACCTAACACGGAAAAATAGACTTTGCAATTTACAGGAAACCAACAACAACGAATCGATACATCACAAACGACTCTTTTAGTCCAATTCAACACAAACTCGCTGCTTTTCATTCAATGGTTCATCGCCTGTGTAAACTACCACTTTCAATTACCAATTATGCCAAAGAATACAACATTTTAAAAGACATCGCTACCATAAATGGATACAATTCATCTATTATAGATAAACTTATAAACAAACATACTAAAAACTCAAAAAAGCAGAATTAACAACCTTATACAAACAAAATAAACAACTTCAGGACAACAACAATACAGATAGAGCATCGATGACGTATTTCCCACCAATAACAAACAAAATGCACACAAAATTAAAACAACAAAATATAGAATGCGTTTACTCTAGTAATGGTAAAATCAAAAATATGCTAGGGTCAACCAATGACAAATCCACAATTGTCAACAAATCTGGAATATATGAGATTCAATGTGGAGACTGCAACGCTGTTTACATCGGCCAGACAAAGCGGAGCATTGGTGTCCGTTTCAACGAACACACGAATCACATAAAGTTCAACAGACCCGAAAAATCCTCCGTTGCTGCACACGCCCTCACCAACAACCACTTCAATTTGCGCTTAGAAGATGTAAAGCTCATAAAGCATGTAACAAACCACCGACGACTTGATGCCTATGAAAGCCTTTTCATTAACAACAACAACAACACCATGAACAGTGATAATGGAAATATTATGTCACCTTTGTTTAACCTTTTTTAATGTTTCTCTTTCACTCCAATTGTTAAATGTAAAGCTTTCTCTAATTTCTTTTCTTTGTTTTGATTTGTATTTTCTTTCTTTCTTTTTTGCCAAATTAGTGTATTGCTGAAGATGAACCACAGTTGGTTCGAAATGCATTCAATGTTAATAAAATAAAATAAATATCTAAACAAAATTGTTTGTGTTTTTTGTTTGTTTTATTTTTTAATCGCTTGTGGTCAATAAGGTGTCTCTTGCTTTTACTCAATAAGAATGTAATATTTTTTCAGGTTTTCCACGTAGTCGTCTATGTCCTGGGGCTCATTACCATAACATCCAAATTTTATTTCACTTGGCAGTCGTATTGTGTTCCCGAGCAGGATTTTTGATGGAGTATGTCCTGTTGAGCTATGTACTGCACTTCGATAGGCCATCAAGAATAATGGAATATGCCGATCCCAGCATTGGCGGATACAAGGGGGGTCATGACCCCCCTCCCTGGGGCTTTTCCCAGATATAAAATATTAGACAGATGAATTCAATCATAAACAAAAAATTTCACTGCTCAAAGGATATAATCCGCCTTCAAATTTATTTTAATTAAACGTGCGTATTTATAGAGTTTAAACACAAAAACCAAAGTAAAACTACATATCATCGGCTTTTTTTCAAAACAAATTTCAAGTTTGAAAAATTGCTTAGAAGACACAAAACACCGATTTAAAAGGTAATAAAATGGAATTTTAAGATAATGAAAGGTTTTAAAACTGGTTGATGGAGTCAAAAGAAACCACGACACAGTTACTAGACATTGATATTCGAATTCAGTAATTCTTGTTGACCAAAAGTACATTAAAATGTAATTTCTAGGACTTCCTAGGTTTTGACAGAAAGCCGACGATATGTACATCGTTCGTGAAAAGTTGAAAAATAATTCTTCTGCCAGAAAAAACAACAAAAGTTTTCATTTCAAGAATAAATCAGAACTCTACTTTTTGTTTTATCGTAAAAATAATTTGAAATTGAATTGATGATTTTGTGAACATTTCCGACACCGTACACCGAATGAGATGAAAAATTTCATGGCATCCCGTATGTGTACTCTTCGAAAGGTTACTGGTCATAAAAGGGCAGGTACTCGTAGTAACAGTAGATAATTTTGTCAGATATATAATTTTCAAAAAGTAATACTGAACCACGAAAGAACTTTGAAAATTCATTTAAAAAAATGTATGTCACCAATGAAGCTAGGTGACCTTTAATAACAATTTAGTGACCAGGTATTCGAGATTTTGGTTGACATTTGCAAGATTGTAGGGTGAGAATGCTATGTTTTATTTTTACTTAGTGTGAGATATCATTTTTCAAGATCTATAAATAATACAGTTTTGATATTTTAGATTTTGTTTTCTTGCAAATTTCTCACGTGAAGTGCGAAAAATTGGGCGGTACTTGGAAAAACTTTTACAGTTGATTCAAAATTTTCAACTCAACAAATTTATAAAATTAAACTTTTTGGACTTTTTACTGATCGCATACACTCTTTGCAAATATCCTAAATGACGTATCGCTTGCTTAATCTCAAAATCAAGCAACCACTTGGCAACTAAGTTGTTAATTGCGATCAACTTTTTGTTTCTAGCACTATGAAGTAACTTAAAGCATAGAGCAACTCGAAAACATGAGTGGTAGCAAGCCTTTTTTTATGGAAAAACTACCTCATTTTACTTCGTTTTCCCAAGATTGTAATTGCTTACGCTTTCCCACTAATTTGGGTGTATAAAGTTTTTTATTTTGCAATTTTGACGTTTCATGAATTTGTTTTGTTCGGGGGATGTCATTAAGGAAAGTGGTAAGTATAACAAAAGTAGCTTCTAGTTGCCAGGCAAAAGATCAAAATAGATCTTGTAGAATAAATACGATCTTATTGTAAATGAGTTATGATTTAAAGGGCAAAAATAAACTTTTCCTAAAAAATATTTTTAGTATCTAGAGGGATGATGGTTCTGGCTTCAATTCCTTAATTAATTAATTTATTTAAAAAAAATATTTTCAATGGAAATAAAATGTACGACTGTATTGCAGGTCCTTGCTCTGATGTTCAAGTTGCCTGTAATTAAGAACTTTTAAAATATGCCAGTAATTACATATATAAAGAATAAACAAATATATATAATAAGTACATTTAAATTGTTCTTTTCAAATAGCTTAAGGCTTAAAACCAATTTGATAACATGAAGAAATGTGAAACAAAATTAAAATCGATATAACGATTTTCTCAAAAAGCTATTTCTTATATTAAATTATTATAATAATAAATTTTAAAATACATTTGTAAACTAGTTTCAAAACAATTCATCAACGCGTTCTTGAAATATTGAATTTTCAAAACAAAAATTAATATCTTCTTAAAAGGCCAACATTTATTTTTTTATTTTGATATGCAATACTCGTATTATTGAGATTTTTATGGAGCTTTTGCATGCAAATTTTGATTGAAATTCTTTGAACTAATCGAAGTTCAAAAACCCTTAAATGGCAGGTATCGTTATTAACAGTCTTTCGGATTTTTGTTTCCAGAATGTTCACCATACCTACAGTAATCTACTGTTTTTTATCAAATTCGTTGAAGCTGCTTTTCAGATAAATAAGCCTTTTCTTAATGGTTGTATAGCAAGTACCGTAATTTTAAAAGGTAAAAAATATCCCCTCCGAAGAATTAAAAAAAAAAAAATTATTTAAAAATTTGAAGAAAATTGCTCCAGTGGTTTAGCCTGTAGCTGTAGGTTGTCAAAGAACAGACAGACAAACAACCAGACAGAATAATGCCACTCACTTTGCTCGAATACAAAACTTGCCTTATATCGTAAGTAAAAATTATTTTTGGGTGCAATACTTTATTGAAATTTTAAGAAACGTGACCCCCCCCCCCTGGGGCAAAGTCTGGATCCGCCCTTGGATCCCAGTCTCGTTGGTTGTCGCTTACCACTTTGGAAAGGAGTACTTTAAGGGTCTTTTTGAAGCGTTCAACCATTCCATCAGATTTTGGATGAATGCCAAGGAGTGTTGAAACTTCCTGAAAGATTTTGGACTCGAAGTTTCTTCCATGATCTGAATGGAGTTTCATCGGAACGCCAAACCTGCTAATCCAGTTAAAAACAATCTGATCCACGACTGTTTTGGTTTCCTGGTTTGGGATGGCAACCTCAGGCCACTTGCTGAAGTAGTCCATTACTACCAGTATCGGTATCGGTATCGGTTTTCACTTTTGGTTTCTGGAAAACGTCCCGCAACGTCTATTGCAATCCTCTCAAAAGGCGTGCCCACGTTATACTGCTGCATTTTACTCTGGATTTTTCTGCCTGGTCCTTGCTTGCATGTAGCCAGTAGAATCGCTGCCTTACCTTCTCCAGTGTCTTATTGATCCCCAAATGTCATCCGGAAGCCCACTCACGCATCTCTTTGAAGAACGTCATTAACTTTGGATCGAGGTACGATTAGCTGCATCACATATGATTTGCCGTCTTCGGACTCCCGCTTACGTGAAGTGAGTCCCATTGTGCCCAATACACCTTAAGATTGGTCTTCTATCGGAGATGTCACCCCAGTCTGGTTTCTCCTGGTGTTCTTCTTGTTCGGCGGTCTTCAGTTCTTCACTACTCCAACCGTAAATGGGATCGATTCTTAATCTCTGGATGGCAGCTACCTCCTTTTCTTCTTGACGAGTGCAATGCTTGCAGTCGGGCTTGCAGGGTCTTCTCAACAAGGCATATGCGTTTGAGTGCAACTTTCCTCTTCAATGTTGAATCTGGTAGTCGTATGTCTGCAATCTCTAGATCCACCTTGCCACTTGACCTTCTGGATTTTTGAAGTTCAAAAGCCAATTAAGTGCACCATGGTCTGTTCGAAGAAGGAACTTCTGTCCATAGATCTGCTTATGGAAGTGTTTTGTAGCCGATATTAGAGCTAAAAGTTCTCTTCTGATCACACAATAATTTCTTTCTGGCTTTGAGAGTACCTTGCTGTAATAGGCGATGACCTTCTCTTCTCCATCATGAACTTGTGACAGTATGGCTCCAATTCCCACGTTACTTGCATCAGCGTCGATGATGAAAGGTTTTCCTGGTGTTGGATAGGCCAGAACAGGTGTATTGCATAGGCGCTGCTTGAGTACCTGAAAGCTTTTCTCGCACTCACTTGACCATTTGAATGGTTTGCCTTTTTCGGTAAGTTGATGCAAACTTTTCGCAATCCCAGCAAAATCCTTAACAAAACGACGATAGTACGTGGCGAGACCAAGAAAGCTCCGAAGTTGATGTTTATCTTGGGGAGTTGGTCAATTCTTAATAGTGTCCACTTTTTCAGGATCAGTCTTTACTCCTTGAGACGAGATGATATGTCCCAGGTATTTTACCTCAGACTTGAAGAATGCACACTTGTCTGGATTTAATTTCAGGTTTGCTTCTCGAAGCCTCTGGAACACGGCCTTAAGGTTTCCACAATGCTCATCAAATGATCTACCATAAACGATGACATCGTCCAGATAGACCAGGCATGACTTCCAAGTAAGTCCTTGTAAAACGCACTCCAACAAACGCTGAAATGTTGCCGGAGCAGTGCATAGTCCGAAAGGCATTACTTTGAATTGCCAGAGACCATTTCCTGTGGAGAAAGCCGTCTTTTCTCGATCTTCTAGATGGATTTCTACCTCCCAGTAGCCACTCTTTAAGTCCAAGGTTGAGAACCATTCATTCAGTATATCATCGTACTCGTGAAGGAGGCTTCCAGCAACACTTAGCTGTTGTTCACCTAAATTGGATGACTTGAGAATTTTTGCCTTCATAGAATTCAATTTCCTCGGGTCCACAGATTGTTGGGTGTCGACTTCTCTGATCTTAGTTATGGCAGAAACTGATTCACACTTTCCCACAATTGCTCCTTTTCTCAGCTTGATTTCGTACGGTTTGATGTTAAGTATCCGTACGGGCACCATGTTGTTGTTAGGTGCCACAAGAGTCTTCCCTAGGATGATGTTTTGGGAAGACTGCTCAGAGTCTGGCTCTACCATAAGGTATCGATGGCTACCCAAATTACCCTTTTGTCCAAACGAACACCTCTGAAGAAGGTGGCAGGCATATATCTTCCTTTATGACAGCCCCCGGAGTTGATGTGCTTTCATTGCCATAAGCCATAGGAATCTCCACATTTCGATACTTAAGAACTTGCTTCCCAATATCAAGGATTATTCCGTGCTCTTTCATAAAGTCAATTCCAACGATGCCCTCGTCACATATATCTGCTACCAGAAACAGATGGGAAAACTCCAGTTCTGCCAAACGGATCGTAAGACGAACCTCCCCGTACACTCTGGCTGCCTCTCCTGTTTTGCATTTTTCAGACGGTAGGTGTTGGTGTTATGCAGCCATGTCATCTTCACCAAGTCTCTTCTAACAATGGAAGCAGTGGCACCGGTGTCGATCGTAGCCACTTGTTTTTTGGCGTTTAATACTGCCTCCACAGTCAGACTTTTATTGTTTCGTTTAGTCTGCGAGGCCTGAATAGTGGTTCTGGAGCCATCGATACCAGAAACCAGATTATGCCCCTCGAAGTTGGTTCTTACTCGTTTCCCGCTTGGGAAACAGGTAGAGTTGGAGTATTGACGTTAATGTTTCCATTTCTGCTACCACAATGTAGACATGCAGGTCATCTAGGTGGTAACCTGCACTGACGTTGGAGATGTCCAGTCTTGTTACAATTCCAGCATCGAGCAGGTCCATCTCGCTGGTTCCATTACAACACTGTTCTCTGGCATGAACACTCCTCAATTTCTATTTCTTTTACTCGATGGACTCTTTGAGAAGCCTGTTCGGCTGCTTCCATAGTCAAGGCGAACGCTAATGCCTCAGGAAGTGTGCATTTTCCAGCCGTTCGAATTGCTCGTTGAAGGTTGATATCAGATACAGCACGGACAAAAGCTTCTGTGTCGAATTGGTTGATTATTTCATCCCCTGCAGCCGGATATGCCAGATGTGCCAACCGTTCGATCTCTGCTTGGAGCTGTTGCAGAGTTTCTCCTCTTTTCTGGACTCTAGTATTGAGTTGAACGCAGAAGACTTCTTGCATATGGCCATCTCCAAAGCATTTGTCAATGGCCTGAACAAGAGCACTGAAGTTGCCATTCTTTGAAAGTTGGTGGATGCATTTCCTTTCTTTTTGGATAGTCGCCAGAACTTTCTCGAACCTCCATTTTCTTTACCTTATCCAATTCCTTTATAATGCATTCGATTTTGTCTTCCACCTTTTCGAACTTTGCATCGACAGTCGAAAATTGTTTATCGACACGCTCGTCTAGGGCAATAATTCTGTTGTCATAGGCTTCTAACTTACCTTCGAGAAGATTTCGAAGATTCCTTTGTTCTTGGCTTTGTTGTTCGAGAAGATTCTTTTGTTCTTGGCTTTGTTGATCAAATCGTTCAAGAAGATTCTTTTGTTCATTGCGTTGTTCTTGGCTTTATTGTTCGAATCGTTCGAGTAGATTCTTTTCCTGACTATCAAATTTGGTGAGCAGCTGAGACAGCAGATTGGTCATGCCTGACGTACTGACTTGTTCTTGCTCTTCCTCCATTTCAATGTCGAATATAAACGTGTCTGGGTTTTCTCCACGTTTTCTTAAACCATCTTGCAGACGAACTATAGGATCATTGTTTGTTCCAGCAGTAGGAAGACCTCGCTTGTTCAGTTCTGCCTTCAGTTCAACTAAATTTAAATCGTTTAGAGTTTTACCCATTGTCTTTTCTTATTTTCACTTTCACAGTCACGTTCACTTTTTCTAATTATTGCCTGTTAAAGCACAATAAATTATCTAAACACAAATAAATTAGGTTTTATTCCACTTCTAACACCAATGTAATATTTTCTTAGGTTCGTTAATAAAACTTATTCACTTTATTTAAATTCTCCACTTATTAACTTTACAAAATAAAACACTCTACTTTTATTACCACAAAACAATTTATTGTTCACCACTGAAATCAATTCCCCACTTTACTTTTATTACAACCAACTTTACGCATTCACGATTAAAAATAAACTGCGTCCTCTGCCGGTCAGACATGTGCTTTTATACTTTTCACAAGGTTCCCGAAAAAGCTGGCAGGTTCTAGTATTTGCTTCCAAAGCTTTCCATAGGGGAAATCTCCCATAAATTTCACTTTCCAAAGCTTTCGATTTGACGTTTAGTATTGGAAGTTCGAAAGCTCTCCATAGGTTGATTTGTGTCCTGTCTAATTCGAAATTCGGTGTTTCTTTTATTCGAGAGTGGTTATAGTTCATTCCATAGTCGTTATAGTACAAATGTAACAGTCGTTACACTGCCCCTCCTTAAGATTGATCGTCCCGTGCAAATCCATCACATCCTTCACCATTATAACGGTGTAAACGGTCACTTTGAACTACTTTCATTTTGCCTCTAAGTCCTCTCTGAATGCGGTAGACGACCACACAAGTTCTCCCGCTTGGAATCCGTTTGTTGTTGCTTTTGTTTCGAATCGTATTTTCATCCGATCACTTGATAGCTTTATATTTACCCTTGTGCTTTCGTGAATATCAAGAATATAATATTTTTTCAGGTTTTCCACGTAGTCGTCTATGTCCTGGGGCTCATTACCATAACATTCAAATTTTATTTCACTTTGCAGTCGTATTGTGTTCCCGAGCAGGATTTTTGATGGAGTATGTCCTGTTGAGCTATGTACTGCACTTCGATAGGCCATCAAGAATAATGGAATATGCCGATCCCAGCATTGGCGGATACAAGGGGGGTCATGGGGGTCATGACCCCCCCCCCCCTGGGGCTTTTCCCAGATATAAAATATTAGACAGATGAATTCAATCATAAACAAAAAATTTCACTGCTCAAAGGATATAATCCGCCTTCAAATTTATTTTAATTAAACGTGCCTATTTATAGAGTTTAAACACAAAAACCAAAGTAAAAACTACATATCATCGGCTTTTTTTCAAAACAAATTTCAAGTTTGAAAAATTGCTTAGAAGACACAAAACACCGATTTAAAAGGTAATAAAATGGAATTTTAAGATAATGAAAGGTTTTAAAACTGGTTGATGGAGTCAAAAGAAACCATGACACAGTTACTAGACATTGATATTCGAATTCAGTAATTCTTGTTGACCAAAAGTACATTAAAATGTAATTTCTAGGACTTCCTAGGTTTTGACAGAAAGCCGACGATATGAACATCGTTCGTGAAAAGTTGAAAAATAATTCTTCTGCCAGAAAAACAACAAAAGTTTTCGTTTCAAGAATAAATCAGAACTCTACTTTGCGGTAGACGACATCGTTTATTCGATGCCTTCCCAATTTTGTTGACCACACAAGTTCTCCCGCTTGGAATCCGTTTGTTGTTGCTTTTGTTTCGAATCGTGTTTTCATCCGATCACTTGATAGCTTTATATTTACCCTTGTGCTTTCGTGAATATCAAGAATATAATATTTTTTCAGGTTTTCCACGTAGTCGTCTATGTCCTGGGGCTCATTACCATAACATTCAAATTTTATTTCACTTTGCAGTCGTATTGTGTTCCCGAGCAGGATTTTTGATGGAGTATGTCCTGTTGAGCTATGTACTGCACTTCGATAGGCCATCAAGAATAATGGAATATGCCGATCCCAGCATTGGCGGATACAAGGGGTGTCATGGGGGTCATGACCCCCCCCCCCTGGGGCTTTTCCCAGATATAAAATATTAGACAGATGAATTCAATCATAAACAAAAAATTTCACTGCTCAAAGGATATAATCCGCCTTCAAATTTATTTTAATTAAACGTGCCTATTTATAGAGTTTAAACACAAAAACCAAAGTAAAAACTACATATCATCGGCTTTTTTTCAAAACAAATTTCAAGTTTGAAAAATTGCTTAGAAGACACAAAACACCGATTTAAAAGGTAATAAAATGGAATTTTAAGATAATGAAAGGTTTTAAAACTGGTTGATGGAGTCAAAAGAAACCATGACACAGTTACTAGACATTGATATTCGAATTCAGTAATTCTTGTTGACCAAAAGTACATTAAAATGTAATTTCTAGGACTTCCTAGGTTTTGACAGAAAGCCGACGATATGTACATCGTTCGTGAAAAGTTGAAAAATAATTCTTCTGCCAGAAAAACAACAAAAGTTTTCATTTCAAGAATAAATCAGAACTCTACTTTTTGTTTTACCGTAAAAATAATTTGAAATTGAATTGATGATTTTGTGAACATTTCTGACACCGTACACCGAATGAGATGAAAAATTTCATGGCATCCCGTATGTGTACTCTTCGAAAGGTTACTGGTCATAAAAGGGCAGGTACTCGTAGTAACAGTAGATAATTTTGTCAGACATATAATTTTCAAAAAATAATACTGAACCACGAAAGAACTTTGAAAATTCATTTAAAAAAATGTATGTCACCAATGAATCTAGGTGACCTTTAATAACAATTTAGTGACCTTTGAAAAGAAAAATTTGTTTCTTAAGATAACCTTAATGGTTAAACCTGGAATGACTTTAAAAAAAAAAAAACTTTAAAATCCCATTAGAACAAATCCACAACCAATTAATGTAGCTAGTTGACCTTATCAACGGACTTTTGAATTGGGCACAAATTACAAAACCGTGCATTCGAGATCTTGCAAATAAAAATCCCTCTAATTATGTGACCACTCAATTTTGAGCAGGTATTCGAGATTTTGGTTGACATTTGCAAGATTGTAGGGTGAGAATGCTATGTTTTATTTTTACTTAGTGTGAGATATCATTTTTCAAGACCTATAAATAATACAGTTTTGATATTTTAGATTTTGTTTTCTTGCAAATTTCTCACGTGAAGTGCGAAAAATTGGGCGGTACTTGGAAAAACTTTTACAGTTGATTCAAAATTTTCAACTCAACAAATTTATAAAATTAAACTTTTTGGACTTTTTGCTGATTGCATACACTCTTTGCAAATATCCTAAATGACGTATCGCTTGCTTAATCTCAAAATCAAGCAACCACTTGGCAACTAAGTTGTTAATTGCGATCAACTTTTAGTTTCTAGCACTATGAAGTAACTTAAAGCATAGAGCAACTCGAAAACATGAGTGGTAGCAAGCCTTTTTTTATGGAAAAACTACCTCATTTTACTTCGTTTTCCCAAGATTGTAATTGCTTACGCTTTCCCACTAATTTGGGTGTATAAAGTTTTTTATTTTGCAATTTTGACGTTTCATGAATTTGTTTTGTTCGGGGGATGTCATTAAGGAAAGTGGTAAGTATAACAAAAGTAGCTTCTAGTTGCCAGGCAAAAGATCAAAATAGATCTTGTAGAATAAATACGATCTTATTGTAAATGAGTTATGATTCAAAGGGCAAAAATAAACTTTTCCTAAAAAATATTTTTAGTATCTAGAGGGATGATGGTTCTGGCTTCAATTCCTTAATTAATTAATTTATTTAAAAAAAATATTTTCAATGGAAATAAAATGTACGACTGTATTGCAGGTCCTTGCTCTGATGTTCAAGTTGCCTGTAATTAAGAACTTTTAAAATATGCCAGTAATTACATATATAAAGAATAAACAAATATATATAATAAGAACATTTAAATTGTTCTTTTAATTGTTTAACAACTTTTCAAATAGCTTAAGGCCTAAAACCAATTTGATAACTTGAAGAAATATGAAACAAAATTAAAATCGATATAACGATTTTCTCAAAAAGCTATTTCTTATATTAAATTATTATAATAATAAATTTTAAAATATATTTGAAAACTAGTTTCAAAACAATTCATCAACGCGTTCTTGAAATATTGAATTTTCAAAACAAAAATTAATATCTTCTTAAAAGGCCAACATTTATTTTTTTATTTTGATATGCAATACTCGTATTATTGAGATTTTTATGGAGCTTTTGCATGCAAATTTTGATTGAAATTCTTTGAACTAATCGAAGTTCAAAAACCCTTAAATGGCAGGTATCGTTATTAACAGTCTTTCGGATTTTTGTTTCCAGAATGTTCACCATACCTACAGTAATCTACTGTTTTTTATCAAATTCGTTGAAGCTGCTTTTCAGATAAATAAGCCTTTTCTTAATGGTTGTATAGCAAGTACCGTAATTTTAAAAGGTAAAAAATATCCCCTCCGAAGAATTAAAAAAAAAAAATTATTTAAAAATTTGAAGAAAATTGCTTCAGTGGTTTAGCCTGTAGCTGTAGGTTGTCAAAGAATAGACAGACAAACAACCAGACAGAATAATGCCACTCACCTTGCTCGAATACAAAACTTGCCTTATATCGTAAGTAAAAATTATTTTTGGGTGCAATACTTTATTGAAATTTTAAGAAACGTGACCCCCCCACTGGGGCAAAGTCTGGATCCGCCCTTGGATCCCAGTCTCGTTGGTTGTCGCTTACCACTTTGGAAAGGAGTACTTTAAGGGTCTTTTTGAAGCGTTCAACCATTCCATCAGATTTTGGATGAAGCGGTGTTTTCTTAATGCCAAGGAGTGTTGAAACTTCCTGAAAGATTTTGGACTCGAAGTTTCTTCCTTGATCTGAATGGAGTTTCATCGGAACGCCAAACCTGCTAATCCAGTTAAAAACAATCTGATCCACGACTGTTTTGGTTTCCTGGTTTGGGATGGCAACCTCAGGCCACTTGCTGAAGTAGTCCATTACTACCAGTATCGGTATCGGTATCGGTTTTCACTTTTGGTTTCTGGAAAACGTCCCGCAACGTCTATTGCAATCCTCTCAAAAGGCGTGCCCACGTTATACTGCTGCATTTTACTCTGGATTTTTCTGCCTGGTCCCTTGCTTGCAGCACTAGTATCACATTTGCGGCACCATTTTTCAACGTCTTCTTTTGCATGTAGACAGTAGAATCGCTGCCTTACCTTCTCCAGTGTCTTATTGGTCCCCAAATGTCATCCGGAAGCTCACTCACGCATCTCTTTGAAGAACGTCATTAACTTTGGATCGAGGTACGATTAGCTGCATCACATATGATTTGCCGTCTTCGGACTCCCGCTTACGTGAAGTGAGTCCCATTGTGCCCAATACACCTTAAGATTGGACTTCTATCGGAGATGTCACCCCAGTCTGGTTTCTCCTGGTGTTCTTCTTGTTCGGCGGTCTTCAGTTCTTCACTACTCCAACCGTAAATGGGATCGATTCTTAATCTCTGGATGGCAGCTACCTCCTTTTCTTCTAGACGAGTGCAATGCTTGCAGTCGGGCTGGCAGGGTCTTCTTAACAAGGCATATGCGTTTGAGTGCAACTTTCCTCTTCAATGTTGAATCTGGTAGTCGTATGTCTGCAATCTCTAGATCCACCTTGCCACTTGACCTTCTGGATTTTTGAAGTTCAAAAGCCAATTAAGTGCACCATGGTCTGTTCGAAGAAGGAACTTCTGTCCATAGATCTGCTAATGGAAGTGTTTTGTAGCCGATATTAGAGCTAAAAGTTCTCTTCTGATCACACAATAATTTCTTTCTGGCTTTGAGAGTACCTTGCTGTAATAGGCGATGACCTTCTCTTCTCCATCATGAACTTGTGACAGTACGGCTCCAATTCCCACGTTACTTGCATCAGCGTCGATGATGAAAGGTTTTCCTGGTGTCGGATAGGCCAGAACTGATTGAGTACCTGAAAGCTTTTCTCGCACTCACTTGACCATTTGAATGGTTTGCCTTTTTCGGTAAGTTGATGCAAACTTTTCGCAATCCCAGCAAAATCCTTAACAAAACGACGATAGTACGTGGCGAGACCAAGAAAGCTCCGAAGTTGATGTTTATCTTGTGGAGTTGGTCAATTCTTAATAGTGTCCACTTTTTCAGGATCAGTCTTTACTCCTTGAGACGAGATGATATGTCCCAGGTATTTTACCTCAGACTTGAAGAATGCACACTTGTCTGGATTTAATTTCAGGTTTGCTTCTCGAAGCCTCTGGAACACGGCCTTAAGGTTTCCACAATGCTCATCAAATGATCTACCATAAACGATGACATCGTCCAGATAGACCAGGCATGACTTCCAAGTAAGTCCTTGTAAAACGCACTCCAACAAACGCTGAAATGTTGTCGGAGCAGTGCATAGTCCGAAAGGCATTACTTTGAATTGCCAGAGACCATTTCCTGTGGAGAAAGCCGTCTTTTCTCGATCTTCTAGATGGATTTCTACCTCCCAGTAGCCACTCTTTAAGTCCAAGGTTGAGAACCATTCATTCAGTATATCATCGTACTCGTGAAGGAGGCTTCCAGCAACACTTAGCTGTTGTTCACCTAAATTGGATGACTTGAGAATTTTTGCCTTCATAGACTTCAATTTCCTCGGGTCCACAGATTGTTGGGTGTCGACTTCTCTGATCTTAGTTATGGCAGAAACTGATTCACACTTTCCCACAATTGCTCCTTTTCTCAGCTTGATTTCGTACGGTTTGATGTTAAGTATCCGTACGGGCACCATGTTGTTGTTAGGTGCCACAAGAGTCTTCCCTAGGATGATGTTTTGGGAAGACTGCTCAGAGTCTGGCTCTACCATAAGGTATCGATGGCTACCCAAATTACCCTTTTGTCCAAACGAACACCTCTGAAGAAGGTGGCAGGCATATATCTTCCTTTATGACAGCCCCCGGAGTTGATGTGCTTTCATTGCCATAAGCCATAGGAATCTCCACATTTCGATACTTAAGAACTTGCTTCCCAATATCAAGGATTATTCCGTGCTCTTTCATAAAGTCGATTCCAACGATGCCCTCGTCACATCTGCTACCAGAAACAGATGGGAAAACTCCAGTTCTGCCAAACGGATCGTAAGACGAACCTCCCCGTACACTCTGGCTGCCTCTCCTGTTTTGCATTTTTCAGACGGTAGGTGTTGGTGTTATGCAGCCATGTCATCTTCACCAAGTCTCTTCTAACAATGGAAGCAGTGGCACCGGTGTCGATCGTAGCCACTTGTTTTTTGGCGTTTAATACTGCCTCCACAGTCAGACTTTTATTGTTTCGTTTAGTCTGCGAGGCCTGAATAGTGGTTCTGGGGCCATCGATACCAGAAACCAGATTATGCCCCTCGAAGTTGGTTCTTACTCGTTTCCCGCTTGGGAAACAGGTAGGGTTGGAGTATTGACGTTAATGTTTCCATTTCTGCTACCACAATGTAGACATGCAGGTCATCTAGGTGGTAACCTGCACTGACGTTGGAGATGTCCAGTCTTGTTACAATTCCAGCATCGAGCAGGTCCATCTCGCTGGTTCCATTACAACACTGTTCTCTGGCATGAACACTCCTCAATTTCTATTTCTTTTACTCGATGGACTCTTTGAGAAGCCTGTTCGGCTGCTTCCATAGTCAAGGCGAACGCTAATGCCTCAGGAAGTGTGCATTTTCCAGCCGTTCGAATTGCTCGTTGAAGGTTGATATCAGATACAGCACGGACAAAGGCTTCTGTGTCGAATTGGTTGATTATTTCATCCCCTGCAGCCGGATATGCCAGATGTGCCAACCGTTCGATCTCTGCTTGGAGCTGTTGCAGAGTTTCTCCTCTTTTCTGGACTCTAGTATTGAGTTGAACGCAGAAGACTTCTTGCATATGGCCATCTCCAAAGCATTTGTCAATGGCCTGAACAAGAGCACTGAAGTTGCCATTCTTATCTGCTGGTATGGTTCGTAGTAGCTCAGCAGCAGTTCATCTAAGGGCAAGCGTCAGAGCTATATGTTTGTCTTCCTCGTCCCAGCCATTTGTTGCCGCGGCTGCCTCAAACTGTTTGTTATAGATTGACCAAGAAGTTTGTCCATTGAAAGTTGGTGGATGCATTTCCTTTCTTTTTGGATAGTCACCAGAACTTTCTCGAACCTCCATTTTCTTTACCTTATCCAATTCCTTTGTAATGCATTCGATTTTGTCTTCCACCTTTTCGAACTTTGCATCGACAGTCGAAAATTGTTTATCGACACGCTCGTCTAGGTCAATAATTCTGTTGTCATAGGCTTCTAACTTACCTTCGAGAAGATTTCGAAGATTCCTTTGTTCTTGGCTTTGTTGTTCTAGAAGATTCTTTTGTTCTTGGCTTTGTTGATCAAATCGTTCAAGAAGATTCTTTTGTTCATTGCGTTGTTCTTGGCTTTATCTTTCGAATCGTTCGAGTAGATTCTTTTCCTGACTATCAAATTTGGTGAGCAGCTGAGACAGCAGATTGGTCATGCCTGACGTACTTACTTGTTCTTGCTCTTCCTCCATTTCAATGTCGAATATAAACGTGTCTGGGTTTTCTCCACGTTTTCTTAAACCATCTTGCAGACGAACTATAAGATCATTGTTTGTTCCAGCAGTAGGAAGACCTCGCTTGTTCAGTTCTGCCTTCAGTTCAACTAAATTTAAATCGTTTAGAGTTTTACCCATTGTCTTTTCTTATTTTCACTTTCACAGTCACGTTCACTTTTTGTAATTATTGCCTGTTAAAGCACAATAAATTATCTAAACACAAATAAATTAGGTTTTATTCCACTTCTAACACCAATGTAATATTTTCTTAGGTTCGTTAATAAAACTTATTCACTTTATTTAAATTCTCCACTTATTAACTTTACAAAATAAAACACTCTACTTTTATTACCACAAAACAATTTATTGTTCACCACTGAAATCAATTCCCCACTTTACTTTTATTACAACCAACTTTACGCATTCACGATTAAAAATAAACTGCGTCCTCTGCCGGTCAGACATGTGCTTTTATACTTTTCACAAGGTTCCCGAAAAAGCTGGCAGGTTCTAGTATTTGCTTCCAAAGCTTTCCATAGGGGAAATCTCCCATAAATTTCACTTTCCAAAGCTTTCGATTTGACGTTTAGTATTGGAAGTTCGAAAGCTCTCCATAGGTTGATTTGTGTCCTGTCTAATTCGAAATTCGGTGTTTCTTTTATTCGAGAGTGGTTATAGTTCATTCCATAGTCGTTATAGTACAAATGTAACAGTCGTTACACTGCCCCTCCTTAAGATTGATCGTCCCGTGCAAATCCATCACATCCTTCACCATTATAACGGTGTAAACGGTCACTTTGAACTACTTTCATTTTGCCTCTAAGTCCTCTCTGAATGCGGTAGACGACCACACAAGTTCTCCCGCTTGGAATCCATTTGTTGTTGCTTTTGTTTCGAATCGTGTTTTCATCCGATCACTTGATAGCTTTATATTTACCCTTGTGCTTTCGTGAATATCAAGAATATAATATTTTTTCAGGTTTTCCACGTAGTCGTCTATGTCCTGGGGCTCATTACCATAACATTCAAATTTTATTTCACTTTGCAGTCGTATTGTGTTCCCGAGCAGGATTTTTGATGGAGTATGTCCTGTTGAGCTATGTACTGCACTTCGATAGGCCATCAAGAATAATGGAATATGCCGATCCCAGCATTGGCGGATACAAGGGGGGTCATGGGGGTCATGACCCCCCCCCCCCCTGGGGCTTTTCCCAGATATAAAATATTAGACAGATGAATTCAATCATAAACAAAAAATTTCACTGCTCAAAGGATATAATCCGCCTTCAAATTTATTTTAATTAAACGTGCCTATTTATAGAGTTTAAACACAAAAACCAAAGTAAAAACTACATATCATCGGCTTTTTTTCAAAACAAATTTCAAGTTTGAAAAATTGCTTAGAAGACACAAAACACCGATTTAAAAGGTAATAAAATGGAATTTTAAGATAATGAAAGGTTTTAAAACTAGTTGATGGAGTCAAAAGAAACCATGACACAGTTACTAGACATTGATATTCGAATTCAGTAATTCTTGTTGACCAAAAGTACATTAAAATGTAATTTCTAGGACTTCCTAGGTTTTGACAGAAAGCCGACGATATGTACATCGTTCGTGAAAAGTTGAAAAATAATTCTTCTGCCAGAAAAACAACAAAAGTTTTCATTTCAAGAATAAATCAGAACTCTACTTTTTGTTTTATCGTAAAAATAATTTGAAATTGAATTGATGATTTTGTGAACATTTCTGACACCGTACACCGAATGAGATGAAAAATTTCATGGCATCCCGTATGTGTACTCTTCGAAAGGTTACTGGTCATAAAAGGGCAGGTACTCGTTGTAACAGTAGATAATTTTGTCAGACATATAATTTTTCAAAAAATAATACTGAACCACGAAAGAACTTTGAAAATTCATTTAAAAAAATGTATGTCACCAATGAATCTAGGTGACCTTTAATAACAATTTAGTGACCTTTGAAAAGAAAAATTTGTTTCTTAAGATAACCTTAATGGTTAAACCTGGAATGACTTTAAAAAAAAAAAACTTTAAAATCCCATTAGAACAAATCCACAACCAATTAATGTAGCTAGTTGACCTTATCAACGGACTTTTGAATTGGGCACAAATTACAAAACCGTGCATTCGAGATCTTGCAAATAAAAATCCCTCTAATTATGTGACCACTCAGTTTTGAGCAGGTATTCGAGATTTTGGTTGACATTTGCAAGATTGTAGGGTGAGAATGCTATGTTTTATTTTTACTTAGTGTGAGATATCATTTTTCAAGACCTATAAATAATACAGTTTTGATATTTTAGATTTTGTTTTCTTGCAAATTTCTCACGTGAAGTGCGAAAAATTGGGCGGTACTTGGAAAACTTTTACAGTTGATTCAAAATTTTCAACTCAACAAATTTATAAAATTAAACTTTTTGGACTTTTTACTGATCGCATACACTCTTTGCAAATATCCTAAATGACGTATCGCTTGCTTAATCTCAAAATCAAGCAACCACTTGGCAACTAAGTTGTTAATTGCGATCAACTTTTAGTTTCTAGCACTATGAAGTAACTTAAAGCATAGAGCAACTCGAAAACATGAGTGGTAGCAAGCCTTTTTTTATGGAAAAACTACCTCATTTTACTTCGTTTTCCCAAGATTGTAATTGCTTACGCTTTCCCACTAATTTGGGTGTATAAAGTTTTTTATTTTGCAATTTTGACGTTTCATGAATTTGTTTTGTTCGGGGGATGTCATTAAGGAAAGTGGTAAGTATAACAAAAGTAGCTTCTAGTTGCCAGGCAAAAGATCAAAATAGATCTTGTAGAATAAATACGATCTTATTGTAAATGAGTTATGATTCAAAGGGCAAAAATAAACTTTTCCTAAAAAATATTTTTAGTATCTAGAGGGATGATGGTTCTGGCTTCAATTCCTTAATTAATTAATTTATTTAAAAAAAATATTTTCAATGGAAATAAAATGTACGACTGTATTGCAGGTCCTTGCTCTGATGTTCAAGTTGCCTGTAATTAAGAAATTTTAAAATATGCCAGTAATTACATATATAAAGAATAAACAAATATATATAATAAGAACATTTAAATTGTTCTTTTAATTGTTTAACAACTTTTCAAATAGCTTAAGGCTTAAAACCAATTTGATAACTTGAAGAAATATGAAACAAAATTAAAATCGTTGTAACGATTTTCTCAAAAAGCTATTTCTTATATTAAATTATTATAATAATAAATTTTAAAATACATTTGTAAACTAGTTTCAAAACAATTCATCAACGCGTTCTTGAAATATTGAATTTTCAAAACAAAAATTAATATCTTCTTAAAAGGCCAACATTTATTTTTTTATTTTGATATGCAATACTCGTATTATTGAGATTTTTATGGAGCTTTTGCATGCAAATTTTGATTGAAATTCTTTGAACTAATCGAAGTTCAAAAACCCTTAAATGGCAGGTATCGTTATTAACAGTCTTTCGGATTTTTGTTTCCAGAATGTTCACCATACCTACAGTAATCTACTGTTTTTTATCAAATTCGTTGAAGCTGCTTTTCAGATAAATAAGCCTTTTCTTAATGGTTGTATAGCAAGTACCGTAATTTTAAAAGGTAAAAAATATCCCTTCCGAAGAATTAAAAAAAAAAAATTATTTAAAAATTTGAAGAAAATTGCTTCAGTGGTTTAGCCTGTAGCTGTAGGTTGTCAAAGAATAGACAGACAAACAACCAGACAGAATAATGCCACTCACCTTGCTCGAATACAAAACTTGCCTTATATCGTAAGTAAAAATTATTTTTGGGTGCAATACTTTATTGAAATTTTAAGAAACGTGACCCCCCCACTGGGGCAAAGTCTGGATCCGCCCTTGGATCCCAGTCTCGTTGGTTGTCGCTTACCACTTTGGAAAGGAGTACTTTAAGGGTCTTTTTGAAGCGTTCAACCATTCCATCAGATTTTGGATGAAGCGGTGTTTTCTTAATGCCAAGGAGTGTTGAAACTTCCTGAAAGATTTTGGACTCGAAGTTTCTTCCTTGATCTGAATGGAGTTTCATCGGAACGCCAAACCTGCTAATCCAGTTAAAAACAATCTGATCCACGACTGTTTTGGTTTCCTGGTTTGGGATGGCAACCTCAGGCCACTTGCTGAAGTAGTCCATTACTACCAGTATCGGTATCGGTATCGGTTTTCACTTTTGGTTTCTGGAAAACGTCCCGCAACGTCTATTGCAATCCTCTCAAAAGGCGTGCCCACGTTATACTGCTGCATTTTACTCTGGATTTTTCTGCCTGGTCCCTTGCTTGCAGCACTAGTATCACATTTGCGGCACCATTTTTCAACGTCTTCTCTTGCATGTAGCCAGTAGAATCGCTGCCTTACTCACACTCACTTGACCATTTGAATGGTTTGCCTTTTTCGGTAAGTTGATGCAAACTTTTCGCAATCCCAGCAAAATCCTTAACAAAACGACGATAGTACGTGGCGAGACCAAGAAAGCTCCGAAGTTGATGTTTATCTTGTGGAGTTGGTCAATTCTTAATAGTGTCCACTTTTTCAGGATCAGTCTTTACTCCTTGAGACGAGATGATATGTCCCAGGTATTTTACCTCAGACTTGAAGAATGCACACTTGTCTGGATTTAATTTCAGGTTTGCTTCTCGAAGCCTCTGGAACACGGCCTTAAGGTTTCCACAATGCTCATCAAATGATCTACCATAAACGATGACATCGTCCAGATAGACCAGGCATGACTTTCAAGTAAGTCCTTGTAAAACGCACTCCATCAAACGCTGAAATGTTGCCAGAGCAGTGCATAGTCCGAAAGGCATTACTTTGAATTGCCAGAGACCATTTCCTGTGGAGAAAGCCGTCTTTTCTCGATCTTCTAGATGGATTTCTACCTCCCAGTAGCCACTCTTTAAGTCCAAGGTTGAGAACCATTCATTCAGTATATCATCGTACTCGTGAAGGAGGCTTCCAGCAACACTTAGCTGTTGTTCACCTAAATTGGATGACTTGAGAATTTTTGCCTTCATAGAATTCAATTTTCTCGGGTCCACAGATTGTTGGGTGTCGACTTCTCTGATCTTAGTTATGGTGGACACTGATTCACACTTTCCCACAACTGCTCCTTTTCTCAGCTTGATTTCGTACGGTTTGATGTTAAGTATCCGTACGGGCACCATGTTGTTGTTAGGTGCCACAAGAGTCTTCCCTAGGATGATGTTTTGGAAAGACTGCTCAGAGTCTGGCTCTACCATAAGGTATCGATGGCTACCCAAATTACCCTTTTGTCCAAACGAACACCTCTGAAGAAGGTGGCAGGCATATATCTTCCTTTATGACAGCCCCCGGAGTTGATGTGCTTTCATTGCCATAAGCCATAGGAATCTCCACATTTCGATACTTAAGAACTTGCTTCCCAATATCAAGGATTATTCCGTGCTCTTTCATAAAGTCGATTCCAACGATGCCCTCGTCACATATATCTGCTACCAGAAACAGATGGGAAAACTCCAGTTCCGCCAAACGGATCGTAAGACGAACCTCCCCGTACACTCTGGCTGCCTCTCCTGTTGCATTTTTCAGACGGTAGGTGTTGGTGTTATGCAACCATGTCATCTTCACCAAGTCTCTTCTAACAATGAAAGCAATGGCACCGGTGTCGATCGTAGCCACTTGTTTTTTGGCGTTTAATACTGCCTCCACAGTCAGACTTTTATTGTTTCGTTTAGTCTGCGAGGCCTGAATAGTGGTTCTGGGGCCATCGATACCAGAAACCAGATTATGCCCCTCGAAGTTGGTTCTTACTCGTTTCCCGCTTGGGAAACAGGTAGAGTTGGAGTATTGACGTTAATGTTTCCATTTCTGCTACCACAATGTAGACATGCATGTCATCTAGGTGGTAACCTGCACTGACGTTGGAGATGTCCAGTCTTGTTACAATTCCAGCATCGAGCAGGTCCATCTCGCTGGTTCCATTACAACACTGTTCTCTGGCATGAACACTCCTCAATTTCTATTTCTTTTACTCGATGGACTCTGTTCGGCTGCTTCCATAGTCAAGGCGAACGCTAATGCCTCAGGAAGTGTGCGTTTTCCAGCAGTTCGAATTGCTCGCTGAAGGTTGATATCAGATACAGCACGGACAAAGGCTTCTGTGTCGAATTGGTTGATTATTTCATCCCCTGCAGCCGGATATGCCAGATGTGCCAACCGTTCGATCTCTGCTTGGAGCTGTTGCAGAGTTTCTCCTCTTTTCTGGACTCTAGTATTGAGTTGAACGCAGAAGACTTCTTGCATATGGCCATCTCCAAAGCATTTGTCAATGGCCTGAACAAGAGCACTGAAGTTGCCATTCTTATCTGCTGGTATGGTTGGTAGCAGCTCAGCAGCAGTTCCTCTAAGGGCAAGCGTCAGAGCTATATGTTTGTCTTCCTCGTCCCAGCCATTTGTTGCCGCGGCTGCCTCAAACTGTTTGTTATAGATTGACCAAGAAGTTTGTCCATTGAAAGTTGGTGGATGCATTTCCTTTCTTTTTGGATAGTCACCAGAACTTTCTCGAACCTCCATTTTCTTTACCTTATCCAATTCCTTTGTAATGCATTCGATTTTGTCTTCCACCTTTTCGAACTTTGCATCGACAGTCGAAAATTGTTTATCGACACGCTCGTCTAGGGCAATAATTCTGTTGTCAAAGGCTTCTAACTTACCTTCGAGAAGATTTCGAAGATTCCTTTGTTCTTGGCTTTTTGTTCTAGAAGATTCTTTTGTTCTTGGCTTTGTTGATCAAATCGTTCAAGAAGATTCTTTTGTTCATTGCGTTGTTCTTGGCTTTATTGTTCGAATCGTTCGAGTAGATTCTTTTCCTGACTATCAAATTTGGTGAGCAGCTGAGACAGCAGATTGGTCATGCCTGACGTACTTACTTGTTCTTGCTCTTCCTCCATTTCAATGTCGAATATAAACGTGTCTGGGTTTTCTCCACGTTTTCTTAAACCATCTTGCAGACGAACTATAAGATCATTGTTTGTTCCAGCAGTAGGAAGACCTCGCTTGTTCAGTTCTGCCTTCAGTTCAACTAAATTTAAATCGTTTAGAGTTTTACCCATTGTCTTTTCTTATTTTCACTTTCACAGTCACGTTCACTTTTTGTAATTATTGCCTGTTAAAGCACAATAAATTATCTAAACACAAATAAATTAGGTTTTATTCCACTTCTAACACCAATGTAATATTTTCTTAGGTTCGTTAATAAAACTTATTCACTTTATTTAAATTCTCCACTTATTAACTTTACAAAATAAAACACTCTACTTTTATTACCACAAAACAATTTATTGTTCACCACTGAAATCAATTCCCCACTTTACTTTTATTACAACCAACTTTTCGCATTCACGATTAAAAATAAACTGCGTCCTCTGCCGGTCAGACATGTGCTTTTATACTTTTCACAAGGTTCCCGAAAAAGCTGGCAGATTCTAGTATTTGCTTCCAAAGCTTTCCATAGGGGAAATCTCCCATAATTTCACTTTCCAAAGCTTTCGATTTGACGTTTAGTATTGGAAGTTTGAAAGCTCTCCGTAGGTTGATTTGTGTCCTGTCTAATTCGAAATTCGGTGTTTCTTTTATTCGAGAGTGGTTATAGTTCATTCCATAGTCGTTATAGTACAAATGTAACAGTCGTTACACTGCCCCTCCTTAAGATTGATCGTCCCGTGCAAATCCATCACATCCTTCACCATTATAACGGTGTAAACGGTCACTTTGAACTACTTTCATTTTGCCTCTAAGTCCTCTCTGAATGCGGTAGACGACATCGTTTATTCGATGCCTTCCCAATTTTGTTGACCACACAAGTTCTCCCGCTTGGAATCCGTTTGTTGTTGCTTTTGTTTCGAATCGTGTTTTCATCCGATCACTTGATAGCTTTATATTTACCCTTGTGCTTTCGTGAATATCAAGAATATAATATTTTTTCAGGTTTTCCACGTAGTCGTCTATGTCCTGGGGCTCATTACCATAACATCCAAATTTTATTTCACTTGGCAGTCGTATTGTGTTCCCGAGCAGGATTTTTGATGGAGTATGTCCTGTTGAGCTATGTACTGCACTTCGATAGGCCATCAAGAATAATGGAATATGCCGATCCCAGCATTGGCGGATACAAGGGGGGTCATGGGGGTCATGACCCCCCCCCCCCTGGGGCTTTTCCCAGATATAAAATATTAGACAGATGAGTTCAATCATAAACAAAAAATTTCACTGCTCAAAGGATATAATCCGCCTTCAAATTTATTTTAATTAAACGTGCGTATTTATAGAGTTTAAACACAAAAACCAAAGTAAAAACTACATATCATCGGCTTTTTTTCAAAACAAATTTCAAGTTTGAAAAATTGCTTAGAAGACACAAAACACCGATTTAAAAGGTAATAAAATGGAATTTTAAGATAATGAAAGGTTTTAAAACTGGTTGATGGAGTCAAAAGAAACCATGACACAGTTACTAGACATTGATATTCGAATTCAGTAATTCTTGTTGACCAAAAGTACATTAAAATGTAATTTCTAGGACTTCCTAGGTTTTGACAGAAAGCCGACGATATGTACATCGTTCGTGAAAAGTTGAAAAATAATTCTTCTGCCAGAAAAACAACAAAAGTTTTCATTTCAAGAATAAATCAGAACTCTACTTTTTGTTTTACCGTAAAAATAATTTGAAATTGAATTGATGATTTTGTGAACATTTCTGACACCGTACACCGAATGAGATGAAAAATTTCATGGCATCCCGTATGTGTACTCTTCGAAAGGTTACTGGTCATAAAAGGGCATGTACTCGTAGTAACAGTAGATAATTTTGTCAGACATATAATTTTCAAAAAGTAATACTGAACCATGAAAGAACTTTGAAAATTCATTTAAAAAAATGTATGTCACCAATGAATCTAGGTGACCTTTAATAACAATTTAGTGACCTTTGAAAAGAAAAATTTGTTTCTTAAGATAACCTTAATGAATGAAGAATAAAAACGTAAATAATAGAAAATTTATTATTTTAGTTTTTAGTGGACTTTTGAATATAAATTCAATTTAAAGTTTTTGCGACCTTTAGTCCAAATGCGTTTCGCCCAGGTACAACAATTGGGCTCATCAGTTAGATGTTGTTGTACCCTTCTAAGACTCATAATTTTAGCCGATGGTTACCGACATGTATTAAATAAACAGCACAAATGCACTGTAAATTATATTATCTAAATATAATTTATAAAATTGAATTTATATTCAAAAGTCCACTAAAAACTAAAATAACTAATTTTCTATTATTTACGTTTTTATTCTTCATTCTTCAACCTGCCAGACCACGGGCTTTACCATCATCAATTTCTAGTCGTCTGAATTTAACCAAAATTCCACTAGATAATATAATTTACAGTGCATTTGTGCTATTTATTTAATACATGTCGGTAACCATCGGCTAAAATTATGCGTCTTAGAAGGGTACAACAACATCTAACTGATGAGCCCAATTGTTGTACCTGGGCGGAATGCATTTGGACTAAAGGTCGCAAAAACTTTAAATTGAATTTATATTCAAATGTCCACTAAAAACTAAAATAGTAAATTTTCTATTATTTACGTTTTTATTCTTCATTCTTCAACCTGCCAGACCACTGGCTTTACCATCATCAATTTCTAGTCGTCTAAATTTCACCAAAATTCCACTAGATATTATAATTTAGAGTGCATTTGTGCTGTTTATTTAATACATGTCGGTAACCATCGGCTAAAATTATGCGTCTTAGAAGGGTACAACAACATCTAACTGATGAGCCCAATTGTTGTACCTGGGCGAAACGCATTTGGAATAAAGGTCACAAAAACTTTAAATTGAATTTATATTCAAAAGCCCACTAAAAACTAAAATAATAAATTTTCTATTATTTACGTTTTTATTCTTCATTCTTCAACCTGCCAGACCACGGGCTTTACCATCATCAATTTCTAGTCGTCTGAATTTAACCAAAATTCCACTAGATAATATAATTTACAGTGCATTTGTATTGTTTATTTAATACATGTCGGTAACCATCGGCTAAAATTATGCGTCTTAGAAGGGTACAACAACATCTAACTGATGAGCCCAATTGTTGTACCTGGGCGAAACGCATTTGGACTAAAGGTCGCAAAAACTTTAAATTGGATAACCTTAATGGTTAAACCTGGAATGACTTTAAAAAAAAAAAAACTTTAAAATCCCATTAGAACAAATCCACAACCAATTAATGTAGCTAGTTGACCTTATCAACGGACTTTTGAATTGGGCACAAATTACAAAACCGTGCATTCGAGATCTTGCAAATAAAAATCCCTCTAATTATGTGACCACTTAATTTTGAGCAGGTATTCGAGATTTTGGTTGACATTTGCAAGATTGTAGGGTGAGAATGCTATGTTTTATTTTTACTTAGTGTGAGATATCATTTTTCAAGATCTATAAATAATACAGTTTTGATATTTTAGATTTTGTTTTCTTGCAAATTTCTCACGTGAAGTGCGAAAAATTGGGCGGTACTTGGAAAAACTTTTACAGTTGATTCAAAATTTTCAACTCAACAAATTTATAAAATTAAACTTTTTGGACTTTTTACTGATCGCATACACTCTTTGCAAATATCCTAAATGACGTATCGCTTGCATAATCTCAAAATCAAGCAACCACTTGGCAACTAAGTTGTTAATTGCGATCAACTTTTAGTTTCTAGCACTATGAAGTAACTTAAAGCATAGAGCAACTCGAAAACATGAGTGGTAGCAAGCCTTTTTTTATGGAAAAACTACCTCATTTTACTTCGTTTTCCCAAGATTGTAATTGCTTACGCTTTCCCACTAATTTGGGTGTATAAAGTTTTTTATTTTGCAATTTTGACGTTTCATGAATTTGTTTTGTTCGGGGGATGTCATTAAGGAAAGTGGTAAGTATAACAAAAGTAGCTTCTAGTTGCCAGGCAAAAGATCAAAATAGATCTTGTAGAATAAATACGATCTTATTGTAAATGAGTTATGATTCAAAGGGCAAAAATAAACTTTTCCTAAAAAATATTTTTAGTATCTAGAGGGATGATGGTTCTGGCTTCAATTCCTTAATTAATTAATTTATTTAAAAAAAATATTTTCAATGGAAATAAAATGTACGACTGTATTGCAGGTCCTTGTTCTGATGTTCAAGTTGCCTGTAATTAAGAACTTTTAAAATATGCCAGTAATTACATATATAAAGAATAAACAAATATATATAATAAAAACATTTAAATTGTTCTTTTAATTGTTTAACAACTTTTCAAATAGCTTAAGGCTTAAAACCAATTTGATAACTTGAAGAAATATGAAACAAAATTAAAATCATTGTAACGATTTTCTCAAAAAGCTATTTCTTATATTAAATTATTATAATAATAAATTTTAAAATACATTTGTAAACTAGTTTCAAAACAATTCATCAACGCGTTCTTGAAATATTGAATTTTCAAAACAAAAATTAATATCTTCTTAAAAGGCCAACATTTATTTTTTTATTTTGATATGCAATACTCGTATTATTGAGATTTTTATGGAGCTTTTGCATGCAAATTTTGATTGAAATTCTTTGAACTAATCGAAGTTCAAAAACCCATAAATGGCAGGTATCGTTATTAACAGTCTTTCGGATTTTTGTTTCCAGAATGTTCACCATACCTACAGTAATCTACTGTTTTTTATCAAATTCGTTGAAGCTGCTTTTCAGATAAATAAGCCTTTTCTTAATGGTTGTATAGCAAGTACCGTAATTTTAAAAGGTAAAAAATATCCCCTCCGAAGAATTAAAAAAAAAAAATTATTTAAAAATTTGAAGAAAATTGCTTCAGTGGTTTAGCCTGTAGCTGTAGGTTGTCAAAGAATAGACAGACAAACAAACAGACACAATTATGCCACTCACTTTGCTCGAATACAAAACTTGCCTTATATCGTAAGTAAAAATTATTTTTGGGTGCAATACTTTATTGAAATTTTAAGAAACGTGACCCCCCCCCTGGGGCAAAGTCTGGATCCGCCCTTGGCTCCCAGTCTCGTTGGTTGTCGCTTACCACTTTGGAAAGGAGTTCTTTAAGGCTCTTTTTGAAGCGTTCAACCATTCCATCAGATTTTGGATGAAGCGGTGTTTTCTTAATGCCAAGGAGTGTTGAAACTTCCTGAAAGATTTTGGACTCGAAGTTTCTTCCTTGATCTGAATGGAGTTTCATCGGAACGCCAAACCTGCTAATCCAGTTAAAAACAATCTAATCCACGACTGTTTTGGTTTCCTGGTTTGGGATGGCAACCTCAGGCCACTTGCTGAAGTAGTCCATTACTACCAGTATCGGTATCGGTATCGGTTTTCACTTTTGGTTTCTGGAAAACGTCCCGCAACGTCTATTGCAATCCTCTCAAAAGCCGTGCCCACGTTATACTGCTGCATTTTACTCTGGATTTTTCTGCCTGGTCCCTTGCTTGCAGCACAAGTATCACATTTGCGGCACCATTTCTCAATGTCTTCTCTTGCATGTAGCCAATTGAATCGCTGCCTTACCTTCTCCATTGATCCCAAAATGTCCTCCAGAAGCTCCCTCTTCTGCATCTCTTGAAGAACGTCATTAACTTTAGATCGAGGTACGATTAGCTGCATCACATATGATTTGCCGTCTGTGGACTCCCACTTACGTCTTAGTACACCTTCTTGCACATGAAGCGAGTCCCATTGTGCCCAATACGCCTTAAGAGTTGCACTTCTATCGGAGATGTCACCCCATCTTGGTTTCTCCTGGTGTTATTTCCATGCAAGAATGGGTTCAAAATCCGAGTCTTCTTGTCCGGCGGTCCTCAGTTCTTCATTACTCCAACCGTAAATGCCATCGATTCTTAATCGCTGGATGGCAACTACCCCCTTTTCTTCTTGGCCGTGTGCAATGCTTGCAGTCCCGTTTGCAGGGTCTCCGAAACAAAGTATCTGCGTTAAGTGTAACCTTCCTCTTCGATGTTGAATCTGGTAGTCATATGTCTGCAATCTCTTGATCTAAATTGACACTTGGCCCTCTGGATTTTTGAAGTACAAACGCCAATTAAGTGCACCATGGTCTGTTCGAAGAAGGAACTTCTGTCCATAGATGTACTTATGGAAGTGTTTTGTAGCCGATATAAGGTCTAGAAGTTCTCTTCTGGTCACACAATAAATTCTTTCTGGCCTTGAGAGTACCTTGCTGTAATAGGCGATGACTTTCTCTTCTCCATCATGAACTTGCGACAATAGGGTGTATTGCATAGGCACTGCTTGAGTACCTGAAAGCTTTTCTCGCACTCACTTGATCATTTCGTTTGCCTTTTTCGGTAAGCTGATGCAAACTTTTCGCAATCCCAGCAAAATCCTTAACAAAACGACGATAGTACGTGGCTAGAACAAGAAAGCTCCGAAGATGATGTTTATCTTGTGGAGTTGGTCAATTCTTAACAGTGTCCTCTTTCTCAGGATACTCCTTGGGACGAGATGATATGTCCCAAGTATTTTACTTCAGGCTTGAAGAACGCACACTTGTCTGGATTAAATTTTAAGTTTGCTTCTTGAAGCCTCTGAAACACGGCCTTAAGGTTTCCACAATGCTCATCAAATGTTTTACCATAAACGATGACATCATCCAGATAGACCAGGCATGACTTCCACGTAAGTCCCTGTAAAACGCACTCCATCAAACGCTCAAATGTTGCCCGAGCGTTGCATAGTCCGAAAGGCATTACTTAGAATTGCCACTAACCATTTCCTGTGGAAATGCCGTTGCCGTCTTTTGTTGATCTTCTGGATGGATTTCTACCTGCCAGTAGCCATTCTTCAAGTCCAATGTTGAGAACCATTCAGCTCCTTCCATCGTATCCAAAGTATCGCTTTTTCTTGGAAGGGGGTAGCTGTTTTTCTTTGTTACATCGTTCAGCCTCCGATAGTCCACACAGAATCGAGTACTTCCATCCTTGTTTTTGACAAGGACGACTGGGGATGCCCAAGGGCTTTTAGAATTTTTGATTAGCCCATCGTTGATTCATCGTCGATATCATCTCTTCAACTTTGGCTTGTTTGGCTAATGGGAGACGTCTCGCTGATTGTCGAATTATTCTCGCGTCTCCTGTGTCGATTCGATACTGCACCAGTTGTGCTCGACCATACTGTCCACTGGGTGATGAGAGTATATCAGCGCACTCGTGAAGGAGGCTTCCAGCAACACCAAGCTGTCATCCACTTAAAATAGATGCATTCAAAATGTTTGCCTTCATAGAGTTCAATGTCCTCGGGTCCACAGATTTCTGAGTGTCGACTTCTCTGATCTTAGTTATCGAAGACACTGATTCACACTTTCCAACAACTTCTCCTTTTATCAGCTTGACTTCGTACGGTTTGATATTAAGTATCCGTACGAGCACCATGTTGTTGTTAGGTGCCACAAGATTCTTCCCTAGGATGATGTTTTGGGAAGACTGCTCAGAGTCTGGCTCCACCATAAGGTATCGATGGCTACCCAAATCACCCTTTATTTTTGTCTAAACGAACACTTCTGATGAAGGTGGCTGGCATATATCTTCATCTTCCTTTATCACAGCTCTCGGAGTTGATGTGCTTTCATTGCCATAAGCTATAGGAATCTCCACATTTTTGCCCTTAAGAACTTGCTTCCCAATATCAAGGATTATTCCGTGCTCTTTCATAAAGTCGATTCCAATGATGCCCTCGTCACATATATCTGCTACCAGAAACAGATGGGAAAACTCCAGTTCTGCCAAACGGATCGTAAGACGAACCTCCCCGTACACTCTGGCTGCCTCTCCTGTTGCAGTTTTCAGACGGTAGGTGTTGGTGTTATGCAGCAGTGGCACCGGTGTCGATCGTAGCCACTTGTTTTTGCCGTTTAATACTGCCTCCACAGTCAGACTTTTATTGTTTCGTTTAGTCTGCGAGACCTGAATAGTGGTTCTGGGGCCATCGATACCAGAAACCAGCTTCTGCTCCTCGAAGTTGGTTCTTACTCGTTTCCCGGTTGGGAAACAGGTAGAATTGGAGTATTGACGTTAATGTTTCCATTTCTGCTACCACAATGTTGACATGCAGGTCTTTCTGCACTGACGTTGGAGATGTCCAGTCTTGTTACAATTCCAGCATCGAGCAGGTCCATCTCGCTGGTTCCATTACAACACTGTTCTCTGGCATGAACACTCCTCAATTTCTATTTCTCTTACTTGATGGACTCCTTGAGAAGCCTGTTCGGCTGCTTCCATAGTCAAGGCGAACGCTAATGCCCCAGGAAGTGTGCATTTTCCAGCAGTTCGAATTGCTCGTTGTAGGTTGATATCAGATACAGCACGGACAAAGGCTTCTGTATCGAATTGGTTGATGATTTCATCCCCCGCAGCCGGATATGCCAGATGTGCCAACCGTTCGATGTCTGCTTGGAGCTGTTGCAGAGTTTCTCCTCTTTTCTGGACTCTAGTATTGAGTTGAACGCGGAAGACTTCTTGCATATGGCCATCTTCAAAGCGTTTGTCAATGGCCTAAACAAGAGCACTGAAGTTGCCATTCTTATCTGCTAGTATGGTTGGTAGCAGTTCAGCAGCAGTTCCTCTAAGGGCAAGAGTCAGAGCTATATATTTGTCTTCCTCGTCCCAGCCATTTGTTGCCGCTGCTGCCTCAAACTGTTTCTTATAGATTGACCAAGAAGTTTGTCCATTGAAAGTTGGTGGATGCATTTCCTTTCTTTTTGGATAGTCGCCAGAACTTTCTCGAACCTCCATTTTCTTTACCTTATCCAATTCCTTTGTAATGCATTCGATTTTGTCTTCCACCTTTTCGAACTTTGCATCGACAGTCGAAAATTGTTTATCGACACACTCGTGTAGGGCAATAATTCTGTCGTCCTAGGGCAATAATTCTGTTGTCAAAGGCTTCTAACTTACCTTCGAGAAGATTTCGAAGATTCCTTTGTTCTTGGTTTTGTTGTTCTAGAAGATTCTTTTGTTCTTGGCTTTGTTGATCAAATCGTTCAAGAAGATTCTTTTGTTCATTGCGTTGTTCTTGGCTTTATTGTTCGAATCGTTCGAGTAGATTCTTTTCCTGACTATCAAATTTGGTGAGCAGCTGAGACAGCAGATTGGTCATGCCTGACGTACTTACTTGTTCTTGCTCTTCCTCCATTTCAATGTCGAATATAAACGTGTCTGGGTTTTCTCCACGTTTTCTTAAACCATCTTGCAGACGAACTATAAGATCATTGTCTGTTCCAGCAGTAGGAAGACCTCGCTTGTTCAGTTCTGCCTTCAGTTCAACTAAATTTAAATCGTTTAGAGTTTTACCCATTGTCTTTTCTTATTTTCACTTTCACAGTCACGTTCACTTTTTGTAATTATTGCCTGTTAAAGCACAATAAATTATCTAAACACAAATAAATTAGGTTTTATTCCACTTCTAACACCAATGTAATATTTTCTTAGGTTCGTTAATAAAACTTATTCACTTTATTTAAATTCTCCACTTATTAACTTTACAAAATAAAACACTCTACTTTTATTACCACAAAACAATTTATTGTTCACCACTGAAATCAATTCCCACTTTACTTTTATTACAACCAACTTTACGCATTCACGATTAAAAATAAACTGCGTCCTCTGCCGGTCAGACATGTGCTTTTATACTTTTCACAAGGTTCCCGAAAAAGCTGGCAGGTTCTAGTATTTGCTTCCAAAGCTTTCCATAGGGGAAATCTCCCATAAATTTCCATTTCCAAAGCTTTCGATTTGACGTTTAGTATTGGAAGTTCGAAAGTTCACCAAAGCTCTCCGTAAGTTGGTTTGTGTCCTGTCGAATTCGAAGTTCAGTGTTTCTTTTATTCGAGAGTGGTTATAGTTTATTCCATATTCGTTATAGTACAAATGTGACAGTCGTTACGATACTTTATTAATTTTTGATGAAATTTTACAGTTTTTGAAAACAAATCAAAATAATATACTGGAAGAATATCATGAGGAGCTTTTAAATAATGTAATTTTCTTGAAAAGGTTTATAAATGTATCTTCCACAACATCACAACATGGTTGCCATTTTTATAACTGCCCTTGGTCTTCAAACTCATGCAAAGCCGGTCCAGATACATGCGCATTCTGTTTGGTTGAAAATAGAAACAAAAATTGATGTCTTTGTATAAAATATTAAAATAATATGTAACTTGTAATTTATAGAAATATTTTTAATAAATTAATACACATAAAAAAAAGAATAAACACTTTGTTTTTATCATTCAATAAAAAGATGAGTCAAAGAAACGTTGTAGAAGAACTACATAAGTCTGCTCGAAGGAATTTTCCAAGAAGACGAGTAATTATTAAAGGTCTAGATGATTTATGGCAAGCTGACCTAGTCGAAATGGGTGTGTGTTCCCCTGAAAACGAAAATTTTCGATATCTTCTCACAGTTATTAATACATTTTCTAAATTTGCTTGGACGGCTCCTATTGAGAACAAAACAGGAACGAGTGTCACTCAGGCTATGGAAGATATTTTTAATGAAGGTCGTTACCCAAAAGATTTACAAACCGCCGATGGAAAAGAGTTTTTCAATGCATCTTTTCAAAAACTTACGAAAAAATTTCAATTCAATCATTACTCTACATTTAGTGTTCTCAAAGCTTCGACTGTTGAACGATTTAATCGTACTTTGAAAACTGATATGTGGAAAGAATTCAGTTTAAATGGTTCGTATCGTTGGATTGATCAAATAGAAGAGCTAACAACAACCTACAATAATTCTTATCATCGTACGATAAAGATGAAACCATCTGAAGTCAATGCTTCAAACGAAAAAGTATTACTTTCTAAAATTTATAATCACATTTAAATACATATTACTCCAAAGTTTAAAGTTGGAGATCTTGTCAGAATTAGTAAATACAAACACGTTTTCGAAAAAGGATACTCACCAAATTGGACCACAGAAATCTTTAAAATAATCAAAGTGAAACACACAAATCCAATAACATGCTTACTGGAAGACTACCAAGGTCATCCCATAAAAGGAGGATTCTATGAGCTAGAACTTCAGAAAACTAAGTTCCCCGATACATTTCTAGTCGAGGAAGTGCTTCAGAGGAAAAAATCGAATATTTGTAAAATGGCTCAGCTTTTCGGACGACCACAACTCTTAGATACCAATTTTCAAAATAAGTAACTCATATTTTGTATTTTTTTTAAATAAAAGGCTTTATTGACAAAAACAATCACATAGACAATTAGTTTTTTTCTTAAGAAATATTCATATGGTATGATTGTTTTAATGATTTGAAATTCAATAATTCGACATCAGACTTATATTCGAGATCCTCCTTCATGAAGACCTCAACTTCTCCATTGCTTAAAACTCTCTCCGTTTCATATTCCTGATACTCATAACATTTGATGTTGAGTGTGCCCAAATTATAATTGCTATCATACGAGCATCGAATAGTTAATATCTTATCGTCATCAAACTCAAGCTTGAAATGTCTATAAAAAACTTCTTTACTTTGTATAATTTCTGATATTTCAGTTTCTTTTTTAATTAAGTCTTGCCTAAGACTCTCGATTGTTTCCTCCACTGTTACGAGTTTTTGCATCCAAATTGTATTTATTGATCTTGCTGTTGGTGTTGTTGTTGACGTCGCGTCGCTGTTGCATAATCATTATTTTGAAATGATGTTTTTTTCGTTTTTGTGGTGTTTGTAAAGGTTAACAATCGAAACGATAATCCTATCTGCACAGTTTTATTATTAAGTAAATTAAATGAAAAAGAAACATTGTCAGCTATGTTTGTTTGTTGCAAATTTATATCCATTAATAACGGCAAAGTAACAATTAATGAAGGAAAAATTAAAAGCAAAGATAAAACTGTTGAGTAAAACAACATATTAAAAAAAAAAAGATGCTAAATATCCAAGCGTTTACAATGAACTGATAACACTCAAATTTTAAATTTTATATAAGATTTTTTCTATCTATTCATTTCTCTCTCTCTCGCATCTTTGATTCTTTTCTCATTTGTACAGGATTAATATACATGCGATTGAAATGAGTCATCAATTCCTTCAATTGTATGTAATTCTCTGTGGTTGTCTTTTTCTTTTTAATTTTTTTAGGTTCATTTAGTAATTATGCGTCATCAAACGGACAAAGCGCCGGATATTCACTCTCTTTTCTCTTTACAGCATTTGAATTAGGTGTGATCAACCCGATTAATGTTAACTTTCCTCCTATTAAACAATAATTATGTTTTTTTATTATAGAAGATAATTATTCCTTTTATTTTATTTAAAAAAAATTCTCACCAAAAATGAATCTGAATCGTACATGCTGCATAAATTGAAACTGCAACTTAAAATTGAAAATAGGAGATATCGTCTCTCCATTTCTTTCATGAAACAACACGCATTCTCTACCATATTCTGGTTGTGCCATTAATTTTAATGTTTCACCATAGAATATTACATCTGTAAATTTTATCTCTAACCAACCGGATTTACAGATGCAGAATGTTTCCCTTTCCCGTAATCTTTCACACTAAAACATATTTTCTTTGTATTAATCCTCCTCAACCAAAAGCTACTCTAAATATAAAAAAATTGAGGTCAGTCTATAATATATATATATATATATATATATCACGGTCAATAGTCTCAACTACACTTTGAAATTCTATTTAAATTCACACTATTAGGCACTATACGAATAAAAACCATAACACATTTCATATTCTTATCACACAATTTTTATTCTTATCGGTCTAATGTTCTTAGTCACACATTATTATTTGACACTTACTCTACGATGCCACAGACATAAATTCAAATACTCCCTACTAACCACAAATATAAACCACCATTCTGATGAGCCATACAACGATAGCCTCACAACCAGCAATCAAAAAGGCTGCCACCGCCCTCTTTGGCACACTCTCCTAATCGCAAAAAAAAAAATCATCCCACAATTTGCTGTCATCTTTACCACGCGCTCCTAACCACAAGAAAAAATCATCACAAAGGCCGCCGTTATCTTTAACTTCCGCCCCCGGCACGCGAAACCACTGAGAAGCTCACACCACACACCAAATATCTCACCTCTCTTTCACATATCTTCTGTCTCTTTCTCGCTTGGAATTCCCAGGCCATACCGCCCCCATTCCTACTAGTTCTTTCCTCCGACATATCGTTAAGAAGATTGTAAGGGAATAGGTGTTCCCTCGAATGTTTCGAGGGTTGTTCAGTCGGCGGGAAACGCATTTGAAAGTCTACAAACTAATCTGGCTTGCGGAAAAAAGTTTCAGGTTAAATGTAAAATATACGGGTTTTTCGCTTATAACTTTGAAATGGTACATGGTATTAAAGAGTAGTGCATGAAAAACTTTTAGATAACATAATTTTCTACAAAAGATATGATGGTTAAGAAGACATCGGCGTTTGAAAAAACTTAAATTGACGAAAATACCCCTGTTTCGTTATAACTCAGAAATGGTGAAAACATTTGCGTAAAAAGTTTATGCATTGTATTACCTTCTATTTAAAAACATATATTTATTTTTTCAAAAACTGACAGTCGGAAAGATATACATTTTTGAAAAATTTCATCAAAAACCTAAAGTTCCAGATCTAAACTTTTAACTCTTAAATAACAAAGTTTTTATAAACTAATTTATGCTTAGTTTTAAATAAGCATATAATCTACAAAAAATATACATTTTTTTCCATACGAGTGACCAGAAACAAGATATTGTTACTTTAAAAAGGTAAAGTATCAAAAAAAAAAATAATTTTTCGCAAGCCACTCTTAAACGTTAAATGTTAGAAAATTTCTACATGAAAATATAATTTTTTTATTTCATTTAGCAGTCATTAAAAAGATATTATGCCGATTACAGAATTCGCAATATTCTACTCCCCGGGAATTTACCAGATTCACGCTGGATTCTCTTTCGCGTTCTTTTCAATTAGTGAATTCGTCGAATGAACTATGTAACCCATTCCTGAACTTCCCTACCATTATTCAAACTATAGTAACGCTTCTGTCATTTATTGACGTTTCCAAAATCTTAGAGGGTGTTCAGGCAGGGCCTCACGTCAAAATAAGTCGCCTCACGTGAAGCCTGTCTGAACACCATCTTAAAATTGTAAATAATTTATTTCTTTAAAATTAATGCTAGATACCTTACTTTATTTGTACTTTACTTTTACACTCGGAATTTTAAGTTTTAGCTAACAGTTTTTGTTATTCATGATGATTTTCTGGGGAATAAAGAAAAACAATAGCAGATTCGCAAAATAATTGGTGCGGATGTAAAATGGGAAAGTTTGTATGGAGAGCGAATGGTTTGCCGTTTCACTAATATCAAATTAGTTGAACAAAATGTCGGAGGTGCAAGTAATGTTACCGACATTCGTTCAATTTTCTATCGCGAATTCACTAATAGCTAAAATCTCGAAAGTGAGTTGAATGGTGCTAAAGCTCATTCGCCGAATTCACTAATAGAGGGGATTATTTCTTATATAAAATGGGCAAAAGTCAAAAATAACGGTATTTTACGTTTTTTTCTTAAATGGTGATGTTTTTGACAAATAATTTATACTTGTCTCATAGACAATAATAATTATATAAGAAGTCTTAAGAGAACTTTTTCGATACGAGGCTCCATTAAAATGATATTGAGATTTCAAGAGAGATCAACTTTTTGATAATTTTTATTTTTCGGGCCCAAAATGATTATCACCGTGACATAGAAAAATGATAGCATTTTTTAGATGATCGTAGTATAAACATTTTTTAACATAGAGGGAGGGGTCTATCTCCCCCAATTCAAGCAGGAGGGGCAGTTTCCTGAAAATAATACTAAAAATTAAAAAAAGTATAGTTAAAAACAAATGGCAACACTAACGATAAAGTGCAATATATGTTTTTTTTACCTTGAGACCTGTTCTTTAATATGTTTTTGAAAATTAGTTATTTCTGCCCATAATTTTCGAAAAAATAATTTCAAACTCAAAATTAAAAGAATCAAAAAATTATGTACTGTTGTTTTTTAAAAATTATGAAATCAGGCACTGTATTTTTTTCTGAAATTTTGTTTCTTGCGAATACTCTTTTTTTTGAATAGTATTCAGAACAAAAGTTCATTACCACTTGAGGAAAATTCAAAGTTAAATGTTTTATCTTTATTTTGTTATAACCAATACTCGTGCAAAGGTTATACGCAAGAAAAAACTATCAGACATTTGACCCTAAATAACTTTTATCGCAAGCCAGATTCATCTGTAGACTTTTGCACGAGCATTGGTTATTACAAAAAATTAAAAAAAATAACTTTGAATTTTCTGAATATTATTCAAAAAATAGGGTATTCGCAAAAAAAAAAAATTCAGGCGTTTGACCTTAAATAACTTTTGCACGAGTATTGTTCATAATACAATGAAGATGATAGCGTTTTAAAATTTCAACTTGGAATTTGCTTCAAGTTGAAATGCATTTTTCCACGGTAGTACAAAAAAAGCAAAATCTAATAACAAGAAGTTTTCTTAGTTTACAATTTTTTCGAAAACTAGATGACATAAAATCATCTAGTTTTTAGTGTTCGATTAAAAATTTATAGAAGAAGTGTATAAAGAAATTTTTTAACACAGGGAGGGGTCTATCTCTCTCCAGGAGGGACAATTTCCTAAAAATAATACTAAAAACAGAAAAAAATATAATTAATAAACAAATGGCAACACTAACAACAAAAAGCTATATTTGTTTATCTTGAGGTCTGTTCATTAATATGTTTTTGAAATAAGTTATTCCTTTTCATAGTTTTCAAAAAAAATAATTTCAAACTCAAAATTTAATTATATACTGTTGTTTTTTTCTAAATTATGAAATGAGGTACTGTATTTTTTTTCTTTTTACACTTCTTCTATACATTTTTAATCGAACACTGAAAACCAGATGATTTTATGTCATCTAGTTTTCGAAAACTTCCTTTTTATTAGATTTTGTTTTTTTTGTACTACCGAGGAAAAATGCATTTCAACTTGGGGAAAATCCAAGTTAAAATTTTTAAACGCTATTATCTTTATTTTATTATAAACAGTACTCGTGCAAAAGTCTATAGATGAATCTGGCTTGCAACCAAAGTTATTAAAAGGTCAAACGCCTAAAATTTAGTTTCTTGCGAATACCCTTATTTTCAGGGTCAAACGTCTGACATTTTTTTATGCGTATAACCTTTTTTTAATAGTATTCAGAGCAAAAATTCATTACCACTTGAGGAAAATTCAAAGCTAAAATTTGTAATCACTCTTATCTTTATTTTATTATAAGCAATACTTTTGCAAAAGTCTATAGACGAATCTAGCTTGCACTAAAAGTTATTTAAGGTCAAACGTCTGACTTTTTCCATGCGTATAATCTTTTTTTTTAAATAGTATTAAGAACAAAAATTCATAACAACTTGAGGAAAATTCAAAGTTGAATGTTTTATCTTTATTTTGTTATAACCAATACTCGTGCAAGGTTATACGCAAGAAAAAAATAATAGACATTTGACCCTAAATAACTTTTATCGCAAGCCGGAAGTACAAAAAAAAAGCAAAATCTAAAAAAGAAGTTTTCTTAGTTTACAATTTTTTCGACAACTAGATGACATAAAATCATCTAGTTTTCAGTGTTCGATTAAAAATGTATAGAAGAATTGTATAAAGAAAAAAAAAAAATACAGTATCTGATTTCATAATTTAGAAAAAACAACGGTATCTAATTAAATTTTAAGTTTGAAATTAATTTTTTTGAAAACTACGAAAAGGAATAACTTATTTTCAAAAACATATTAATGAACAGACCTGAAGGTAAACAAATATAGCTTTTTGTTGTTAGTGTTGCCATTTGTTTATTAATTATATTTTTTTTTTGTTTTTTGTATTATTTTTAGGAAATTGTCGCTCCTGAAGAGAGATAGACCCCTCCCTCTGTGTTAAAAAATGTTTTACTATGATTCTCTAAAAAACGCTATAATTATCTTATGTCACGGTTTTAACCATTTTGGGCCGGTAAAACAAGCACTTTCAAACATTGATCTTTTTTTAAGAAATCTTAATATCTTTTTAATGGGGCATCGTATCGAAAAAGTTCTCTTAAGAGTTCTTATATAATTATTATTGTCTATAAGACTAGTATAAATTATTTGTCAAAAACATAACCATTTAAGAGAAAAACGTAAAATACCTTTATATTTCACTTTTGCCTATTTTATATAAGAAATAATATCTTTTTTTTTTTTTTTTTTTTAACTTTATTGAGGCATATAAAATCAATACATTAAAAGAAATAATCTTTTTTTTTTTTTTTTTTTGTATGGTCGACTTAAAGATATGTCTGACTTAAGAAAAATAGTTAAATATTCAAATATATTATCAAAAATTTCATATCAATAAACAAAATAAAATTAGTTTAATATTTGGTCGCTTGCTCCCGGCGAACCACCGCTGCTTTGCTCTTTTTTTGGCAAATCATAACTTACTGACTAGGACTAAAACTAAAATTAAAACTAAAACTAAAATAAGACTAAAACTAAAAAAGATCCACCTAAAATTTGAAATTATATTATTACAAGGGCACCTTAACAATTTGAATTATACAAATATTTATGTTAGCAACACTTCTATACAACGATATATATTAAAACAGATTCATCCCCTATAGTTCAGAGGAGAGGCTTTATCGTAAAACGGAGCTTGAAAACTAACGTTTGTATCTGGTCTTAACAGAGCGACAGACCCCTCATTAAGTAAATTGAAAGGTGACAAATAATATATGTCAGCTAAACAATCATCAATATTAGAGTCCATTAGGGATCTAACCAGTGGGTTTGAGTGGGAACTTATTCGCTCCATCTTTTTTAAGAGAAGATCAATTTGGTAGGTCATTAAAGGGGTAACCTTAGTTGCATCATATATAGATTTATTTGAAAACCATTTTTTATCCGGCTTTCTAAACAATCCGCAGCAAAATCTCAAAATTTGTCGTTCAAAAATTTGTAGTTCTTTTGCCACCGTGGGTGATATCGTAAACCAACTACAGAATCCATAGGTCAAAATCGGTCTAATAAGGGTCTTATACATTAGAATTTTTGTTTTTTCTAACATATATTTTGAGTTAAATAAAGACTTTAGTGACGCTGTAACCATTTTAGCCTTTTTAAGTACTGCTCTACCGTGTTTATTAAAAAGAAATCTGTTATGGAAGTTTATTCCGAGGTATTTTGATTCAGAACGTAGTGGGATTTCAAAGTTATTTATTTTTAAGTTTAAGGATTTGCTCTCTTTAACCGCAAGATAGTGTCCCTTTCCGCTAGCATTTCGATAACAAGTTAATCCACATTTTCCTGAATTAATTTTCAGTCTCCATTTTTTAAAATAATTTTCCACAAGTGGAAGCCTTCGCTTAATCTTTCTAAGTGCTAAAGTGGGCCGCACATCACTTGCCATATAATCGTGTCATCTGCATAATGTAGTGAACCGGGTTCATTCGTTATAGGGTCTGAAAGTGGAAAATCTTGCAAAAAAATATTGAACAAAAAAGGCCCCAAAATCGATCCTTGAGGAACACCTGTATTCACAGGAAAAAAGTTTGTGTTCTCAGATCCAATAAATATTGCGGATGTTCTGTTCGATAGGAAGCTGAAAATGATTTTAACTAGCCAAGTCGGAAAGTTTAGCCGTATAAGTTTGAATATGAGACCATGATGCCAAAGCGAATCAAACGCCTTCTCGAGATCAATATCTAAGCTCACTGTGCATGTTTTGTTCCTTAGATTATGAATAACCTTATTCTGAAATAAGAGCAAGGCATCTTTTTAATGACTGCTAAATGAAATTAAAAACTATATTTTCTTGTAGAAAGTTGAATAAACAAGAAACTGTGCTAAAATAAATTTTCTAACATTTAACGTTTAAGAGTGGTTAGCGAAAAATTAATATTTCCGTTACTTTACCCTTTTTGAAGTAGCAATATCTTGTTACTAGTCACTCGTATGGAAAAAAATCTATAAGTAATTTTTGTAGATTATATTTTAATCTATGAACTGAGCATAAATTATTTTATAAAAACTAAGTTATTTAAGAGTTAAAAGCTAAGATCTGGAATTTTGGGTTTTTGATGAAATTTTTCAAATAATTATATCATTAAAACTGTCAGTATTAGAAAAAATTAAAAATATATTTTTTTTTTAAATAGAAGGTAATACAGTGCATAAACCTTACGTACAAATGTTTTCGATAACACTCACCATATCTGAGTTATAAGCAAACAGGGGGTTTTTTCGTCAATTTACGTTTTTTTTCAAACGCCGATATCTTCTTAACCATCAGTTGGAGAAAAAAAAGAGTTATAATATTTTTTGTAGAAAATTATGTTATCTACAAGTTTTTCATGCACTACTTTAATTCCATGTACTGGTTCAAAGTTATAGGCGAAAAATCAGTATTTTTGACATTTAACCCCTGAAAAGCTTTTTTACGCAAGCCAGATTAGTTTGTAGACTTTTGCATGCGTTTTCCTTGGCCACAAATAAAGATAATTGCACTCAAAAATCTTCACTTGGAATTTTTCCGCAGATTGGCATTTTATTTCTACATTTTTCCTGGGCTATCCCTTGCTTCTCTACGCTCACTGTGTAGGAACCCCGTGGTTTAAGCGCCACTTAAACTATCTGTGATAACCTTTAACCTAAACGGAAGTAAGGACTTACTTCCGGTATATTTTCTCGCGGTTGATCTTCATCTTCCCCACTCTAACTTCCCTAAGCACTTACTAGAATGCTACAATGCTGACATGTTGACTTTATTCAACATGAAAAGAAAACAAATTTAAGTATTCAGGGATCATAGAATAATTCTTATAACAAATTGGTTTTATTCATTCAACTTTAATAATTCATAGTTCTTATAAAATCCTAAAAATAATTCAGGAGCAAGTTAGGTGTCAATTCTTTTTGGTTAAAGCCGAATCGAAAAAATAATCAAATAATTTAAAAAAAAATTATTTCGAGAGAGAAATTTAATACGCATTAATCAGACTTTACATATTATGATATTTCAATTTAGTCAAGATGAACTCTTAAAAATGCTGTTTATAACTAAAAACAAAATCTCTTCTCCTAATAAATAAGAACTCGACTTCACTTAAAGATCTTCTTAAGATCATGTAAGATAATTAATAAAATCACTCGATTATCATAGCTATAAACAAAATGTTGATCAATCTAACAGATGTTATCTGTACCTTCGTTCAACTAATATTAAGCTTAGCTTTTTTATCTATCTCTTATATGTAAAATTTGCATGTCAAAATTTTGGACTCACCGTTTATTCTCCTCCAATGAAGTGGTGCACCCTACCATCTTGGCTGGACCTGCAGCTTTTAAGTTATTTTACTCTAGTCTCTTTTCATAATATAGATAAAGCTATTGTTTAAGGATGGGAAAAAAAAGTAAGCTGGGCAAATTGAACAAAATTTAATACTGAGTGTTGTTTTGAACAGAGAATATCAATTACCAAGAAGCCAATCCTCGGCTATCATCTGGCTTTGCCTACAAACTGAAACACGCACACATAGACAGTTGGGCTAAATTCATCACTTTGTTTTTGCACATATTGACAGCTGGGCTAAATTCACTACGCATTTATTCGCACACATATACAGTTGGGCTTAATTCAATACCAATATGTTTGGGCTATTTTTGAAAATCTTCAGTTATTTTCAAATTTATTTTGGCTACAATGGCCTAGTTCAAAAAGATTAATAAAGGCTTCAACGCAATATAAAGTTCTAACCCAACTTATAAATTTGTTTCGAAAGAGTATTAAACTTTTCATTATTCAACGGAATATTCTCATCAAAATTGATTTAAAAATATGGCTCGTTTGAAAGGGATTAGTTTTCACTTCTCTAGTATGACTGTGCGGTACGTTCTTTTTCTAACTATAGTTAAATATTGTTGTTATGTCAAAAATAGTTGTTGATGTGTCATTGTTAGGATTGTTACAATTCTATTAAGGAACGAAACGCTGTTAGATATTGTTAATGTGTCAAATAAATGATTGAAAAATATTTTAGTTGCATTATTATTGAATAAAAATATATATTTTGCAGCACAAAAGTTTCCTTTATTGCTTATATATGACACAAATATCATTTTAACTATTGTTTTTTCTCTGAATTTTATCAAAACCAACAAGAATTTGGTTTGGCCTTACTCGCTTACCACCCCACCAATCTCAGATATTCAGTTCAATGCATTAAATTGGAATCACTTTTATCAAGAATTGTCTCGTATGAGACAAGAAGCTTGAATTAATAAGAAACAGCTTTCTTCAAGAAAAATATAAAATAATATATTAGTATATCTATACAAAACACACATTTTTAATTAAATAACTAGAGATATAACGGATAAATTAATTAATTAAAACCAACCTTAGACATTGACAATAATAAAAAATGTATGTGTTTATGTGCTTAATTGAATATCAATTATGAAATGAGCGATTATAACTTGGCGTCACCATATTCATTAATACAAGCAATATAGAAACAAAGTTTAACATAAATATTGTATAATAATTTTACGGGATGACTATTGAAGCGAAAGTATCTTGGTTACTTCATAAGATCATTATAGAGAGATTAAAGAAACATAAGTACATCGCTTCTTTTGAGCTGTAAAGTAATGCTCCAATAAAGTATTTACTAGGCCTAGAAGGAGCGCTATAGAAACAAATAACACTTTAATGTCTGAAATTCGAAGCAATTTTTGGGTTGGGCTGTTACCCCTCTGAAAGGTAGTAAATACCCGGATTTAGTATTACTGCTTCCTTCAATATATCTTCAGAAAATTATATCAGCGTGATAAAAGCAATGTTCCAATGTTTCTTTAGTCTCTCTATATTGCTTCTGTGAAATGACCAAGGAGCTTCCGCTTCAATAGTCATCCAGTAAAATATTTATATAATTTTTATGTTCTACTTTGTTTTCATTAGAGACCAAATGAGGCGATTTTGCAAACTACAGAGAAAGTGTTTTCATCTGTAATTTGGTATTTCTTTTGAGAGCTCATTTCATTTTTCGAATTTCAGCTGCCTCTTAATCGCTTTTTGTTGTTGGTTTTTCGTTTCAGCTTTGAAATGTTCGTACAGAATCTTTTCAGAGCTCCTTCAATGTGCCCAATCGAGTGTTTTTGTTAGTTAATTCCGTGCGAACTTGGTTGAAATTATTTCATTTCGAAATCGGAATTTGTGTGGGAAATGAGATGATTTCGTATCAAATTTGGAAATTTTCAACGAAATTCCCTCATTTGGTCTAAAGAAAACGTAGCATTAGGGGTCTCTCAAGCCAACGCAAATGCCGATTGATTCGCAGCTTGGTATATAACAGATGAACAAATTTTCTTTTAGTTCATGGTTGTATGTTTGACCTAAATGATCTAAAGGAAAAATCTAAGAAAATGAACCTACATACTGCAATTTTGTATACATGCATCCCAAAATTTAATGGGAAAAGAAAAAAAAAATGACAAAAATTAAAACACAAAAAATAGGCAAATAATAAGTAAAAAAAAGTCCATTCACATACATACCTACGACCTTGAATTAAAAATTGATTTAAATTTCTAGATAAGGGCATTTTCATGGTATCTCATGTTACAATTGGGAAAGACTTACGAGCTTTTTTATTAAAAATTTCATACTTATTTATATGACTATGAGAACAAAAACTCGTCATATCCAAAATTTTCATTTTGTGCAAATAGAAGAAAACTAAATAAGGCTAAATGGTGGATCCTAGCAAAGATTTTATTTTGTATAATAAGAAATTTTTAAATCTGTGTAAAGGGTTTTTCAACAGGGACGCTACAAAAGTAGAGCGACAGGAACAGCAAGCGACGCCATATTTTTTGCCGCTCTTTTGACATTTCTCTTCAGTAAGGTTTGCCATTTCATGATGGAAAGATATACGTACAAAATGTAATGATTGAAATAATACAGTACAAAATGTTCCCGTGCCAGTGAGACAAAGAAGTGCCCGTAGTGTCGAGAATATTGCTGCCGCTGAGGCTTCAGTTGCAGAAAGCCCAAATTTGTCTCTCACACGTCGGTCTCAAGCGTTGGGCATCTCTGTGACGTCGTTGTGGCGAATTTCACGAAAAGATCTTGGCCTATATCCTTACAAGATTAAATTGACGCAAGAATTGAAGCCGCTTGACCACCAGAAGCGTCGTATGTTCGTGAATTGGGCTGAGCAACAGCTTGAAAATGATTCGGATTTTCATTGAAAAATCATCTTCAGCGATGAGGCTCATTTCTGGCTGACTGGCTTCGTCAATAAACAAAATATGCGGTATTGGTCAGGCAGCAATCCACACGTACATGTGTCATCATTGCATCCCGAAAAAATTACGGTTTGGTGTGGTTTATGGGCCGGTGGCGTCATTGGGCCGTACTTCTTCCGTGATGATCAAGACCGGCACGTTACTCTGAATGGATATCGCTGCCGTTCAATGATAACTGAATATTTTTGGCCACAATTGGATGATATGGACTTCGAGGACATGTGGTTCCAACAGGACGGCGCACAGTGGTGCGAGAGCGGAAAAAAGTCTTTTGAAAAAGTCATATCTATCCTTTTATACTATATGTTTAAGTATTCTTAGATAACCCGAGCGTATGATTTAAAAGTATTTTTTAACATATATATTGTATGTTCTGATTTACAAGCCCTCAAAGTTGAAAAATAATTTTACTCAAATCGCGAACCGTATTTTCAACAAATTGTGAGATGTTTTTTTAGTCTATTTTTGATTATCTAAAAAAAAAATATTGATTATCTATAAAAGATACCTTCTATAAGTAGCTTGAAGCTTTAGTACTAAGAAAAAATGCTTTTTTTTTAAACATTTTGATTTAAAAAAAGCAAAACAAGATACCAAGAAAGTAAGTATGCCAGCATATGCTCCATACTTTCATGTTAAAGCACAGAAAAAATCAGCTGCAGATGCGTGCAGATGTGGAAGTTATGCTCAAAAATTTTTCACTGAATCGGATTTCAAAAAACTCCGTCTTGACGGTGGTGTTTACCAAAAAGTTTGATTTCTTCGGTATTAATTGTCAGAATGAACTGGTTTAGCCTATTATTTTAAGAAAAATGTCAAACTTTATTTTAAAAAGAAAACAAAAATTAATACATTGACCCAGGTCTGAGAATTTCGATTTTTGCGAAACCATTTATTTCTACCTTGAAAATTCTTCAACTTTCAACTCAATTTTCTTAAAAACAACACACGAAAAAGAATATAGTTTTATGATATTTTGAATTATATGATAAAGCTTAATAGAAAATAAAGAAAAGGATTAGGGAAAATCCTTTATTATTTTTTTTTTTTTATTTTTCGCTAAAAGTAGGGCAGGTAAAAATAAAAAAAGGTGTTAATTTTTACTCTTTGGTCAACCAATAAGTGAAAGTGAAGTGAAATATAATAACAAACATGTATAGTGAATTCAATACATTAAAATGGATTCAATCGAAATTCCTTATTCGGTGTTATGTAGTGAACTTATTACTAATGGTCATGATGTTCAAAACTTAATTTCTGAGCAAATAGAAACTGTGCTGTCAGAATTAAAGAAACGTTTTATGTCTCATTTTTTAAGTCGATGGAACGCAATTCATAGAAAAAAAGTCATTTTTGAAAAAAATACACTCATTGGCTCGAAGGAGTTTTCGAAGAAGAACAAACCCAAAGTGAATTGCCCGAAACGTCAGCTAATATGGGAAGACCACGAAAGAGTTTTGACGAATGCTGTGATCGAGCTAAAAGGTATAAGAGGGACGAAATTAGAAATATATTTCCTCAAGAAGAGATAAACTATGCAGCAACATCAGAGAGCTTTTCCTGCTCACAATTTGATCACAATTTTGACCAAGCATGTATGAGACTAATCTTAACATGTGTGTCAAATTTCATTAAAATTCGTTAAATAGTTCAGATTTAACTGACTTTTTTCCGCTCTCCCATACAAACATCGAAACCCTCAAATTTTAGAAAAATGTCGATAACTTTGTTTCTTATCATTTTTTTTTTTTTTCAACTAAATTTTGACCAAATATGATAAGACTAAACTAAACATGTTTGCCAAATTTCATTTTAATCCGTTGAACCGTTCTCTCCCATACAAACCGAACCACTGTGCAACACCGACACAAAGCAGAGAATATCAATTACCAAGAAGCCAATCTTTCGTACGTTTCACCCTCCAAAACCCATTTGTTTACGTTGTTGTATTTGCAATTTGACTTGGTATCGATGAATAAATGTGAATTGCAACAACAATGTAACGCGGTGAGATTTATTTGTTTTGACAGCTCAGGTTTCTTACTTTGAAAATTAGAAAATAGTTTTAAGAATTCTTCGGCTACCAACAAAAATATCGACGTGAAATTGTTTAATATACAACAACAATTGTAATTGTTAGTTAATATACATTCACAATTATAATAAAATACAAAAAATGAATCCATAAAACTTCTTCAATCACTCAGATTTCCATTCATCTTCAATGCATCTTGCGTATTATACAGGGTGTCCCTTTCTTCATACAAAATAATTTTAAAATTATTGTTGGATATATTCTAAGGAAAAAAATAGTTAAGAAAAATACGATATAAAAAATTGTTTCTGAAATTTGACACCCGGAACTTCGATTTGTTTTTTAAACTTCAAAACTTCACTAAACTCTCAATTTCCACTTTATAAGTATTAAAGTAGATATTAGGTGGGTTTTATTATCTTCTGTTGGGATTTGGGTATTGATCTGGATTTACTTTTAGTGCAAAAAAAGAAATAATGAGGATTTTTCAAAATCGTTTTTGTAGGACGTGTTAAAAGTTAAAAGCTGTTTTTGATTTTTTTTTATACTTCTTGACATCCAAGCATTTGGCTTTGAGTGTTTAATATATTGAATACTCATTACTGAAATTATAAAAAAATTAAATAGTTTTAACAAAAGCATTAACTTTTTTTTAGTTTTAAGTTTGATAATTATTTTTTTTTAAATCATTACGAAACGACTTAATTTTAAAATTAGATTCGAGAATAGTTTTTTCCCATACGATTTTTTTCTAAAAATATTATTTCATAAATTATCCTGCATGAAATAGGGAACACCCTGCATTTGGTTTTGTTTGGACATCTTATTGACAGAACGAGGTGAATAATTCTGACCACGGGACGTGTTCAACAAATAGAAACCAAACTAGGGCCAGTTTCACATTGGGTGTGTTTTTTTTCTTTGCCTGAATGGGCTTGGACGAAAAAAAAACGACGTCGGGGCTAAACAACGATCCGTGGTTCACAATTTTTAATTTATCAATTTCGGCGTGTTTACTGGGTTTTAATGATGATTTAGGTTTCATGTAAGTTATAGTAGCCAGTTACATGCTTAAACCATCCTCAGTTAAACCACCAAATCAGTGAACTTAAAGTGTGGAGCTATGGATCAAAACATTTACCCCGTTTAATTAATAGATAGATACAAACACATCGTTAAATAAATAAGTAGATAGTTATAAACTATATATATTACTAAATATCAACCTAAATTTGTGTGTGTTACTTCATGTCTATATTGCTTGTATTAGTAAAAATAGTCACGCTTAAAGCTATAACTAGCAATTATATAATTTAAATTCAGTTTGGCGCCCGAACATATTTGTATTATTTCTCATTACTGTAAGCCAAAATGTTTTGGGTTGATATTTAGTAATTAATATATTTTATAACTATCTATTTATTTATTTAACGATGTGTTTGGATCTATCTATTAATTAAACGGGGTTAATGTTTTGATCCATAGCTCCACACTTTTATTATCCCAATAGGAGATAATAAAACCCACCTCATATCTACTTTAATACTTATAAAGTGGAAATTCAGAGTTTAGTGAAGTTTAAAAAACATATTAAAGTTCCGGTTGTCAAATTTCAGAAACAATTTTTTGTATCGTATTTTTCTTAACTATTTTTTTCCTTAGAATATGTCCAACAATAATTTAAAAATTATTCTGTATGAAGAAAGGGACACCCTGTATAATACGCAAGATGCATTGAAGATGAATGGAAATCTGAGTGATTGAAGACGTTTTATGGATTCATTTTTTGTATTTTATTATAATTGTGGATGTATTTTAACTAACAATTACAATTGTTGGTGTACATTAAACAATTTCACGTCGATATTTTTGTTTGTAGCCGAAGAATTCATAAAAGTATTTTCCAATTTTCCAAAGAAAAAAACCTGAGCTGTCAAAACAAATAAATCTCACCGCGTTACATTGTTGTTGCAATTCACATTTATTCATCGACACCAAGTCAAATTGCAAATACAACAATGTAAACAAATGGGTTTTGGAGGGTGAAACGTACGAAAGATTGGCCTCTTGGTCATTGATATTCTCTGGTTTGTGTCGGTGTTGTAGCAACGAAGTTAAAACTTTCACAGATTTTGTTTTTTGTCCTTGGTCAATGCGAGAAGAAATATAAACATTGATATAATCATAGGTGTATTTTCTTTCTTTTTTTATTGAGGGTATGTTTTGTTTTTGTAATTAACTTGCAATTTGCTTGTTAGACTTTGATGATATAGTCATATAGGTAACTTTTTTAGGTATGTATTTGACTTGAAATTTCATTGAAAGATTTCGATGGAATTTTGTTTGCAAGATCTGTTTAGATTATTATTGATAGAAATGGGTACTTATTATTATTGATTTCGAGGATAGGTTGGAATGTAGGTAGGTATATTTTAATAGAAGTTTTTATGCAAAATTGGGTGGTGGGCTTAGGTAAAGATATAGGATCTCTTTTGGTAGGTATAGGTTCTTTAATGATCAATAGTTTCAACAGGGGTTCAGGTGAAATGAATGAAATTGTATTTTGGTCACAATTTGTTTCATTTGACCTGAAGCCCTCTACTTAAAGTTATTAATGCTAATTTAGAGGATAGATTAAAGTGTAGGTAGGTTAGTAGGCAGGTTTTTTTTTGAGTACGTATATATGCATACATATATTCACCTGAGAATAATAAGTATAATATTTTAGAGTACAATTGAGAAAGGGGGGGGGGGGGTGGTGTGGAAGCTGACCATATACAATCATTTGTAGCAAAACTATTCATATCCAAATTTAGTTGTTAAATATATTTTAAACGGAACTTTCAATATATTTTTGCTCTTAATCATAACATATATCGGGTTTTTCAATAAGAGCACTACAAAAGTTTTTTTTTTAATAAAACAAAAACGGTTTTGGATATCAATGAAATTCTTTGTTCCTGTGAAAGTAGGTTTGATGCCATTATGTATAGAACTCGATTTCTTTTGCATGGGCACTACGGGCACGCTTGCAGAAGTCCAGACGCTGAACCCAATTGTCTGCAATTTCACGTTCGATATTCGTACGAAGTTCATCAATCGGCGCTGGCTTGTTGGCATAGACCGTAGACTTGACGTAGCCTCACAGGAAATAGTCTAACGGCGTCAAATCGCACGACCGTGGTGGCCAAGCGACTGGACCATTTCGTGAGATAACACGGTCTCCAAAATTGGTTTCCAATAAATTGATTTTGTTATTCGCTGTGTGGCTTGTGGCGCCGTCCTGTTGGAACCACATGTCCTCCAAGTCCATTTCATCCAATTGGGGTCAAAAATATTCAGTTATCATTGAACGGTAGCGATATCCATTCAGAGTAACGTGCCGGTCTTGATCATCACGGAAGAGGTACGGCCCAATGATGCCACCGGCCCTTAAACCACACCAAACCGTAATTTTTTCAGGATGCAATGATGACACATGAAGTACGTGTGGATTTCTGCCTGACCAGTACCGCATATTTTGTTTATTGACGAAGCCAGTCAGCCAGAAATGAGCCTCATCGCTGAAGATGATTTTTCAATGAAAATCCGAATCATTTTCAAGTTGTTGCTCAGCCCAATTCACGAACATACGACGCTTCTGGTGGTCAAGCGGCTTCAATTCTTGCGTCAATTTAATCTTGTAAGGATATAGGCCAAGATCTTTTCGCAAAATTCGCCACAACGACGTCACAGAGATGCCCAATGCTTGAGAACGACGTGTGAGGAACACATTTGGGCTTTCTGCAACTGAAGCCTCAGCGGCAGCAATATTCTCGACACTACGGGCACTTCTTTGTCTCACTGGCACGGGAACATTTTGTACTGTATTATTTCAATCATTACTTTTTGTACGTATATCTTTCCATCATGAAATTGCAAACCTTACTGAAGTGAAATGTCAAAAGAGCGGCAAAAAATATGGCGTCACTTGCTGTTCCTGTCGCTCTACTTTTGTAGCGTCCCTGTTGGAAAACCCTTTACATAGATTTAAAAATTTCTTATTATACAAAATAAAATCATTGCAAAGATCCACCATTTAGCCTTATTTAGTTTTCTTCTATTTGCACAAAATGAAAATTTTGGATATGACGAGTTTTTGTTCTCAAACTCATATAAATAAGTATGAAGTTGCCCGTTTCTAGAAATTTAAATCAATTTTTAATTCAAGTTCGTAGGTATGTAGGTATGTGAATGGACTTTTTTACTTATCATCTGCCTATTTTTTGTGTTTTAATTTTGATTTTAGCTTTTTATTTAATGGGCTACTTATTTCATATCAGTATTATAACTTAATTTAAACTATCAACAGCAAAGTTGACAGTTTTTTTTGACTTTTGTCATTTTTTTTTCTTTTCCCATTAAATTCTGGGATGCATATATACAAAATTGCAGTATGTAGGTACATTTTCTTAGATTTTTCCTTTAGATCATTTAGGTCAAACATACAACCATGAACTAAAAGAAAATTTGTTCATCTGTTGTATACCAACTAACGTCAATTTTTGGTAGCGGAGAAGACAAGAAATATTCAGTAATTTCAACGTGTATATTTTTTTCTAAAATACACCTATCAAGAAAACTGACCCAAAATTAAGTAGAGTATTGAAAATACTTTTGAAAATCTCACTGCACATCGCGATGTGCTTCACGATTTATTGAGAACTGAATGCACCAAAAATACCGAAAAATGCACATACAAAAGATATCGTATGCGTTTCTTTGATCACTTCCTTATTTTACAACAACAAGTAGAATTTTGTATCTATAGTTTTTTCGTAAACTTTTATTTATATTTTTAATTTTGGTTCACCTAAATATATTTTTCCCACAACTTAAAAATGAATTGCCAGGCTTCGATTTTTTTGTGTTAGAGAAAAGGAGACCAATTTTTATCGATTTTCCTATCCTCAAACATACTCTCAAACTATACTCTCAAACCAAATGCCATCAAATGGTACACTGATGGATCGAGAACAGCTGAAGGGACTGGGGCTGGAGTCTTTGGGCCTAGAACCAAACTTTCCATACCGATCGGACAGTCTACTAGCATTTTTCAAGTCGAAGTTCACGCCATAGCAAAATGTGCACAACGTAATCTCGAAAGAAATTACCGAAACCAAAACATTGCCATTATGTCAGACAGTCAAGCTGCATTCAAAGCTCTGAGCTCCTACGCAATCAGCTCTTAAGTAGTTTGGGAGTGTGTGAACAAGCTGAATGTCCTGGGCAAGAACAACAGTGACACACTTCACTGGGTACCTGGTCACGTTGGTGTCCAGGGTAATGAAGAAGCAGATTCCTTGGCAAAAATAGGGGCAAAGACTCCATTAATGGGGCCTGAACCCTATTGTGGCTTAGGAGAAAATGTGATAAAATACAAAATTAAAGAACTGGAGGAGGCAAAAAGATCCAAAACTGGAAAGAACTCCACAAGCTAAGGCAGGCAAAATTATTACTTGGTAGTTACAATCGAGCACGATTTAAAGACTGCATCAACCTAACTAGGAACAACCTTAGGATAATATCTGGTCTCCTCACCGGGCACTGTAAACTTAAAAGACACCTAAATATCCTTGGTGTGGTTAGCAGTCCAACATGCAGATTCTGCTGCACATATGAGGAAACACCAGACCATATACCAGGAAAATGCGATGCAATTATGCACCAAAGGAAAAAACACCTGGGAAACTACCAGGTAGAAGAGAGTGATCTTTCCTCTCTAAAAGTCCTCCAAATACTTAAATTTCCTAGGGAAATAAAATTGGAGGAAGAACTGTAGAATGAGCAACCTCATTCAGTCTAAGGTGGGGGCACAATAGATCTTAAGGTCGCAGTTCAACAACCCCCAAAAAATTTCTTTCATTCATTCATTCATCCTCAAACATCTGTTCGAAAATAGAACTCTGGCTCTTTGATATTGTTCCTGTTTTCAAACTGCTGTTTTTGGACAAATTGTATTGATGTTCGAAGACAGGATAGATACAGGGCAAAAAATTGTTTTTATTTTTTTTTTTCATTTTACATTAGAATGAAAAAAAATAAAAACGATTTTTTGCCATGTATCCTGTCTATCATATTTTGGTCAAAAAAATTGAACAAACCTTTCTCTAAATACACTAAAACTAACTCAATTTTTTGTTTTCGCCTACCTACCTATCTCAAATTCATATATTTATCACATACCACAGTACACAAATAGAAGGTATTATATTGCGCAGGTTGTCTAAAATGAGAACTGTCAGAAGGAATTCAAGATGGCCGTTCTCGTGATATGTCTGCCGTATTACAACAACAACAAACACGAAATAAATTATTGAAATAACACTCAAACACAATTTTCTTATTGTCAAAGTAATAAAATAATAATTATAAACATTAAATATCTAGAAACAATTTTATTTTCATATCAAGTAACAAAGAAATACACACATAACGTACAATAATTTTCAGTCACATAACACGGGATCCACCATTTTTCACTGATTTTGAGATATGCGCAGAGCTGAACAAAAATGAAAACGCTAGTGATATTACGTATATGTATCGTGATCACATACGACCTTGTAATTCTCAGCTGACAATTATTATGTACCTGTCTAAAAAATAAAACCAACATAAATATTCCCATACACTTACCTACCTACCCCGTTCCACTTTACACACTCAAAATCCTTCAAACCGACAACTTTTGTTGTTTTGTTTTGTACCCCTTAGCTTTTCCTTCATTCTAAAAAAATGTAAACAAAACTAATAAGATATCCAGAGCAAAATTGATAATTTTCTTGTTTGTGTGCTTTATCTTTTTCTTCATTATATCAATATTCCTTACCAAAAATGTCTTCTACCTGTTTCTGTCCAACTCTCATAAATTCAGAATACGTCTTTCCCGTTCTTTTCCTATTGTGGTGTTTTACCTTTTGTCTCACATTCTCATGTCCCCACCGAAATTAAAATGTCTCCGGCCAAATGCGAAACAAATGCAATAAAGATGGCGTTACTATCGACAGCCGCCATGATAGTACCATGGTTTATATATACAAAGATAGCGATGACTTCTTTTTCTACTGGTATTTTTGCAGTTGTTGGATGAATGTGAATTGAGTTTTGTCAAGTCGAACGACTCATTAAACGTTGGTTTTGAGACATGAGCTCACTGTTCCGTGATGTTTTCCTATAGTTAAGTAGTGCGATGTATATATCTGACTCGTCTTTGGCACAATTTTTAACCATCCTCTTTCCTATCTGAACATAGCGTTCAGCGTGACTTTATATAATGGGAATATTTTTCAAAATTAATGGTTGTTTAGGTTTTGATACTTGGTAACTTTAGCAAATACCGCAAGATTTAATAATGTCTGTTATGTCATCCGTCATTCCAACCCAGAACATCAAATCTCGTGCTCGATTTAAACATCTTTGGATTCCAAAATGTCCCTCGTGAATTTTGGCTAACGTTTCACGTTTTAAAGCAGCAAGTACAATTAACTTCGTTCCTTTGAATAGCACCATATTTTCGTAAACTATTTCTTCACGAAATGTCCAATATTTTTGAAGCTCAATTGGAACTTCTTGTAAGGAGTTGGGCCAACCATGTTGAGAAACATTTATAAGCTATTGAAGCTCTTCATCAAATGCAGTTTTCTCTGCAAAACGTTTCATTGAATCATTTGATACTTCGTGAAGTGAGTATATTTCGGTTCGATCATCGATTTCATTTTCACAAGGTTGATTTATGCAGTCCCTGCTAAGTATATCAGCCAATGCGATTTCTTTACCATTTTGGTATATAACCTGATGTGAACAGTATTGGGTTAGTTGAAACAATATACTGTGGAAGTGTGTAGACGTTTTCGGCTTCCCAGTTAATTTAAACTAAATATTTCGGAGTGACGTAGTCAAATTCAGTTTAAAGCAAGCAAATATTAATTGTGTTAATAGCACAGAGGAAGAGGTGGCAGACAGTCGATCTCGTACTGTGGAAGTGTGTAGACGTTTTCGGCTTCCCAGTTAATTTAAACTAATTATTTCGGAGTGACGTAGTCAAATTCAGTTTTAAGCAAGCAGATATTAATTGTGTTAATAGCACAGAGGAAGAGGTGGCAGAATAAAAGAATTACTAAAGAAATCCACGACTGAGTTCTTCAGTTTTACCCCCAAAGTGGATAAATACCAAACGGTCCTCTTGAAGGGCATAGATTCCTGCACGGAACCACAAGTGCTCTTAAATGAGCTCCGTCAAAAAGCGAGCGACGATCTCGACTTTATCGGGGTCAAGCCGTTCGTTACAGTCAGAGCCAGACGGGAGAAGCGGTCTTTGCCGTTCTTTCTAGTCCAGCTATCGCCCAGCAGCAAACTGGATAGGTTGAGAAGTATCTCCGTTCTCAACTACCAGGTTGTAACTTGGGATAAACTAAAGAGACGCGGCGACATGTTTCAATGCATGCGCTGCCAAAGGTTTGGCCACGCTGCAGCAAACTGCGAAATGCAGTCACGCTGCGTTAAGTGTGGTGAGGACCACATTAAGGGGGAGTGCAAGCTCGGTGAAGAACGGGTCGAAGACATGACCCAGCTTAAATGTGCACTTTGCGGAAAAGAGGGGCACCCTGCTAATTATCGGGGCTGCTCAGCTTTTCAGCAGATAAGAAACAACAAAGCGGCTAAGCAGACAGCGGTAGAGATACGCCCATCAACGCGTGCTCCTACAGCAACGCCCGTTAATCCCCAAATTTCCTACGCCCAAATGGCGGCAGGAAGGGGAAAAACGGTACAGCCTGCAGCTAAGGCAGCCCAACCGGCCCTAGTGCCAAAGGCGCCGGACGCTCAGGCCGAAATAAGAAGCATGTTGCTGGCAATTCAAGGCCAGTTAACAGGACTTCACAACCAGATAAAGGAGCAGGCGACAAGGGTAGACTATCTCTACTCTGTTTTGCCTAGCCTAACGCAAATTAGAGGTTAAAGGCGCGCTGTCGGAGAGGCCTCTTAGGATCCTTGCTGTGAATGTAAATTCACTGATTGGGACCGAACGCAGAGCTAATCTTTTCCAATTGTTAAAAGACCAAAGTCCAGATGTGTTTATGGCCAGCAAAACTAAGCTGAACCAGAAACATACGTTGACTAACAACAATTACAATATCGTTAGAAGAGATCGACCCAACTCCACTCAAGGGGGGGGGCGTCACAATCTTCATACGAAAAGGCATAAATCATAAAGTTATATACAATAGTGATCTGCGCAGATTTCGGCTGTTAGAGGCGTGCATCGTATGCATTCCTCTCCAACAGGGGTAGAGAATGTATGTGATCGCGGCTTATGCACCGGAATCACCTCAGCCAACTGATTTTATGACAGAACTTGAAAAACTTTTCGAATGTCTACGCTTGAGCTTGGAAGAAAATTACTTTCTCATGGCCGGTGATTTGAATGCCAAACACCAAGATTGGGGAAATCAAATTCAAAATCAAAGAGGTATTCATCTTTTCAATTGGATGAGTCGATACAACACTGAGTATGGTGTCGACCTGCTGGCTACGGATCGGCCATCGTTTCCAAGAAGCGGTGCCTATCTGGATCTATTGCTAATAGACGCAAGACTGACAATTACTGACACTGTGGGTCAAAGACCAAGAAACTGTTTACGAACGATCGAGTACGACAGTGATCACTGCGGACTCGCTGCCGTAATACAGCTTCCGAACGAGCTCGTGGAGTTGGATGAGTATGTACCTGTGCATACTTACAATTACAGTAAGGTGCGCTGGCCACGTTTTACCAATGCCTTATCGAGCGAAATCAGTTCGAATAACATATCCCCACCAAATGACAGGAATTTGACAAATAACGAAATAGACCAATACTTAGAACAAATGGACGAGACAATCAAACGAACAATGAACAGAACAATACCGAAATACAAACAACGGGACGCAACCGACATGTACCGGAACGTGACCATTGACGCACTACACAGACAAAAAAGTGGACTGCTGACAAGACTTAAACTCTTGTACCGACGGTTTACTGACCCTCACCATCTGGAGATTAGGACACTGAAGTCGTCGATCAAAAACATCAACCAACTAATTAAAGAGAACTATCGGTTGTCAATTAATTTGTATTGGGACAACAAAATTCGGGCCGTTAATGCTAGCGACCCGAGCATGTTTCCGCAAATTAACAAGATATTTAGAAGGAATGATCAGAACGATCTTCCGTGTCTCAAGCTTCAGAGAACGACAGACAACAGAGACGTACTTCTGACAGCAGGAATTAATCCAGAGGACGCCGTCTTGGACGATGACCTCTTTATTGTCGAAGATCCGCAGGAGAAAGTGGAGGCTGTGGGGGCTGCTTTCCAGCAAGTGTACAAGGTGAATGCTTGCATTCGCCCCAATCACGACCTGGAAAACAGAGCCTTGCTCCATCACTTCTACCTTCGGAATGACATAACGCAATGGCGATCAGAGAACCTTGGTTTCACCGGGTTCAATGAAGATCATTTGGCAAACGCCATAATCGCCGAGCGAAATGGGCCCAGCTCCCTGTTAATTATGAAGGTGGAGCTCCAGCTCATCTTCGATTCATTAAAGAAGAAGAAGTCAGCAGGAATCGATGGCATATCCAACGTTGTACTTCAACATTTACCTCAAGAAGCAGTAGACATTTATACCACTCTGTTTAACAACGCTCTGAATAATGCATATTATCCAGTGCGGTGGAAGACAGCTGTGGTGCATCCTCTCCCGAAAAAGGGAAAGGACAACTCCAATCCGGCGAATCTCCGGTCGATAAGTCTTCTTCCGAGTATCAGCAAGGTATTCGAAAAAGTTATCAATAGAGCTCTGTTTAAGTGGGCAGAGGACAATAATATCATACCGGACAATCAGTTCGGTTTTAAGGTGGGACATGACACTATTCATGCGGCGTCGAAACTCGTTTCTGATGTCCAATGGAACAAATCTAAGAAGCAGTGTACGGGTGCCTGTCTGGTTGATTTCGAGAAGGCCTTCGACACCGTATGGTTAGAGGGTCTCTATCTTAAGCTGACCAGACTTGGCATTAGTAAACCACTATTATATATGCTTTATGATATGCTCAATGGCAGAAAGTTTGTTGTCAAAAGTGGCAATGTTACTTCTGCCACAACCTTTAATATTAAAAATGGTCTTCAGCAGGGAGCGGTCAACTCGCCGATTCTATTCAGCATTTATACCAGCGATCTGATAAGTAGTCTAACTCAGGCAATTGCGTATGCCGACGATCTAATTGCGTACAGAACAGCTCCAAAAGTCGAGGTCATCAGGATTCTTTTGCAGCGTGACTTCGAGAAGATTCAGCGATATTGCGATGACTGGAAGTTGAAAATCAACTTTCAGAAATCAGAAACTATCTTGTTCAGGACTCTGTTGCTTAGAGCCACAAGGGATACGAGAAAGAACTGGCGCAAGCTGGTGATCGTAGGGCCAAATGGACATCCACTGGCGAGTAAAAGTGTAGTAAAGTACCTTGGCATCTGGATGGATCAGTATTTGTATTTCGACAGAAATATAAATGCTGCTCTGGCCAGGGCTAGGGGAGCCTTTGCCCTGACGAAACGGTTGTTTTATAGCAGCCGGCTTGACAGCAGGGTAAAGGTAATTTGCTACATGGCCCTTATCCGGCCGATGATTGCCTATGGATGCCCGGTTTGGTTCAACGTTGCCCCATCTCAAATGGAAAAGATTCGGGTGTTTGAGAGGCAGTATCTTTGACGCTGCCTTGAATTGCACAGAACACCAGAGTCGGAGTACAAACACTACTATTCCAACCTGGCTCTATACAACGGGGCCAACATAAACAGGATAGATAATTTCTTGCTGAAGCTTATTCGAGGTCACATTGCAAGAGCGATGTCCTCGTCCAACAGCTTAATTTTTGGGGCTTATTACCCTAAATACGAATACTATGAGAGTGTGCGTCTAAGCGGCTTTATTCCGCCCGATGCATTCCTCCACCTAGACAGTCGAGGGCTGATCCAGGATAGAGCGGCGGCTAATCTACCACGTCAGCCGTAGAACTGTAGATCGGCGGCTCCTTTACAGTCGGGACGTCCTCGCACAAGACGGAGCTGAGCACCTTCGGTTCAGTAGGACTGTGTCCGAACGGGACCGAAGAGATAGGGTAAGGCAGGAGAACCAGTTCTGGTGGTTAAAAATTAATATGAAGTTCCTTCAGACATATAATAGTTGACCTTGCTATTTTCTTTAGTATGGCCGACTTACATAGGTTTAGGTAGTTAGTTCTAAGTAGGGACAGTCAGGGTGGCGCCAAAAAAAAAAAAATTATAAAATCCACAAAAATACAAAAAAAATTATAAAACCGGAAAATGCTTGCTGTGGCTGTTCTAGTTTGTAAGTAGTCTGTAAGTAGCTTATAAGTAGGTTGTAAATAGTTTTAAGTAGCTTTAAGTAGTTCTAATTAGTTTTAATTAGCTTTAATTTAGTTTTATGTAGTTTGTAAGTTTTATATAAAACCAAAAAAAAATAAAGACAATGATACCGAGTTTTTTTGTAAATTCTTCTCGGTAAGAAATAAAACCGACCTGGATTTAGTATTAAGATAGTTCTTAGGCCGAAAGGCATTAGCATTAAGTTATTATAGTTTAACTTATAACTTAAGTTTAACTTAGAGCGCCCGACTGGGGCCAGTAAGTTAGTTTTAAGATATTGATAAGTAGGCTAGTTTTTTATGAATTTTTGTCTAGCTTTAAGATAGTTTTAAGAAAATTGAAAAATAAAAATGAATTATAAAAAAAAAAAAAAAAAAAAAAAACAATATTTTTTAAGTCTATTTGGAGCAGATCTTATAGGTCTCTTAAAAATAATCTCAAGTGGTTTATATATATTCTTGAAATTTTTCGCAACTCAATTGCATCGCCGCCGCTTCTTTTTGTATTTGTGGAAATGAAATTTGAGATCGAGACAATGCCTTTGAAGCGTAAGCAACCGGTTGGTCACCTTGCAGCAAAACAGCTCCTATGCTTGATTTACTAGCGTCTACTTATAATTTTACGTCTTCATTGGGGTCATAAAATTTTAGTAAGGGAGTACTTGAAAAAATTTCGTTTAAACGATTAAAAGCACTGTTGTGGTCTTCTTTCCATATTCAAACAACATCTTTCTTGAGTAGGGTTCTTAGGTTATTTGCTAGATCAGAAAAATTGTGAATAAACTGACTCCAGAATGTGGCCATTCCAAGTAGCCTTTGCAATTCAACCTTTTTTTTGGGTGCTTTCTTTGATGTTTACAGCAATCTCTTCCACTATTTTGAGTGGATGGTATTGCCTAATAACGTTTTTGTTTACGTCCGAAACAAAAAAAACAAACTCTCATTTTGCTACTTTTATTTACCATAACCTAATACCTGATGTTTTTTTCTAAAACACCCATCTTAAGTATTTTATCGATCTCCAGTTTGAACTTATCACGAATACCACGCGGTATTCTACCTGCAGCATAAATCGCGGATTGTCAACTAAATCAATGTCATACTCATAATCTTGAACACATCCTAATCGGGAAAAAATGTTTTCGTCGATTTTTAATTCTGCTACACGAACTACAAGCATTGAATAAATACAAATAGAAGGTGACACCCGGTGAAATGTCCGCATCATCCGAATAAGGCTCTGCTTTCGCTCAAAATAATTTGATTGGGTTGTTGTATGTCATAAAATAAATTTCCTAAATTATAAAAAGGTTGTGTATTCGAAAGGGAATTATTAACAAATAGTTTTATTTATTTTTGTTTATTTCATGAATTACTATGGAAACGTTGTAAGGACGAGTGTTGTTTTTGATTTATATGCTAGTTGCGTAAGTTCATAACAATTGCATTAGGTATTCATATATGTACCTAATTTCCCATTCCCACACTCACATTCCTATACCCAGCACCTTACACTTTATTTCCTGCTCACTTCCTTTTATTATATTAGTCAGCACAATATTATTAAGTTAATTTGTATAATCATGCAAGCAAATCCATTATTTGCATTGCAAGCTAAAATAGCATTAAGTTATATTGTTCCATAATAAATGCAAGCAAATCAATTACTTGCTTTGCAAGCTAAAGTAGCATTAAGTTGAAATTATTCAATAAAATGATTCAGTTATAAACTTAACAGAAAAGACTAAACATCTTTTATTTCACTGGCGCCTATCGATTATAAAATTATAATTTTTTTTAAATCAAAAAATGTCTGAAATTGCACAGACAATAGCGTCAGCCGTGCGGGTAGCTGTTGAAGCAGCATGTGAGACAATAGCCAGGAGAATGGGGGATCAGATAACAGAAAGTAGACAGACAGTAGATAGTGTAAATTCAAGAATGGCAGAGCTATCCGATAAATTAAATTCCGTACATTTATCCCCAACCCCAATTTTTTACGAACCTTTTCTGTAGCACCTGACATACCGTGTCAAATATCACTTGATGTCGTAAAATCCATACCAGATTTTGCAGGTGAACGCGCGAAATACATTTCGTGGCGTCAAGCGGCTAAGACCGCAATCAAGTTACTCGACCCATATAAGGGATCGGAAAGGTACTATCAGGCTGTTGCCATTACAAGGAATAAAATTGTCAGTTTCGCTGATTTAATACTTTCTTCTTATAACACGGTCCTTAATTTCGACGCAATCATTGCCCGTCTCGACAATTCATACGCAGACAAACGACCACTTCACGTATTAGAAAATCAAATGAGCATTTTATGCCAGGGAAATTTGTCCATCTACCACTATTACGACAAAAAAGAAAAACATCTCACTTCAATAACGAATAAGATATCAATGGATTTTTCAGGCAATATTACGACAAAAAAGAAAAACATCTCACTTCAATAACGAATAAGATATCAATGGATTTTTCAGGCATTCAGGATTCTTTAGCCTCAAAATACCGAGCAGATGCACTACGTGTATTCATTTCTGGTCTTAATAAGCCTATTTGTAACATTATATTTTCTGCTGGCTGTGAAGATTTACCTTCTGCATTGGCGAAGGCACAGGAACTTGAAGCAACCCAATACAGGTATAATTTTGCCAGAGCATTTGATAAAAACTTATCATATGCTAGTCCTAGTGGTCTGTCAAGAAGCAACCCTCAATTTAAGAGAGTAGACCAGGCCCAAGTCCAACCCCAAGCACAAGTTTCCTCAACCATAAATAACCAACAGAAGCAAAGCCACCAAGCAGAACCATATAATCATATGAGCGTTGATAACTCGCCAATTTATCGACGCCGCAAAAGATCAAATATTCAAGCAGCGGTGTCCGAGGCTAGTAATAAACAGACCCTCAGGTAACAGCCGCAAACTTATGAAAACAGGACACCAAAACGCTCACGAGAGTCTGATAGAGTGCCATTTTCGAAAGCTCAACGAATTAATTTCGTTAAATTCAAAAATACTGACCAGGAACTGAAGAAATGTTCCGAGTACGAAACTGAATATGCAGACGTAGACGAATATGATGAAGAATTCGAAGATCAGATTAATTTTTTAGAATAAAGTCGGCTCTCCCATATATTGAAAAGTAACTAAATGGTAAAGCTCCAATTAGAACCCTAGTAGACAAATACCCTATTTGAAAACAATTCCTAATAATACAAATTTGAAGGTTTATTATTATTAAAAAAGACCATTCACGGTGAAAATAAAATAACTCACAAATGTAAAATGCAATTTTGTGATAAGATTACAGATTTTTTTTATCCTTCCCCAATTATCAACCTTCGATGCGATCGTTGGATATGGTTTTCTCATGGAAATAAAAGCACAAATCGATACAAGACGCTCTCTGTTAATTTATGAAAATGGCGAAATGCAAATTAAATTCTTAGAATGCGAGCAGGTAAATAATTTAGAAATCGATATAAAAACAATTCCAAAGACCATCAGAAATGAATTTAAAAAATTGATAGAAGACTTTTCAGAAGTATTCGCTCAACCAGATGAAAGACATAAAAGACATACAGACATAAAAGCTACCATTAGAACATTAGATTCCGAACCAATCTATTCTTAACCAAGACCATACAATATGGCAGCAATTCCTTTTGTAAACAAAGAAATTAAGAGATTGCTCAATGTTGGTATAGTTCGGCCATCACATTCCCCTTAAAACACCCCTATATTAGTGGTAGGGAAAAAAGGAATTAATGAAGACGGTACTCCGAAATCAAGATTAGTGTTTGACTATAGGAAATTAAATGAACGCACTATACCAGGTCGGTATCCGATTCCTGAAGCTTCCGTTCTTTTATCCAATTTAGGGCAAGCAAAATATTATACAACGATCGATTTAAAATCCGGCTTCCATCAAATTCTCCTAGAAGAAAAGGACCGAGAAAAAACGGCGTTTTCCATAAATAATGGAAAGTATGAGTTTTGCAGATTGCCTTTCGGCTTGAAAAACACTACAAGTGTATTTCAGCCAACAACTGATAACATACTACGGAGTGATATAGGCAAAATGTGTCATGTATATATCAATGACGTAATAATTTTTTCTCAAACAGAGGAAGAGCATTTGGAAGATATAAAAACTATATTTTCTAAACTTTTCAACGCCAACATGCGTATATCCCCAGCAAAATGTAAATTTTTCATGCATGAGGTTGAATTTTTAGGATTTCTTGTATCTGGAGACGGTATTAAAACCTGCCCCCATAAAGTCAAAGACATTATTGACTTTGAAGTGCCAAAAACACTTCGAGCACCAAGATCTTTTCTTGGTCTTTCTGGTTATTACCGTCGATTTGTAAAAGACTATGCTCAGCTAACCAAAATATTAACAAAATATCTCAGAGGAGAAAACGGAAATGTTGGAACGAACAAGTCTAAGAACATCAAAATTACTCTTGATGCTGAGGCTATATGTGCCTTTAATAGAATAAAGAACATTTTAGCCCCCGAAGATGTATAACTATTCTATCCCGAGTTTCGTAAGCCCTTAGATTTGACTACCGATGCTTCATCACAAGCAATAGGCGCAGTTCTCTCCCAAGGTGGTAGACCTATCACAATGATATCTCGAACTTTGAGTAAATCTGAAGAGGATTTCGCTACAAATGAAAGAGAAATGCTAGCGATAGTCTGGGCATTGCAATCTTTGAGAAATTATTTATATGGTGCTCCTGATGTTCATACTTATACAGATCACCTACCACTGACGATTGCGATTTCTGCAAAAAATTCTAATACTAAACTAAAGAGATGGAGATCATTTATTGAGGAATATTCTCCAACATTTCATTATAAACCTGGTAAAGAAAACAAGGTAGTAGACGCATTATCTCGTCAACATATTAACACTCACTCACCTCCGGACAAGCCGTGCATAGTGAGGAGTCCCTTACGAAAGTAATACCTCCGGTAGAAAATCCCATAAATTGCTTCAAGAACCAAATCTTTATTAGTCAAGGTTCTGAGAAAAGCAAAAAAGTTAAAATTCTTTTCCAAGAACAGGTTAGGCATATAATAACATTCAAATCAGTTGAAGAACTTATCGAAATAATGCGTGATGTTCTTAATACGAACGCAGTCAATGCCATCTATTGCGACCTTGAAGCTTTAGGAAAAGTACAAAATACTCTCATGATAGCTTTCCCCAAAGTAAAAATGAAATATGCAAAAAAGCTTGTTCAAGATGTGTTTAACGAACACCATCAAGAAGAACTTATTATAAGCGAGCATAACAGAGCTCATAGAGGACCACATGAAAATAACAGACAAATAATATCTGAATACTATTTCCCAAATCTTATGAAGCTATGTATAACATGTGTTTTCAAATGTATAATTTGCAAGGAAAATAAATATCAGCGCAGACCAGCGCAACATCCAATCGGTGCAACACCAATTCTCACGTATGTAGGAGAGATTCTGTATATTTACAATACCAGCCAAAAATATTTCATAACATGTATAGACAAATTTTTCAAATTTGCTATTATATCCGTCTAGAAACTCTATTGACATAAAAAATCAATTGATTGAAATTATCTCCCTATTTCGAAACACGAAAATAATAGTTATAGATAATGAAGGTGCTTTTACATCGATTGCAACACAAGCATTGCTAAAAAATTAATTTAATATTTCAACACATTCGGTACCAGACCTCCACAGTCAAAGCAATGGACAGGTTGAAAGATTTCATTCTACTCTTGCCGAAATAGCTAGGTGTACTAAAGAAACTACAACAGATATTGTTGAACTAATGCTCCTAGCAACCTTCAAATATAATAACTCAATACATTCAGTTACAGGTTGTAAGCCCTCAGACATTTTTCATGACATTTCTAAGGAAATGAAGAATGAAATAACTTCGAAACCCAAAACTAAACAGGATGAAGACCTTGAATTTCACAATAATAATACCAAGCCCAAAGAAGTCAAACCAGTAGAAAAGGTACATATATTTAAAAACGAATAAGAGAATAGGAAATAAATTATGTAAACTATATAATCAAAAAACTGTTCAGGCAGATCTAGGCACAGCTGTTGTAATTGACGGAAGGCAAGATCACAAAAATAAATTGAGGTAATACTCTACTTTCAGATTTACCCTAATACCGCTAGAATCTACGAGGATAACTGGCTATTCTTCTGGCCTATTTATTTCAATACCAGCAGGCGACGTTGCTATTTATGAAGAATATTTGAAGCATGTAACAAATTTTTCACTTATCGAAACCATCATATCTGATAACAGCAATGTGTTAAACAAACTAAGCGATAAAAGATGTAAGGAAGTACTGCTGCAGGATGTACACGAAATAGAGCGTTTGCTCCAACTGCTGAAATCCCCCATTAGAAACAGGCGATCCATAGATTTCATAGGTTCTGCAATAAAGTTTATCGCAGGTACTCCCGATCACCAAGATATGGAAATATTAAAAATGCAAGAAGATGAGTTGACTAGATCCAATAACAGACAGATTGATATAAACACCCTTATTCAGAATAGATCAGATGAAATAACAGATAGAATTAATAATTTTAATATAAATGATATCAATAAACACGACGCGGCTGGTGACTATGAAAAGTTGACTTCTATCATATCTAGGAGAAACAAAATTGTAATAAATAGTTTAAACACGGATGTTTACTTTTTAATATTAGCAAAAAATAATATTGTTAATCCTCTCATTTTAAATATAGAAGAAATAGAATTCATTAAAATAAGAGAAAATGTTAATACTGAATTAATTGACCTATTAAATGTCGCTGATTTTAAAATGTACCATCAAAATGAAACCTTAGTTTACTTAATTAAAATTCCTAAAGTACAAGAAATTTGTAAATTATTCAAAATTGCTCCAGTTGTTCACAATAATAAAATTTTAGATTTAACTTCTAATATATCCGCAAATTGTAATGAAATAGAATATCCCCTAAGTTCAAGTAGAAAAGCTCCATTATATTCTTACTGTAAAATAGATCACCGAAATCCTTGCCTTTCCCAGCTCCTTAATAATCACACGGCACAATGTCCAACTACTCAAGCCGATCACCTATTAAAAATTGAAGCGTTCGCTGGTGGAATTATTATCGCCAGAGACGAAAATATAACAATTTATGAAAAAGACCAGCCCATTATACTAAATGGTACCTTCCTGATAACCTTCGATTCCCAAATTAAAATAAATGGAAAGGAATGTCACAGACCAGCCATCCGATGTGTTTCACCTTCCAGCCCCGAAGAAGACAGTTTGGAACGAAGTCGCTTACAACGAAAAAATTTCCCTACCCTACTTGCACAAGTTACATTTTATCAACAACCAAAAAATTAAGGAATTTAACGTTACCTTAGAGACGAGTAAGTGGATGTGGTACGCCATCACAAGAATACTCACCATGGTCATTCTTGTTCTACTATATACAAAAATTAAACCAAGAATAGTTACATTTAGAAGCAACTCAGATCATGTGGAACCACCATTAGATAAAGACCTTATAAAAATACAACTTTTAAAAATGATGAACGAGGACGTTCAAAATTAAGAAAGGGAGGAGTTAATAACAATTACATTTTACATTTTACAATTCCCACACTCACATTCCTATACCCAGCACCTTACACTTTATTTCCTGCCCACTTCCTTTTATTATATTAGTCAGCACAATATTATTAAGTTAATAATTTGTATAACCATGCAAGCAAATCCATTAATTGCGTTGCAAGCAAAAATAGCATTAAGTTATATTGTTCAATAATAAAAATGCAAGCAAATCCATTATTTGCTTTGCAAGCTAAAATAGCATTAAGTTGAAATTATTCAATAAAATGATTCAGTTATAAACTCAACAGAAAGGACTAAACATCTTTTATTTCACTTGTACTATCTGAAATTTATGATATCTTTTGAATCTTGTAGAAATTATTGATTTTCGTTGCCTTTTTAGTTTTAACTAAAATCAATACAAGAGTAAAGTATTCATAAATTAAAAATATACTGATTTTCTTAATACGAAAGCTGCGTTGCTTAGGCATAACTTGAATTCTATTGATCTGATCATTTAGAAAAAAGTTTTTAAATACAGGAGACAAAATATATGCTATGTACCTATATTCTGGTGCCAATTTTTTATATAAGGATGGGGGTCTCGGTTGGAACATAGATCTTTCAAACACCAAAAACTATTTCAAATTTTTTAAAGGCTGTTGAACAAATAATAAGGTATACATAGATAGAAAAATTTTAAAATTTTAAAATTTTAACATTAAGAAAGATATGGTTATTTATTGAATAGTGTGAATGTAGTGCTCTATTTTGTCTTTAATTTTGAATTTTAGAATTATGAACATGCATGTCCATGAATCATATTTTCTTTTTGAATTTTAACTAAAAATCACCATAGCAAATTTGATGTTCATGATAAGATTGCTGTTTTACTTATGTAGGTAGATATTTTGGACATAGCTTGTGATATATTGTTCTGTGTAGTCTGTTGGTAGGTTAGGTACACATAATTTCCAATATTTCAAAATATATATAAGAAATATTGATTCTTTAAATAAATTACTAAACCAACTAAAATTGAAACAACTACTACCGGCCGAATGCATACACGTCATCATGCTTTGAGCGGAGTACCTTGACAATGCAACGTTAGCTATTTACAAGATAACTCTTATTTTATTCAGGTATGAGCTAAAAACCCACATTTTTTCTGTTACTCTTCTCTAGTACTACATTTATGTTATACTGGTGAAGAAATGCAAATGGATTGCATTGTATTGCCTTGCTATGCAAAGTTGAAGACTTTCTCTATAATTTTTAACATAAGGATACAAATTTTGTGCATTTCTTGCGAAGAGAATGACATACAAGAAACTGGGTATTTCCAGGGACAAACCGTACTTCATTATTTCATTTTGAGGTGGCCTTTATTATAAAAACAATCTGTTTGTTTTTTTCTTGACCTTAGGTACTTAGGTACTACATAGCATTAGAGCGGAAAATATTTTGCATCAACGATATTGTACATTTGTTTAAAAGTGTACGCAACAATCTCCTTGCATCTGATGAAGTCGTTGTTGGGGTGGTCATTTCCTGGACAATATTAAAAAAAAACTGAAACTTTATACTGAAAATAGTTTAATTCGATCGATGCATAAGCTGACAGAAGTGCATATTGATTCTGATAGTTTCCAAAAAATTTGAGCTTCTATAACATTATGGCTCCAGAATCGTCAATCCATTACTTTGAACATGGCAGAAGTATGTTTGCAGTGCACTTTTTTCTAACGAATTATAAATTCAATGTACCTATTTTTGATATAATTAAAGATTTTTAGGATCCTGATAGAATTACAAACTACTTTGAAAATGATATAAAAACTGAGTATAGTATTCCCTTTAATCTCATTCCTTTATCTACAAGTAAGCTTATATTTTTCGATAGTACCAAAGCAAACAATTTTTAAATATTGGACTTTTAATATTCCTTCACCATTGTTTCTTCTTAAGGTTTTATAGAAAACGATTCAGAAATGGATAATACTCGTATAAACATTGAATTTGACTAACGAACAAATGCCTGTGAACTTGACGATTCTGATGCAAAAGGGGAAGCATAAATCCAAATATTGAAGAAATGGAACTACTTTGTTTAGCGTAGCAAAATGCTTATTTAAGAAAACAGAATCTGAAGTTTGTAAAAAGTTCATGATGAAAACATATCACGGAAATAAGACGTTTAATCAAAAAGAAAAATTAACAAAATCAAGGGAATATCAAAAAACAACAAACGGTGGGTTAATAATTCCTACAAGGCAGTTTGTTATGGTCATAGATGCAATTGTTAAAAGCTTTGAAAGCAATTTTAATGATCTCTGCTGTCAAAAAATATATTATGTTTACTGTATAATAAATGCCATGGTCAAGTGCAAATTCCATGTTCTTCTGTTGAACATGTGAAAATTATAGAATGTCACACCATACGAACGTTATAACGGTCAAAAATTAAAATAATTAATTCAAGGGCCAAGTGCTCAAAATTTTTTTTTTAAATTTATATATTTTGAGAAATATATAAAAACCAACAACAAATTCATCTTTTTTATCTGGTAATACATTATATCTTACAGTTTACATAATTTTAATATGACTTTTTCTATCATAAGTATAGAAGATGGAAGAAGACTTTTAATATTTCACCATTTCACAAAACAGAACTCATAGATTAGGCCTACATGGGACACCATGTAAAGAAAAACGCACCATGTAGTGTATAGGTGGTGTGGAAATAAATGCGTTCTAATACATAAGATTTAAAATAATATACATATCTACATATAACATAAGGCATTTCTTTTCTTAAATTTTATCAATCAAAGTGTGTTTTTTTCTTTCGATTAAGCTAATTTTGTCAGGAAACTTAACATTATTGATTATTTTCTTATAAATTAACGGTTTTAGATAGTCGCTGATCTGAAATTAAGCTAGGCTATAAACTTAAAACTGCCTAAATAATTATTAATATGTAAAACATCTTTTCAATCGGTTTAGGGTTAAGGGGGTACATTCGTGAAAGCCAATTTCCGGATGATACATTCCTTCCTGTTAAACGAATAATATTGTTAAATTTGAGATTTAACCATGTGAAAGAGCACCTCATGACTTGCCTACATGAGCTTGATATTAGCCAATATCCACACAAATGAAAAAAGTGTTGATACCAAAGAGGGGGTTGACAAGCTCCTGGGCAAAACATTATAAACATCTATCCATCTCATAGTCGAAATCTCTTACTTAAGCTTCCAACAGAAACTTAACAAATTAAACCCTCCACCCAAGACCTAACATAAATAATCAAAATCATCAAATTATTCTTAGTCCTTTAGCACATACATGCTAGTAATATTTTTTTGTATACAAACATATAGAATAATAACAAAACTATAAATTTATTCAATAGGCAAAATAAAATCAAAACTCAACCCATACCATCATACCTCATAACTCATAACCGTCATGGATACCAATAATAAAAGGACAATTAAATGAATAAATATCCCATTGAGAATTGGTTTGTGTGCTCAAAAAACCCATACAAATCTATTTATTTTTTCCTATTGGCTAACATGCGAAAAAAACGTTTGGAGTAATCGGGTGTCACTTCTAACGGGTGATTTTTTAGCTGGTTTGGTTTTGGCAACACTGGTTTTGACAGCTGACGTGTGTTTAGTACCTTGTGTCACTGTCAAACAGCTTCAGTTTGGTTTGCAATTTAACTATGAATCGTCTTACAAATGAACAACGCTTGCAAATTATTGAATTTTACTATCAAAATTCGTGCTCGGTTCGAAATGTTCATCGCGCGCTGCTTCCATTTTATGGTCGGCATTCTCGACCTTCTGAGCAGTCTATTCGGAAGATTGTGACCAAATTTCGCACCAAATTTACTTTGTTGGACATTAAACCACCAACACGTTTACGTACTGTGCGTAGTGAAGAAAATATTGCGGCCGTATCAGCTAGTGTGACAGAAGACCGCGAAATGTCGATTCGGCGCCGTTCCCAGCAGTTAGGCCTTTGTTACAGCACTACGTGGAAAATTTTGCGGAAGGATTTGGGCGTAAAGCCTTTTAAAATACAGCAGGTGCAAGAACTAAAGCCAGCCGACCTACCACAACGCCGAATTTTTGGTGAATGGGCTCTTGGAAAGCTGGCCGAGGATCCGCTTTTTTATCGAAAAATTGTGTTCAGCGATGAGGCTCATTTTTGGTTGAATGGGTACGTAAATAAGCATAATTGCCGCATTTGGAGTGAAGATCAGCCAGAAGCATTGCAACAGCTACCAATGCATCCCGAAAAAGCCACTGTTTGGTGCGGTTTATGGGCCGGCGGCATTATTGGGCCATATTTCTTCAAAGATGATGCGAATCGCAGCGTTACTGTCAATGGTGAACGCTACCGAGCGATGATAACAAATTTTTTTTTGCCCGAAATGGAAGTTCTTGACTTGCATGATATGTGGTTTTAACAAGACGGTGCCACATGCCACACAGCACGCGAAACAATGGCGCAATTGCGAGGCGAGTTTGGTGAACAGTTAATTTCACGTTTCGGGCCGGTCAATTGGCCGCCTAGATCGTGCGATTTGACACCATTAGATTATTTTTTGTGGGGGTATGTCAAGGCTAATGTCTATAGGGACAAGCCCGCTTCGATTGACGCACTGGAAGCCAACATCCATGCATTCATTCGTGAGATACCGGCCGATATGTGTGAAAGAGTATGCCAAAATTGGACTCAGCGGATGGGCTACCTGAGACGCAGCCGCGGTCAACATTTGCATGAAATTATCTTTAAACATTAAATTGCAAAGTTCAAACTATCGATTCAAATAAATATTTCATTCATTTTTTGTGTTTTTTTTTTTTTTAAGTTCTAAACCTCTTAAAAAATCACCCGTTATATATAATTATTCAATGCTACAAGTTTTAATTTTTCACGGGCTGTTTTTCTCAAAATTGGCGTAACTGAATAATCCACAACTTTGAAAATTATACGTGCTTTTTGATTACGAACGACACATTTTACATTTATCCCTCCACAGACGTCTATTTGATTGTCACCAAAAGCAATTAATTTCTTAGTCGTAGTACTTTCGTGGTACTCATTTTCCAGGCAGCTCACAGTCTGTTAATAGTGCTACCCTACAAAGAATAAGCTGTCTGTCTTATGTAGTTATTTTTTAATTGTAATGTTGCTGCCTCACTTGCTCTTCAAATCTTTATGGTTTTAGTCAATAACAGCTCTTCTTCTGCCAACATCTTTTCACTTACTCAATCACTCAGCACACGAACAAAGATTTTGTATCTTATAAGGCTATCTTCCAATGGTCCAAACTCAGATTTTTTACCTTGATTGATAATTTTAGTGAGGAGTTCGTGAAAAGACTCACCTTTGACCTGTATCATCATATTAAAAGTATACCGCTCAAACGTCACATTTACTTTTGTAGCAAGGAACTCTTCAAATTTCTTTTGCACCACAGATAACTTCTTGCTATCCTCCACAGACAATGAAAACGAAATATAGTTGTTTGCCGGATCAGATCCAATTGATGATATAAAAGTCGGCACTTTACTGAGATTTACTGTCCATATCTGCAGCTTCTGAAAACCATGATTATTGTTGAAACCAATTTTTTCATGCCAATGCCATATTGTTATTTGTTATAACTTGTTACGGTAAAATTTACCGCAACAATGACCAGTCTTTGACTGCTTCCATTTCCTTCTTTTTGTCTCCGTTGTGGCTGCAAAATACTGGTGAGGTTGAGGGCAACCATGGTATCATCAACCATTGGTGTACTAAGCCAGGATCTTGCAAAAGCAACAACAGGTGTTCGAGTCATTGATGAATCGAATGGAACAAGCGGTTCCAAAATCTTGAGCGTATTCAGCATGCAGACGGGCGGTCTCATGCAACGAGAAAAATGCCAGCGGATGAGCTGAAGAGGTAACGAGTCAGGCGGACTCTTTTACCTACTCTACAGTCAACACAACATCCTTATAATTAACTTAACTTAACTTAACTTTATATTTTATTGTAAACAAAATGGGTGGTTAACGCATCTAATTCTTAAAACCATATCTTGTAAATAGCAAAGTTCTTTTGGAATTGAAAAAAGAAAAAGAAACAGTTGAGTAAATCGCGAGGTTGTTCAAAATATGCCTTCCTCTTTCTTCTCGAAACAAATAGTCTTTGAATGGTTGCTTTGCGCTTCGAATCTCTCGCGAGTAATTTGTATTAACTAGGAGAATGCCTAGCGAAGGCTATTTCTCGGTTTCAATTCTTTTTTTTTAATTTTTCTCGAAAAATTTAGTTTGGGATAGGACTGAACTCGGCCATTAAGATTCGGCAAGTTTTGGAAATACATCCAACAACTTGTTGAGTTTGTGTCTGTGGGAGTAATTCGGCAAGTTTTGGAGATACATCCAACAACTAGTTGAATTTGTGTTTGTGAGAGTGAGAGTAAAGTTTCGTTGAGATTCAACAACGGTGGTTTTCTGGGGAGCGAAAAAGCATTCCAGGAAGCCGACGTCCCGTGACCGATGATCACGAAAACGAATGGCTGAATGTATGAATGTGTGAGTGATTGGAATGGTCGAGTGAAGGATTGGTTTTTTTTTGCTGGGAAAGTTCACTCTGGAGAGAGCTAACCAAGCGAACAGTTGTAAGATTCGAGAAGTTTTAAAAAAAGAAAAAAAGAAAAAAAAATCAAGAAATAGTGTAGAAGTTCAAAAGGAGAAAATTTGGAGAAGAATATAAGGGATTCGAGGTGCAAATAAATTATTGAGGAAAACAGGAGAATTCGAGGAAGGAAGGAAGAAATTCAAGGAGAAATAACCGATAGAAAAGATAAGAAGAGTAAAGATATTTACTTAAGTAAAATTTTCTTTTTCTTTGTTCAATTCCAAACGTGCCCATTTTGTCTATTTTATCTAATTTCAATTTTGAATTGATTGAAGAATCATTCTCCCCCGTAATTGTTTATTTTTGCGTTAACGACCCATTTGGATTTTTATTTTCTTTGTTTCTTTGGCTCAACGGTTCCCCGTGAGCAGTTATAAATTCTTATTGTACCTTAATTATAATTGAACAAATTTTGGGTTTTTATCCTGGTTCGTCCAAGGTTTCCCGAATAAAAATTTATTGATAGTTCCCATCTGGGCATACAAACTTTGCGTTTCATTTCTTTCGACCTTTATTTCACATTTGAATAAGATTTGGAATTTTGCTAATCTTGCTTAATTAAAATTCCTGGCGCCCACTTTTTATTGTAAGTATCCCACTGTACTTGCAATAAAACATTTCCTGTATTTTGATTAGTAAAATCAAAGATAATTTTTTTTATTGTCATCAAATTCTTCCGCTGAACCCAACCCAGCTGAGCAGCCGTGGCAGCAGCTTCTTTTTATCGTGCTGCTGTTTGCACTTTTTCGTATTTTCTTTTATTCTCTTCTTCGTTGTTTGGCCTATCAGTTGTTAAAGGTTTTGTTGTGGTGCACAAGTGCACATTCATTTTACTTATTTATAAAAAGAAAATCTAATTAACTCGCGGTGTTTAAGTTCGTTTAATTTGTTCAAAATACAATAAAATTTAACATATAAAGATCCACAACCCCACCCAGAAAAAGTGCAACAATTGGAGCCCAACCTGTGGGGCAAACCTGTGGAAGAATTTGGTGTTTTTTTTTGTTTCATCTGATTGTTTTGGTTTGGTGATTGTGTCGTGTACAATTTTCTTTTTTTCATTATTTGTGAACATTTAATCCTGCTGTTTTATTCTCTTTTATTAAATGCATAATTATTCAATTACTCTAATTAAACGTGTGGGAAAAAGGAAAAAAATAAATTGCAGGATTGCAAAGCAAAGGAGAGCGAGAGGTTGATATATATACAGTGGTATACAAATTGATAGACGGAGGAGGACAAAGTTGTGTGCAAGTATTTTTTTTCCTTTTTTCTATACTTTTTTCTTCTTATTCTAATTTTTATATTTATATCATTATTACTTTTTTTTCAGTTTGTCATTATTGTCTATGTTTATTAATACTTTATTTTTTTAATCGATTTATAAATTCATAAATTATACCAAGTAGGTAGTTGTTTCGCGCTGACATTTTCTTTCTCTTTTTTTCTTGATGTTTTTTTTTGTTTTGATAGTTTTGTCGTGATAGTTTCAATTGAGTGCATTTTATTTTATTTGAGTGACTAATTATTTCGAGTTGATAGTTTTTTGAGAATTTTAAATTAAATTGAATTGAGTGTAAGCTTTGTATATAAACTTTATAGTAGTATCATGAACATCGCTGATTTTGGCGTCAACTAGCGGTCAAACAGCTTGCCTACTCTCAACACAAAATATTGAGGGAAACATTTGGATGTTTTTTTTCATTTTTCTTCATCTACTTTTGTGTGTTTTTGTATTTTTATTTTCAGTCATAAGAATGCATTGGTTAGGGGTTGGTCGCCGCTCAGCGCTCCAGAAATGAATAAATTTCTTGTAGTTTATTGTAGGTAGGTCGTATACACGATACACATATTGAAGGTAATATCATTAGCGTTTTCATTTTTGTTCAGTTCTGCGCATATCTCAAAACCAGTGGAAAATGGTGGATCCCGTGTTATTTGACTGAAAATTATTGTATGTTATGTGTGTATTCCTTTGTTAATTCATAAGCAAATAAAATTGTTTCGACATATTTAATATTTATAATTATTATTTTAGAACTTTGACAATTAGAAAATTGGTTAATAACACTAACACTAAATTATTTAAATAATTTCTTTCGTGTTTGTTGTTGTTGTAATACGGCAAAAATATCACGAGAACGGCCATCTTTAATCCCTTCTGACAGTTCTCATTTTAGACAACATGCGCAATATAATACCTTCTATTTGTGTACTGTGGGTCGTATAGGCAGGCTGGTCGCCGTCCGTGGTTCGTTCTGTTAGATGTTTGGTGGGGTGGATGGTTTGTTATGTGACGTTTTCGTTCTGATGATTTTTTTTACTCTTGCTCTATCCCTTTTTTGAACATCTGCGTGTGTATGTGTATATTTTATTTTCATATGCCTCGATCTTGAAAAGAATTTTATTTCGTATTTTCTTTTCAGAATTTTTGGGAGGCATACAAATATTTCAAAGAAAAGTTGCTGGATTTCTCTTGTTTGCGGGGGGAAAACATTGGTAGCCTTGTTGGCGGTTGTTTTTTTTTTTTAATTTGTAGCTTTCCCTTGTCCTTTTTTGTGCAGGTGCATGTGTACACTTGCAGAGGTATACCTTTATTATTGTTCTCCTCGATCTTTAAATAATGGTATATTGATATATGGATATTACTATGAAATATATATACAAAGACAATACTAAAATGAACTCAACTTTGGAGGTAAGATAAAAAAACTTTGTGATTGTTTTTTTATTTCTTTTTCGTATACTGCCCACAGTCGGCTTGATGTTAATAGCAAGTGGGAGAAGTCAACCAAAGATTTTTCAAATTCCGATTAAGGCTTGTGTGTGATTGTCACTCTGGACACAGGTACTCGAAATAAAAGAGAGCCGTGATACGGGTTGCGGGTTTCGGGTTGTGGTCGTAGGCATGCAAGGTAGAAATACGTTTGTTTGATTGTGTGTAGCACCTTTGTATATATATTTCATAGTAATATCATGGAGTCGTTTTTAGTTACGCGCTGTTTGTCCAGTGGTGCGCTCCCGTCGCTAAAGTTGCTTCAACATTTTGAAAATTGTGTTCATAACAATGGCATTTGTATCTGGTTTGGTTGTTGGTTTATGAGTATGGATTCTCTTTTTTCTTTTGCTATGAAACAGTTTCGAAATGCAATGGTGGTTGTTTTTTTTCTTAGATTTTTGTTCGATCCTCTTTTTTCCCCGCGTTCGTCTTTTCTTTCGTTCTTGATGAATGAATTTTTGTTTGTATTTAGATATTTCTTCTGTTTGTAAAACAGAAAAATATATGAATGATGGTTTCAAGCAGAGATTATAAATATAATAATTATTAATAATCTCTTGTTTCAAGGTAAACTTTTTTATTTTATAAATATGTGTATTTTGACTTCTGGGGGTGGAGAATATTTATTTCGTTTTATTCATTTTTTTTTTTCAGTAGGTATGAAAATTATAATAAATAGGTATATGTAAATGACAGAGGTGATTTAATTGAAAAAAAAAATGTTTCAATTAACAATTTGGCAAAGAAAAGAATACAAATACCTAAATAATTTCAAAAAAGTATTTACCTATTAGTTTAAACTTCAAAAAAATTATTTATGTGGATGTCTCTACCTGATTTTCTTTTCGTAAATGGGTAGGTACCTGGATTAGATTTATTTATTTGTATTTGCGAGAAAGTCAGATCTAGTAGGTTTGTTTTAGATACAAACATTTCTTCAGGAGAAACCAATTTTAGGATTATATATGATATGGGTATATATATGGGTATATACATACATATGTAGATAATTTAAATTTCTAAAAAATATCATTTGAATACCATTTGATTGATATACATAGGTATGTAATCATAAAAGGTGCTTTTACGGCCATTCCAAAGCGTTTTTTATAAGAAGGTTATATTTGTTCACGAAACTCTGTGATTTTTAAGAATTCATCACAAAGTAGATGACACATATGCTTCCCCAAAAAATAATTAAATGTAGCAAGTTTATACCTATGTACAAAAAAATAGATGGTTATGGAGTAGACAAGTTCAATTTATAGATTTCCGGCCTTTTTCTTAAGAGTGTTCCGGTTGGCGATTTTGAGAAAAAAAGATTGTGAAGCGCGTAGTTGTCCGATCAAAATGGAAACGCATCTTTGACAGTCAGTTTCCTATAGCTAACGGTATTTTTTTAAGTTTTTTTTTTCTAGTGGATATAAATTCAATTTATTGACGATTTTCATTTAGTATATAATTATAATTATATCATTTGACATTGATATTTTAAGTTCTTAAAAGGCACTTTTTGACAGAAAATTCATGTAAATTTCGAAGTTAGAATCAGTTACTTTTACAAAATGATTTATTTAGTGCATAAAATACCCCTACAAGTTACCAATTAGTAAAAATAAAAAGTTTTATAAAACAGAGTATGTTATGAAAATGAAAAACGACCTTATATATATGCAAAAAAAAAGTTAGCAAATTACTGGTTTTGTTCAGTTGGGAACACTCTTAAAGTTAAAAATTGTGCGCAGTCCATCAAAATAGAAGTTGATTTTCTTGCACACTTTTATTAAGCTTACATATTCTAAGAACCATCTTTGGTGTAATGCTTAATTTCATTTTACTTTAATAAAAAATATTAAAGATGGTAACGGAGAAGATAGCTAATGGTAACGGAGGAGACACGTACGGTTTAAAATTCATTTTTATTCTTAGGTATATAATTTTATTTGAATTTTTAAATTATTGCCATCAATGAGAAAAGTAATCAAGGTTATTAAATCAAATTTGTGTAAAATTTAATAGAAATCGGTTAACGTTTACATCGTACAAAATACATGGGGTTTCCACAGTTTTTACTCAAAATATCAGCAAAGTTGTAAAAGTATATGGAAAATCTTTCAACTTGGCACATAAAATAGGTAAGGTGTATTAATAAAATATTTTCAACAATTAAAATTTCTTTCCAATAAGATAATCGCTTAATTACTCAACATAGTGTTTATTAGCAAAGTGCGGATTGAGTATAGAGAACAATCTCAAATTTTTCTATGTTTTTAAATGTCCTAAAATAGGTACCACCAGAACAAAAATTCTTGTCTGAAATGAACCTACTACATCTGTCTTTTTTGCAACTGCAAATAAATAATTTTGGGAACCCATCTACAATGAAAAAGATCAGGTAGAGACATCTATGTAGGTATACAAAAATTATAAATTATATATAAACATTTTAGATTAATTTGTTTTTTAAACTGTTAAGGAATGAAAAGTCCACAGCAACCTTATTAATAACGTATCTACAACTAATCCATATCTTTATATAGGTAAAAAAAAAATTGTAACATCACTTCGAAATAATTTCGTAATTCTTTTTTTCGTGCATTTTACAAAATTTGGTCAATTCAACAAATATTTCGTAGGAAGAATTCGATATGAAAATTGTGCAAACACTTCGTACTATATACAAAAGGCCTTTCGTAATTTTTCTTGAACAAATTTTAACTCATATGTACGAAATATAAGGAGAAATGTTTAATTTTTTCTATTGTAGTCATTTTACTTTTAAATAGTACCAATGTTAATGGACATATTCGTTTGAAAAATTTCAAAATATCCCGATTCCGTAAATGATTATGCGTGTATAAACATTATTTATTTTTCAATCGTTAAAGGGTCGTGACTCGTGAGAGAGCAGATACAGTAGTTAAAGTAGGAATATTGTTAACACTAATTTTTATAATAATTCTTTTTCTATTACCTTTTAGAGTATAAATATTAACTTGAAAAGGTTCTGTAAGCACATTAGTGTTGTAGGTAAGAAAACATTTCATGAATTACTGTGTCCGGATATCTACTATCAACTTCCAGCCTATCCCACATAAAACCGTGAACCTTTTCAAGACGTACTGCCTCTTGCAACAAAGTGAAAAATCCTTTAATAAATATTGCTTTCCCTCGTCAAAAGAGATCGGGCCTAGAATTATAGGTCCTCTATCTTTCTGTCGACTTACAAGTTGCAACACGTACACAGAAAAACTTTTAAATAAGTCATCCTCTCTCAACTCTCCACGAGTTTTTAGTAAAATATTTTTATTAACATATAAAGAAAAAATAATTTATACCCAAAGATTTCGTACAATACACAAAATATCCCAAAATATTTTGTAAGTATATTCTACAAAATTTTTGAAAAAAATATTTCGTAAATTCAACTTAATTTTATTTGTAAAAATACAAGAATTTTGTAGCATTCACGAATGAAATAAACAATGCTATTTGTAATTTAACGAAAGTCAATTAGCGCATATTAAGAAAAATATTCGGGGTTTTCCACCACGAAAGTTTTGTCAAATAAATGAACTTTTTAGTTAAATGCACTAATTATTTTTTTGGGTGTAGATATTTATTAAATTTAAAAAATCAATATCCTACAATTTTTATAAGGTAGGTACCTATATATTTTCTTTTTCAAATTGTAACTGAAAATATTGCCTTCTAATTTTTAATTAAAAAACTTCCTCATTAACTTAAGTCTACATCATTTCTTTTAGCAATTTTCTTTACTAACTGAAGAAATAAATAAACAAATAAAACAAACACACCCACTACTCACCCTTAAAAATCAAAACGAAGAAATTTTTCAAAACAACTTTACAATATATGTTAGGTACCTATCTACATACATTCATATTGGCTCATTCCGAACAGAAATCCTTTAAATTATAACAAAAATGAAAACTCTTGCCATTATTTAAAGATCGAGGAGAACAATAATAAAGGTATACCTCTGCAAGTGTACACATGCACCTGCACAAAAAATGACAAGGGAAAGCTACAAATTAAAAAAAAAAACAACCGCCAACAAGGCTACCAATGTTTTCCCCCCTCAAACAAGAGAAATCCACCAACTTTTCTTTGAAATATTTGTATGTCTCCCAAAAATTCTGAAAAGAAAATACGAAATAAAATTCTTTTCAAGATCGAGGCATATGAAAATAAAATATACACATACACACGCAGATGTGCAAAAAAGGGATAGAGCAAGAGTAAAAAAAATCATCAGAACGAAAACGTCACATAACAAACCATCCACCCCACCAAACATCTAACAGAACGAACCACGGACGGCGACCAGCCTGCCTATACGACCTACCTACAATAAACTACAAGAAATTTATTCATTTCTGGAGCGCTGAGCGGCGACCAACCCCTAACCAATGCATTCTTATGACTGAAAATAAAAATACAAAAACACACAAAAGTAGATGAAGAAAAATGAAAAAAACATCCAAATGTTTCCCTCAACATTTTGTGTTGAGAGTAGGCAAGCTGTTTGACCGCTAGTTGACGCCAAAATCAGCGATGTTCATGATACTACTATAAAGTTTATATACAAAGGTATTGTTCTGCCAAGCTTACTCAGACTCTACTCTAATATAAACACATAAACAAAAAAAATTTTTCTGGTTCTCCTTACATGATTCAACGACTGATACATTATCTTTCATCGTTATCAACTTTAACTAATACCTTTGTATATAAACTTTATAGTAATATCATCAACATCGATGTTTCACCAGCCCCTGGTGGTGGAACACCTTGCCTGCTCTCAACATCAAGTGTTGAGGGAAACATTTGAATGTTTCTTGTTTGGTTTTCTTCTTCTACTTTTGGGATTACATGTTTATAAGTTCAGTCGTAAGAATGCATTGGATATGGGAGGATCGCCTCTCAGCACTCCAAAAATGAAAACAAATGTTGATGGATTTTTAGGTAGGTAAGTCACGCTGCGCCGCCGACCGTTCGTGTTGTTGGGTGATACACAGACGGTGGGGTGGGTAGTTTTTTATTTTTAAGTGTCATTTTCATTCTTGTGGTTTTTCGTGTTGTTTTTTACTTTTCTTCTTCTTTTCAATCTGCGGCTTGAGAATAATATAGTTAGGTATTCCTATGTACATATGTATGAAGTATCGTAGTTTGTAAGTATGCGGGAAAAGTTTGCAATTTGAAAAGCTTCTCCGTTTTGATTTTGGTTATGGAAGATTTAATGTATATGTTGTATTGTATTTGATGATTATTTATTAAGGAAACGTTGAAAATTGTATTAAAAAGATGCATACCTTAATGAGTGCTTGTTTAATTAGAAAGAAAATATCTAATAGGTAAATATTTCCATTTACAATTTGGAAAGGAAATAGTAGAATGCATAGGTGTTATGTTGTAGGAGATGGATCTTTTTCAATTCAATGAATATATAATTACAATTTCCTAAGGATACCAATAAATTAGGTAGGTACTTAATTCATTAGGTATGGGCTTTTCATTCTTTAATATAAAATTAAATTATAAAATAATAATAATAAATCGTGATGCTTTATAAAACTATGGAAAGGTTTGGAAATATTCTCTAAGCCCAGTCCCTGCTTTGCCAATAAACATTATTTTGAGTAATTAAGCGGGAATTATTCTTAAGAACTTTAAATTGAAATTGAAACTAAGGAATTATTTTTATAGGAATAAAAGATTCTATATACAAACATATGTACTACCTGCTAAAAAAATGATTATTTAAATTCATTGAAGTAATCATGAATGTAGGCACCTAACCTGAGGATGGCGATGCGCTGGTTGGTTGGTTGTCAATTGACATTATTTATTTATTGGCTTTATTCAAGCAGATTAACATAAAATATAACAAAAAATTTTAATATAAAATGCTAACAAATAAGAATATTTAGATAGTTAAACTAAATAAATTAAACAATCTGATAAATCTAGCTTATATTATTATTTGTAAAAGAGGGTTTAAGGGTAATTGGAATAAAAAATTTTTCTGAGGGAGGATGAACTAAGGTTAAAATCAAAAATATCCTGTTCACTGTTGGCTAGGCGTAGCATTCTGATGACTGGATTGTTATGGCCATAATTTGTGCGGTGGATAGGCAGGCGGAAGAATGGGATGGATCGAAAGTTACGTGGGTTAGTATTAATCAGGATGAGTTGAAGAAGTGCCGGAGAATCGATGGCACCAGTAATTAGTTGCTGGACAAATAGAATGTCGGCAACAGCACGGCGTTTGGCAAGAGTGTGTAAGTCAATTAATTGCAATCGATCTTCATAGGGTGGTAAGATATGGGGATCAGAGATTACGTAAAGCGAAACGGAGGAACCTTCGCTGTACACATTCTATTCTATGTGAGTGTGTAGATTGGTAAGGTGACCAAACCTGGCTGACGTATTCAAGAATGGGTCTTACATACGTGGTGAAGAGTGACTTGGTAACGTAAGGGTTGGAGAATTCTTTCGACCAACGCTTTATAAAACCGAAGCTAGAATTCGCTTTTGCAATAATATGGTCAATGTGCATACGGACATTGAGTTTCTTATTACAAATTATGCCAAGATTTCGGATAGCTGACATTAAGTTGGGGCGGGTAAGGGAAGGTGTTTTCTAGAAAAGCTCATGGATTGACATTTACACACATTGAGTTCAAAGAAATTTTTTTCACACCAAGTAAGAAAGGAATTTAAGTCTTTTTGAAGCAAGGAAGAACCGTTAGAGTTATAAATCACTTTTATAATTTTTATATCGTCGGCATAAATAGAAATGTCAGAGTAAGACGTTATGTTTTCAATATCATTAATAGCAAGAGAAAAAGTAGTGGACCAAGATGGCTTCCCTGAGGAACACCTGAAGTGGCATAGATAGTTTCAGACTCGGAGCATCTGAAAATTACCCTATGAAGCTCTAAGTAGGATTTAACCCATAAAATAAAAGATGAAGGAAAACCAAAGGCTTTCAACTTAATGTAGGTAATTTGGTGAGATATTTTATCGAATGCTTTACTGAAGTCGGTGGTGACAACATCAACATCAAAGCCTTTTTCCAAAGCAGAAAGGATCATGAAAACAAATTGAGCCAGATTAGTGGTCGTGGACCTACCCTTTAAAAAACCATGCTGAAGGGGAGAAACTATTGATTTACAATGAAAGTAAAGAGAGTCGTAATCAATGCTTTCAAACAGCTTGGGTATTGATGAGAGTTTAGCTATCGGACGATAGTTTGAGATGTCGTTTCTACTACTTTTTTTATGAATTGGGAATATGAACGAGTTTTTCCATAGAGTAGGAAACACTGCTTGCGAAAGCGAGAGGCGGAAAAGAAATGAAAGGGGTTCAGAAAGCACATTGACACATTTTTTGAGAAAAATGGCCAGGAGAAAAATCGTCTTTCAATAAATTGATCTTTTCGCAGACCGAACGAAGACTTATATCGACAGAAACAAGTGACGTATGAGGATTGTTCGATAGGAAGCTGAAATATTCAAGGTCAGGGTCATTTTCATCATCACTGTAAGACTACCCGAAAAAAAATTGGCAAAGAGGTTACCAATTACTTGGGGATCAGCAGATGATGAGTCACGAAAATTAAAAGCGGAAGGTGAGCCATCCGATTTTCTCTTGATATTTATAAATTGGTAGAACCGCTTAGGTTCAGAAATGCTCTGCATTTTGGCAAGATAATCATGGTATAGTGACTCGCAAAGGGGCGATTTATAAAATGCATATTCGTGATCTAGGAAGCGCCAGTTCTAAAAATAAAATAAAAACATATTTACATTGGAAAGTCCACTTTTCAGTCGTAGACCCACCGCCAATGAAGATAGACTTACATTTATAACGTTAATGTCAATTCATCAGCAAATTGAAACTAACACTGAGGAAATTATGTAATGGGAAGTATTTCTTATGGGAGTAGAAATCATTTTTGACTTTAAGAGCACAGTTTACAGTATACCCATGCAGAAAAAAAATTTTCCACATATTCTGTGCATAATTTTGGTTTGATAGAAGAGATTTACATCGTGTTTTTTCATATAAAATATAAGATATTATTTTAAATAACTAAAAACACTTGATTCAAAATAGCTTTTTTATGGCCTTTAGTCCTACAAATTGGTGTTTCGTCCGGCTTGAATTTTGAATCAATAATTCAACAGGTCCAATCCTATTATGCTAAGTCTTCTACTTGGCTGCTTTATTTTAGTAGTATATTGAATTTGTATTATTAAAAAAACCTTCTTATAAAACACTTTTTTTTTTTAAATTTATCTACTTAAATCCATGCATAATTTTGTATACTATTTTTGAATACTATACTAATCGCTTTAGCGAACAATGTTTTTTTTGGCCTCATAAATTTACCCTTCATCAATGAATTATAGGCCTAAAAATAGAAAATAATTATTTTACGATAGAAACACCATTCGCATGCAAATAATGCTGTGAGATGCATACGTATATGTATATATTTTTTTTAAGTTTAAACTGACCATGCGAAAAAAATATTTTTTACTAACCTCCCTATTTCACAGCACGCAAAACAATTGCCGGGTGATTGTTTCGTTATACGAGTACCATGTAAGCAATGTTTTTTTCGCTTGAAACTGAAAACCAAATAGGTATGCAAAAACATAATTTGTAGGCATTTCATCTCAATTTTTTGTTTACATGCGAAAATATGTTCATGGACTTTTTTCGCATGGGAACCTTTAAACTGTTCTTAGCAACGAATTTTTCGCTGCTAAGAACAGCTCTTGGCATTTGTATTTGCTTTTGCATAGAATATTTTTTTTGAAAACTGTAAACTGAAGACCTACCTACATAAATTTCGTTTACAGCACGGACATTTTTTATTTAAGAACAGTTTTTTTCTCACCAATAAACTTTTTTTCTGAAAAAAACTGTATACCTCATATGCTTAAATGATTATTTTTTTACTCGGAAAAATAATTAAAATTCATAAGTACCTTAAAAATATATAATTACTTCATTCTCCTCTAGCAAATTATGTAGGTAAGTGCTACGGAATGACAATTATTTACCTTTTTTAATTCTTTTATTTTCTTAATTGTTAATTACGTATCTATTTTTTCTTCAATTTAACAAACTACCTATGTCTTTGTTTGTATTAACTGGATTAGGTAATAGAAAAAAAAAAATAGATATATAAATAAAAGAAGCAAAATAATTATTCTCCATCCCCAGAATTCAAAACAGAAAAATTTATCATTTCAACAAACTTTTCCTTCGTCATTAAAATTTCCTTACCTACGTAGGCACAAATTTTTGTATACCGCACACAAATTTTCGAAACTTACTTAACGAAAATTCATGGCATTATTAGAAAATCGAGAAGAATGAATAAATGTACCTGCAAAAGTACCAGCACAAAAAAAAAGACAGCATAAAATGACAAAAACAATAACCACCACTAAGTCTACCATTGCTTTATTTTACATCATAACAAAACAAAATACATGTATGTATATATATTATCTGTACCTCAAACGTAAAAACAGAGAAATCAAAAAAAGAAGATTTTTTCTTGAAACCTTCATTCATATTGAAGAAGAAAAAAACCACCACCATTGCCCTACGAAATTCATACGTAGCAAAAAAGAAAGAAAATTCATATCTGCTAACCAACAACAACCCCAATACTTTCGGCTGTTGAGCAGCTACACATTGAAAATAAAAAATGTTTCCAATTCTCCTGTCAAAATCGTAAACATGTTGAAGATTTTTTTCTCAACATGGGTATTCACTAGCGCCACCATCGGTGATACACCTCGTAATTAAAAACAGCTCCATGATAATACTATAAAGTTTATATACAAAGCTAATACACAAGCAATATTCTCAATAGAGAGAAATAATATTTCTGAAAAATAATACTCGTAATAACAAGTACACTCAAGTGAAAAAAAAATTTCAAAAAATAAAAACAACAATTACACTCCGGTGAACAAATAACTGTCCGGTTTCTAATTTTAAAATTTTGAACTAGAGCTTTTTATCAAAAATCAATTTTCAAATATTTTAAATACTTTCAGCCGAATTTATTAGATTTTTTATGTGGTTAACTAGTTATACAGCTTTTTAAAAGTCCTAAGTAGTTGAAAATATAAATTATTTAATTAACTAAAATGTCAATTTAGACAAATCTTATGCAGCTGATGCCGTTGTCCAAGTTAGGAAACCTTAGGACAACAGAAAGCAAAGTTTATTAATTACTTTTTGGAATTAGACAGCTATTTTAAGTTAGACAAAGTTTATAAACACGACTGTTTATCTATAAATTGCGGTTTTGTTCACTGTTAATTCAATCTTTCCTGTGGTAGAAGCATTATTATTTTGGAATTAAATATGGATAACCAGTGTGACGCTAGTGATTGCCTTCTAGACAGCAAATATACGCAGCGAATTTCGTGTCGGGGTCTCTGCGGTAAATCTTTTCATCCTCTTTGCCTCGGGCTAAGTAAAAAAACATGTTCCTATCTCAAAGAATACTTAAACTATTTCGTCTATCTCTGCGACCAATGTTCGGAAATATCACTCTCCCATATCCTTCTCGCCATCAAATGTGTTAGTGACTCTACAAACATCGAACTCTGCATCTTCAGCTTCCTCTCAACAATACTTAATCCTTCTCGATCTAATATCAAAGATAAATGACATTAACAGTGAACTAACCGTAACACGCACTTCTTTTGTAGATATAATCGACGAATTAAAAATAACCTTGAGCAAAATTGATGAGATTCCAATGAACATTCAACCAATCGAAGTCAATTATAATACATCGATCCTTGCCGAAATAACCGAGTCCACTCTCAATCCTCCTCTCTCACTCGGTCCTGCTTCAATCAACATTTCTTCAAAAGCTTCTATTTCTACACAGACTGAAAGTCCTACCTCGCCCGTGCCAACTATCATTCGCCTTAACAACACATGGACTGTTGACGAGTGGAATAATAGGCTAAACAAATTGAAAAATCTCAATGAGTTCGACCCTTATTTTTATATAATACGCCGATCAATGTCGGATGCCCCTGGATCCAGAATCTTTTTATGCGTTAATTCAAAATCACTATTGGTGAATGCCGCAAGATCAGTTCTTCAAGCTTTAAAATTTTTATTCCAACCAAATATCAATGGTTGTTTTGTTTTACTAATAATAAACCCATATATATGCAAGATAATGTAAAGATTTATAAACGGTCAAATACTAAAATTAAAGTATCCCCCAAAACTACCTTGCCAAATGTAATTAGTAATAAGAACAAAATTGTGAATAGATCTAAGAACAACTCTTTTTCTTCCAATTCTTTCACACTCCCAAATACTTCTACTTCCAATATATCTAAAAAAACCCTCAATTCTACAGCAAAAACGTGTCTCTTTCAACACTGATACTAGTGGCCTTTACTCCATTCCCACACTATTAACCCCACACCTGTGTCTCTCACTCCCCGTCCTTTTTCTAGGGCTCCCCCCCCCCCTAATGCTATGGTTGACAATTTACCTCCTCCTATTTTTGATCCAATGTTCTCTCCCGTTGCGAAGCTCACTACTAAACTTGCTGCCCCTATTACTAACAGTGATGAGTTTGATGGTCGATATTTGATGGCTAGATTACGCGACAGTAAACTTTATGAAAATGTTCGTCGATACCTCTCCTATCTTTATAACAAGTTTGATAACGTTTGTATTAACAGCAAGACACAAATGAATGTTTTGGTATCTATACAAAAAGAAGGCCTCCCAATTGACCCAGCCACTCTCAACAAAATATACGTTCGCTTCCACGAAACCTTGAATATCTCTCCTTCTACAGTTTCAAAAGACCTCGCTACTTACGCTTCGCACAAACGCTCAAAATGTTTACCATTCGCTCGACACGACAATAAACAATATCCTTAACTGTACTGTGGCTCTACAGCCTGTGTCCACAATTACCCTATCTCTCTATTACCAGAATGTGAGAGGTCTCCGTACCAAAACTTCTAACGTTTATCTTAGTTCCCAAAACCTTCCTTTTGACATCTTCGCTCTAACGGAGACAAACCTATGCTCTGATTTTCTGGATAGCGAATTATTTACATCAGATTTTGCTGTCTTTCGTGCGGATGTTCTAACTAGTGATACCGCTCCTACGGGGCGTGGTGTTTTGTTTTCTGTCCACAATATGTATACATAAAGTTATCTGTATCTAAACGTTGTTTCCATCTTATTTGTTGCTACATTCGTCCCTCACAACCTAGCCCTGTCTATAAACAATTTGTGGATTCACTTAGTTCTTTGGTAAAGGGTGCAACTTCCAATGATGACTTTATTATCCTAGGGGACTTTAACCTACCTGATCTGCAATGGATACCGTCTGAGGATGAATTATGCCTTGTGCCTTCTAATCCTTCTTCTGAAAAAGAATTTATTTTCACAGATAATTTACTCGAGTCTGGACTATTCTGATAAAGTGGTATCTGCAACAATTTAGGGAGACAACTTGATCTTGTCTTCTCCTCGGATCCATTTAACTCAGCTGTCTCAAAAAGCCCCCATCTTCTTTCCACTCTAGATCACTATCACCCTCCTCTATCTTTTATATTCGGTCTTGAAGATAGCTCTCCAACTTTTGAATCTGAGAATTGTTCCATTTTTAACTTTCGGAAGGCCGACTTCAATAAACTTAATAATCTCCTTAACAACATGAACTTCAACCGTTTCATCAACCTCACTACTCCCATCGATATATCGCTATCTTTCTTTCACACCTCTATCTTTGCTTGTCTCATTCAATGTGTCCCTTATACAGTTAAAAAAACAACACAGTTAAAACTTGTGTATCATCTCCTCCCTGGTACACACAAGAATTACGACACATCCGTAACATTACAAATAAGTTATGGAAAACTTACCTGAAATCCCAAACACCTTTAAACTATTTCTACTACCAACAAGCTTCTTCTAATTTTTCTGTTCTCTGCAATTCCCTTTACCAAATATATCTCAATAAAATGCAAACCATCACTGAACCAAAACGCTTTTACCAATTTATAAACGTGAAATTTCAATTTCATCGGCACATCTTCTTCTGAAGCTAAGGTAATTGTTAAGCTATTTGCTACCTTTTTTAGTCAATCCTATAGCAATAATTCTAATGAACCTGACCTTGACTACCACAAATTTCTTTCAAATAGCCCGCACACTTCTCTGTCTTCTCTTAACATTAGTTCGCATACCGTCCGTGAAAAGTTAAGTTTACTGAATGATGATTCTTCACACAAGCCTTTGGCTTTCCACCATCGTTCATCAAGTGGGTCAAATCTTATCTCGTTTTCTATTTTTATTTAACTGAGATATCTTTTTTTCTTTATGTTCAGTGAAAGTTTTATATAATTGTTTTTTTATCAACTCTTCCTTCTTGAATTTCAAATGGTTTTTTCTTACTTATATTTTGAATAGCATTGTTATAATAAAATACAGCTTTATAACTGATATTAATTTTCTCTAGATCTGATAATTGTTTTCCGTTTTTTAGACATCTTATTTTATCTAATATTGAGCTATGTGTTCTTTCAATAGGGCTATTCCCTTTGTGTGAATGAGGTGTCGTGAAATGCCTTTCTATATTTAAGTCATTGAATAAAGTATTAATAAGAACTTGGTCAATTGTCCATTGCAAATTTAATTGGTTTCCCATGTTGTGAAATATACTGCACTAATGCTGTATGTATACTTTCTATATTTTTATTGGGGATTGAAGAAAATGTCACACGTTTACTAAATAAATGAAAAATAAGTCTGCGTGTACAATTTGATTCACGTCACTTGGGGTTTCGCTTAATTTAAACTTTGGCTTAACTGAATGCCTATCATATTTGTTTAAACGACAGATGGAGCAATTATTAACTACTGTAGTAACTATGTTTTTTTAATTCTGGAAAACAGATATATCTTTTTAATCCTGTGTAATTTTCTTATTATTCGTGATACAGTTTAATTTGTTCAATAGATAGCTACATCTATGAAATGTCATAATGCTTTTATTAAAAAGTTTTATGAGTTTTTGTTGCAATACATTATATATATTATCATTTTCGCAATATATACCTGTTTGCTTTGGGTCTAATACTTTCTTAATTTTCCTTTCGAAACTTGGAGATTCTATTAAATTAGAAGAAAGTTCAACTAATTTTCTATTTCCATTCATACGTCTTATTCATATTTTTCTTCCTTGATAATCGAGGTTTATTATTTGTTGTTTGTAAGAATTAACAGCTTTTTCAATAATTACAAAATGATCTAACAATTCTTCTTCTTTTGAATGTCGAGTTTCTAATTCTTGATCCTCATCTAAATGATTGATTTCATATCATTTTCTTTTATTTCTCTGCTTAAATAATCAGTAACTGTGTTTTGTGAACCCTTTAAATAACTTATATCAAAATCATACTCTCCAAGGGAAAGTATCCATCTTTGTAATCTTCCTGAAATATCTTTACCTAGACTTTTTGTCTTTACTGATTTCAAAGGTTGGTGGTCTGACTTTAATTGAAATTTCTTTCCATAGAGATATAGCCTTAAATATTTAACTGACCAAACGATTGCCAATAATTCTTTTTCTGTAGTTGAATATTTTTTTCTCATGATCATTGAGGGTTCTACTTATGTATGTGATGGGATGTTTGTCTTGCGCTAAGACAGCTCCAATTGCATAATTCTATGCATCAGTTGTGAGTTCGAATTCTTTTGTAAAACCGGGGTATACCAATACTGGGGGACTCATTATATTTTTCTTTAAAATTTCAAATGATTGTATATACTCGTATCTGGAGTCTTTAACATCTGTTTTTGTTCCCTTTTTTAAATATTTTGTCATAGGTTGTTCTGTAGAAGCATAATTTTAAATGAACTTCCTATAGTATCCTGTAAGACCAAGGAATGATTTTATCTCTGTAGATGTTTTAGGAATTAATATTTTTTGAATTGCTTGTATCTTATCTTGGTTAGGTTTTAACCCGTCTTTAGTTATTAAATGTTCAAGGAATCTAGTTTCTCTTTTCAAAAATTCACATTTATCTATTTGGACTTTCAAGTTATATCGTCTTAAGCGATCGAATATTTTATTTAAGTTGATCGATTGTTTTATTAAGGAAGTACTAAATATAAGAATGTCATCCATGTAAACTACACAAATTTTGTTTGCACTGAAAACTAGCTTTTTCTATGTCGGTTTCTTTCACTCTAAACTGGTCAAACCCTTTAGCTAAATCTAAAGTCATAAAATATTGGGATCTCCCCAGTTTATCTAAAACATCGTCGATGTTTGGTACAGGATATTTATATTCAATAGTTTCCTCGTTTAGCTTGTGATAATCAATAACCATACGCCACTTGGAAATTCTCGAATTATCTAATTTTTTTGGAACCATCCAAACGGGTGAATTATAAGGACTAATACTTAAATTTTTTGTAACAAGCTATCTTATTTTTGATATAATCTATTAGTATTCTTTTCCATTACAGTTCCTATTTCTTGTGCTATCTTTAAGTAGCTTTCTTTCACATTGTAATTTCTTACCAAGCTGGTTTTCACATGTCTCAATGGCACAAGATGGGGTAGAGCATTTATCACTCTAACTGCATCGCCCTGTATCTTGTGGTGCACAGCAAACGTCGGTCGCCTTGACAATATTATGTTGTCCTTGGATTTTATTCATCAGATACTCCACCGATGAGACAAAAAGGGCCAAATTGTCCTTCGAGGCACCTTTGAATGGTGGTATATGCTGGAGTTCTCTAAGAAGAAATTCCTGTCTTTCTCCTCTGCCACATTTACGGGTTCTTCATTATTTGCCATTTTTTTTTTTTTGCTTTTTGTTTTATTTTTTTTTTCAAGTTCCTATTTACTTTCACTTTCACAATATTATTTTTCTTTTCCTTTTCTTAATAAATTAAATCAATCGAACACTCTCTCTATGAGATTTCGCACTATTTTTCTTTTCAGATCTTGAAATGCTATGATTTGAATGCACTTTTTATATTATTTTTTTTTTTCGTAGGTATGATGTCGCTTTTCCAATATAAGTTTGGTTTCGACTCACATTTACGATCACTAGATAGGAGTTATTATCAATTTCTGTTTAATAATTTTTTAAAACCTGTCCTACCGACTGCACCAATTATCAAATGCGTTTCAGATGAAAAGTTTTTAAAAATAAATATAAATATTTTACTGTTACCTAAAAGTATAAAATGAAAACTACGTTATGATGATCTATCCGTTGGGCTCTCTGGTTGAATGATGAATGTTGTATGCTTTTAGCTTCACTTCATGAGAAGTATCTATTGCTTGGCACTGTGGCGTCCTATGTCAGCATTTTGTGATGGACTGTGGGTTTTTAATTATGTTTTTGTTTCGTCTGCTGTTATTGTTGTGTCTGCAGAAATATTCCAATTGATGGTTCTGCAATATTGGCTACTGTGATCTTAATATGATCTTCTGTGTGGTCTTTGTATGTAACTGGCATCGTTAATAACGGTTTTCGGTAAACTTTTTTTAATCAAAAAGTACACCATACCTACAATAATACAGTTATTTTTGTTATCAAAATCGTTAGAGCCGTTTCTGAGATAAATAAGCTTTTCCTTCCGATTTTAGCGCAAGTACCGTTATTTTTGGTGCTAAAAAAATTTCAATTTCCCCCCTGGAGGGTTACAAAAAAATCTTAAGTTTAAAATTTGAAGAACATTTGGCTGTAGGTATACGGACAGAGAGACAGACAGAATTTTTCCTACCACTTTTTTCGTGTTCTCTATCACCGTAATCAAACATTACGGTGATAGAGAACACGAAAAAAGTGTTTGGACAAATTCTGTCTGTCTCTCTGTCCGTAATCTTACTTTCGTTATCTCGAAATTTTGTTTTGCGTGAATCCAAAACTTGCCCTATACCTAGTACCTATATCGCAAGAAAAAATGACAAAATAACATAAATGAAGAAAAGAAAATAACGGGTGATTTTTTAGCTAGTTTGGTTTTGGCAACACTGGTTTTGACAGCTGACGTGTGTTTAGTACCTTGTGTCACTGTCAAACAGCTTCAGTTTGGTTTGCAATTTAACCATGGATCGTCTTACAAATGAACAACGCTTGCAAATTATTGAATTTTACTATCAAAATTCGTGCTCGGTTCGAAATGTTCATCGCGCTGCTTCCATTTTATTGTCGGCATTCTCGACCTTCTGAGCAGTCTATTCGGAAGATTGTGACCAAATTTCGCACCAAATTTACTTTGTTGGACATTAAACCACCAACACGTTTACGTACTGTGCGTAGTGAAGAAAATATTGCGGCCGTATCAGCTAGTGTGACAGAAGACCGCGAAATGTCGATTCGGCGCCGTTCCCAGCAGTTAGGCCTTTGTTACAGCACTACGTGGAAAATTTTGCGGAAGGATTTGGGCGTAAAGCCTTTTAAGATACAGCTGGTGCAAGAACTAAAGCCAGCCGACCTACCACAACGCCGAATTTTTGGTGAATGGGCTCTTGGAAAGCTGGCCGAGGATCCGCTTTTTTATCGAAAAATTGTGTTCAGCGATGAGGCTCATTTTTGGTTGAATGGGTACGTAAAAAAGCATAATTGCCGCATTTGGAGTGAAGATCAGCCAGAAGCATTGCAACAGTTACCAATGCATCCCGAAAAAGCCACTGTTTGGTGCGGTTTATGGGCCGGCGACATTATTGGGCCATATTTCTTCAAAGATGATGCGAATCGCAGCGTTACTGTCAATGGTGAACGCTACCGAGCGATGATAACAAATTTTTTTTTGCCCGAAATGGAAGTTCTTGACTTGCATGATATGTGGTTTCAACAAGACGGTGCCACATGCCACACAGCACGCGAAACAATGACGCAATTGCGAGACGAGTTTGGTGAACAGTTAATTTCACGTTTCGGGCCGGTCAATTGGACGCCTAGATCGTGCGATTTGACACCATTAGATTATTTTTTGTGGGGGTATGTCAAGGCTAATGTCTATAGGGACAAGCCCGCTTCGATTGACGCACTGGAAGCCAACATCCATGCATTCATTCGTGAGATACCGGCCGATATGTGTGAAAAAGTATGCCAAAATTGGACTCAGCGGATGGGCTACCTGAGACGCAGCCGCGGTCAACATTTGCATGAAATTATCTTTAATCATTAAATTGCAAAGTTCAAACTATCGATTCAAATAAATATTTCATTCATTTTTTCGATTTTTTTGTGTTTTTTTTTTTTTAAAGTTCTAAACCTCTTAAAAAATCACCCGTTATAATAAAAAAAATAAAAACATTGTGTTTGAAAACTAATTTTTTCAAACACTTTCAACAAAAATAACTTATAATGAATTTTAAATCGTAGAGAAATAAAAAACAAGTTCTTCAGGAATATTTTCTTTGTTAAAACTTACACCCCTTATAATAATTTCATGTTCATTTCATTACACAAATGTTCATATACTTTAATAAGAATATAGTGCTTGTTTTATTATCCTTCACTTAATGCTTCATTTGTGGAGATAAAAAAAAATTACCAAAGTTATAAGTTAGGTATAGGTGATAAAACGACATCCAATAGGCTGTATGTAACTGTGCAGAAATTTGGGTTTATTTATGTTAAAAAATTTATATTGAGTGGTCGAAAGATATAATCCATATATCGTCGGCCATCTGTCAAAACCTGGTAGTTCCAATTTTAAAAAGTCAGTGAATTTTATCTGAAATATAGCAAAATATAATCTAAGCACCTACACGGTTTCGACAGAAGGCCGGAGGTATGTACCTTATCAAAAACAGAATCAATTGAGAAGTTCATTCCAATCGAGCTTTATAATTTATTTCAGCTTTTTTTTCAAACAAATACTTAATTATAGTAAAAGTGTATTTTAGTTCTATAACATTCAAGTTAAATATACATTTTTTAGGTAAATGTGCCCCCCCCCCCCTTAAAATGTCTTGTTAATTTTCGTATACATTTCTTATTCGCTGAAAATAATTTTATTGTTATAATAGGGGTATTCACGATCCAATGTAACTGGTCTTGTATCATTACAAAAGTGTAAAAGTGTAACATTTGCTTACACTACAACAACAAAATATACTGAATGTCAAAGTTTTGCACTTTTACACTTTTGCTATACCCCAACCCTGTAATTGTAAAAGAAAAATACAGCATTGTAAAGTTTGCGCTTGTGTATTTGATAACTCGCCAAATGTCATTCTTATTGTCAGCTGATATTTGTTTGTGATATTTTGTGAATTTGCTACAGTGTAACTACATATAAGAAAAGTGCGTTCACGGTCAGTTGCAAAAAAATAAATTTTAACAATTTAAAAAGGCTTGTTGCACCAGATCGTGAATACCCCTAATATATAGTTTGACTTGTTATCGTTGTACGACTAAACTCTTTCAGTTGTTTTGAAATACCAAATTTAAAGATAGTTTTTTATCTCTTTACTGATCTATAGTTATGTTTGATACTTTTTAATTCTAAAGCAAAATAAAGTTGATCCTTTGATAATCAAAAAAAGTTCTAACCGTATTTAAGAGCCTATTTCAATTTAAAAGAGCATATTTTAAATACATCTTTGTATATAAAATCTATAGTACTATCATGAAAAAGGACGATATCGGGGCGACATCTAGATTATACGAAGACAACTTCTTCGTTAGGGGTGTTGGGTAGGTTAGAATATTCATATGAAGAAAGATAACAAGATAATTTGAGAACGGGAAAACTGTATACCAAAATAAGAAGAGATCTAGGGAGAGAAACACACAAAAATTTTGCCTTGAATATGAAGATAAATATCCAGGAAAAAGCAATATATATTTAAAGTAAGCCAGTTTTGAATATTTTGTTCTGTCTCTGGTGTTTTGTTTTGTGTCGTTAACGTGGGTTTTGTTTATGTTTTTTTCATTTTGTATTTAAGATGTTCATACACATAGACATAGACTACTTTGTAATTATGTATGCATTCATAATGTATGTAATATTTTCTGAGGGTCGTAAATAAAACTTATTCATTTTATTTAAATTCATCTCTTATTTACTTCACAAAATAAAACACTTTACTTTTCTTACAACAAAACAACCACTGAAATTAATTCAACACTTTACTTTTATTACAACTAACTTTACTCATTCACGATTAAAAATAAACTGCGTCCTCTGCCGGTCAGACATGTGCTTTTATACTTTTCACAAGGTTCCCGAAAAAGCTGGCAGGTGTATTTACTTCCAAAGCTTTCCATAGCTTTCCAAAGCTTTCAATTTGACGTTTAGTATTGGAAGTTCGAAAGCTCACCAAAGCTCTCCGTAGGTTGGTGTGTGTCCGGTCTAATCCGAAATTCGGTGTATCTTTCATTCGAGAGTGGTTATTGTTCATTCGATAGTCGTTATAGTACAAATGTAACAGTCGTTACACTGCCCCCTCCTTAAGATTGATCGTCCCGCGCAAATCCATCACATCCTTCACCATTATAACGGTGTAAACGGTCACTTTGAACTACTTTCATTTTGCCTCTAAGTCCTCTCTGAATGCGGTAGACGACATCGTTTATTCGATGCCTTCCCAATTTTGTTGACGTTTCGGTGAAAGTCCCTTCCGACTGTGAGGATTATAAAACCACACAAGTTCTTCCGCTTGGAATCCGTTTGTTGTTGCTTTTGTTTCGAATCGTGTTTTCATCCGATCACTTGATAGCTTTATATTTGCCCTTCCCAAATTACATTTTAACTTGTTTAAGTGTCAATACAAGTTATTTTCTGGCTTGTATAGTAACTAAAACAGGTCTTACACAAATAATTTTGGCTGACATTAAACAAGCTATTTGATTCCCTTAAAACCTGTCATCACAAGTGCTATACAATTCAATAGCTTCCCATCAACAGTGTAGTAAGGCCTCAAAAAGACAAAATATTGCTCAACTAAACAAGTGATTATATAATAGCAAATGGCTTGTATAATAAGACCTTTGAAAGGCCATTTATAGACTTTGCATTAAGGTCTTATAAGAGCCACTCAATGCAGTATGTATATAAAAAAACATCTTACTTTAAATTTCAATTTTTATTTATCTTATTTTATTTGTTTATTTTCTCGGTACCAAGCTCCCTGGTTTGCGTTTTTCTTTGTTCTGAAATGTGAAGAATTTTATTTTATTTGAAAAAATGTTACTTACTTACATGAATTTTCCGAGGTATGAACTCACGTCCCTCCAAACACCGATCCAGCGCGCTACCCACTAGACCATTCCCCATTTAAAAGACTCGTAGGATAACAAATTTTAATGCGTTGATACTCTTCACGTTTACAACTTCACAGCCTTTACAATTTCACTAGCAATATAAATGAGTAGTAAAGGCCATGTGGTGGATTTATAAAAAAAAACATAGCTCGAGATTTTAATCAAAACTTATATTACAGTATACATTTAAAGAAAAGTTTACTTCTTTACTGTTGGTACCTTTTTTATTTTGAAGTGTGATTCAATTGATTCTTTAAATGTGCAAGAACATACGAGTATATGATTAAAACACTAACATTTTTTTCCATACATTCTTATGCCAGGATCTTTGGAAATAAATAAATGAATGATTTTTAAAGATCACAAGTATTACTTCCATTTCTATTGAACCAAAATTTTGATACTAAATTTTCTGGTCGTTAGAACCAAAAACATAAATCCTTACAATCATTCATCTCGTAATTAAATTTTGGTTAAACGATTATGTATTTATATAAAGCTAGTTTCAAAAACAACTTGAATTATAGCAGCAAGTACGTGCGACCCATTTCTGTTTTACATTTAACATCTTTCACAAACAAAAGAAATAACTTACGAAAGAAGGCAATAATTTCAAAAAGTTTGCTACAAACCTTATATTCCCTTAGGTAAGGCAATATCTTTCACTCTAAAATGAAATAGCTCACGAAAGAAGGCAATGATTTGACTAAGTTTGCTACCCACATTTTATAAAAACTCTCTGTCAGAAGCAAACGAAATAGCTCACGAAAGAGGGCAGTCATTTCTTAAAGTTTGTTACCAACATTTTATTAAACATTATATTTCCTTACGCAGGGCAACTTCTGTCAGTTACAAAATGAAATAGTTCACGAAAAAAAGTAATCATTTGAATAAATTTGCTTCCCACATTTTATAAAAATTATCTGTCAGAAGCTAAATGAAATAGCTCACCAAAGAAGGCAATCATTTCCAAGAGTTTGCTATATTAACATTTTATAGAAATTATATATTTCCTTACAGAGGGCAACATCTGTCATAAGCAAAATAAAATAGTTCAATAAGAAGACAATTATTTCAATAGTTTTGTTTTAAACATTTTATTTTATCTTTCCAAACAAATTACAAAATTCCTTTTGATCGGTATAAAAAAGATATACGAGTAGAAGATTAAATGCTGAATTCAGTTCATCCATTTCGGAACGATTTTTGGGTGTGGAGATATTAGCAAGAAATCAATTTATTTTGGATTATATGTGTGCCATTTGACTGCAGACTTTAGGCAAAAAAAAAAAACAAATAAATATTCAAAAGTGCATTCATTTCTTTTGCGTAGCTCTGTAAGTTTAAAAACAAATATATATATTTATTAGCGAATTTGTAAAAAATAAGCAAAACATAATTAATATTATCATTGAAATAAAAAAACAGTACAAAATCAACCAAAAACACATCAGTCGAGGAACACATCGGCGAGCGCGCAGTTTGTATCGTTAATCGACTTTGAACACTTGAAATCTACATTGATATTTTGATAACTTCGTATTAATTTTTCACTACTTTTTGACAGTTAAATTTTTTCATAATATATTTGTTTTTAATCTATTAAAATAAATTGCAAAAACTTTCAAATATTTGTTTAACCCGCTGCAGAATACTTTGAACTAAAGAGAAATGTCAAATCTCTCAGCTGTGTGTTACAAGCTTGTTTAAGCAAGCCGTATATAAAATGTTTTTATTTACTTTCAGTAAAACAACTTGGACAGGCCTTAAACAGGCCTTTTCATACTAAAGCATACAAGTCGTGTATACACCTTGCCAATCTCAATTTAAAAGTCAATAAACAGGCTATTATCAAAAATTTATATTGGAAATCGGTTGGCTTGTATAATGAAACCTTATTTTACTTCTATTCAAGCTATAGCTAACTAAATTCGAAAAATCGGACCTTATAAAAGTTAAATTGTTAATTGGGTTGTGCTTTCGTGAATATCAAGAAGCTTTTCTTTCAGGTTTTCCACGTAGTCGTCTATGTCCTGGGGATCATTACCATAACATCCAAATTTTATTTCACTTGGCAGTCGTATTGTGTTCTCGAGCAGGATTTCTGATGGAGTATGTCCTGTTGAGCTATGTACTGCACTTCGGAAGGCCATCAAGAATAATGGAATATGCCGATCCCAATCTCGTTGGTTGTCGCTTACCACTTTGGAAAGGAGTTCTTTAAGGGTCTTTTTGAAGCGTTCAACCATTCCATCAGATTTTGGATGAAGCGGTGTTTTCTTAATGCCAAGGAGTGTTGAAACTTCCTGAAAGATTTTGGACTCGAAGTTTCTTCCTTGATGTGAATGGAGTTCCATTGTCACACCGAACCTGCTAATCCTGGAAACAAAGCATCTGCGTTAAGTGTAAGCTTCTTCTTCGATGATGAATCTGGTAGTCATATGCCTGCAATCTCTCGATCTAAATTGACACTTGGCCTTCTGGATTTTTGAAGTATAGACGCCAATTAAGTGCACCATGGTCTGTTCGAAAAAGGAACTTTTGTCCATAGATGTACTTGTGATAGTGTTTTGTGCTCTTTCATAAAGTCGATTCCAACGATGCCCTCGTCACATATATCTGCTAGCAGAAACAGATGGGAAAACTCCAGTTCTGCAAAACGGACTGTTAGACAAACCTCCCCATGCCCCCTGGCTGCCTCTCCTGTTGCAGTTTTCAGACGGTAGGTGTTTGTGTTATGCAGCCATTTCATCTTCACCAAGTCTGTTCGAACAATGGAAGCAGTGGCACCGGTGTCGATCGTAGCCACTTGTTTCTTGCCGTTTAACACTGCCTCCACAGTCAGACTTTTATTGTTTCGTTTAGTCTGCGAGACCTGAATAGTGGTTCTGGGGCCATCGATACCAGAAACCAGCTTCTGCCCCTCGAAGTTGGTTCTTACTCGTTTCCCGGTTGGGAAACAGGCAGAATTGGAGTATTGACGTTAATGTTTCCATTTCTGCTACCACAATGTTGACATGCAGGACTTCTAGATGGTAACCTGCACTGACGTTGGAGATGTCCAGTCTTGTTACAATTCCAGCATTGAGCAGGTCCATCTCGCTGGTTCCTTTACAACACTGTTCTCTGGCATGAACACTCCTCAATTTCTATTTCTCTTACTCGATGGACTCCTTGAGAAGCCTGTTCGGCGCTGCTTCCATAGTCAAGGCGATCGCTAATGCCTCAGGAAGTGTGCATTTTCCAGCAGTTCGAATTGCTCACTGAAGGTTGATATCAGATACAGCACGGACAAAGGCTTCTGTGTCGAATTGGTTGATTATTTCATCCCCCGCAGCTGGATATGCCAGATGCGCCAACCGTACGATGTCTGCTTGGAGCTGTTGCAGAGTTTCTCCTCTTTTCTGGACTCTCGTATTGAGCTTAACACGGAAAACTTCTTGCATATGGCCATCTCCAAAGCGTTTGTCAATGGCCTGAACAAGAGCACTGAAGTTGCCATTCTTATCTGCTGGTATGGTTTGTAGCAGTTCAGCAGCAGTTCCTCTAAGGGCAAGAGTCAGAGCTATATATTTGTCTTCCTCGTCCCAGCCATTTGTTGCCGCTGCTGCCTCAAACTGTTTCTTATAGATTGATCAAGAAGTTTGTCCATCGAAGGTTGGTGGATGCATTTCCTTTCTTTTTGGATAGTCGCCAGAACTTTCTCGAACCTCCATTTTCTTTACCTTATCCAATTCCTTTGTAATGCATTCGATTTTGTCTTCCACCTTTTCGAACTTTACATCGACAGTCGAAAATTGTTTATCGACACGCTCGTCTAGGGCAATAATTCTATTGTCAAAGGCTTCTAACTTACCTTCGAGAAGATTTCGAAGATTCCTTTGTTCTTGGCTTTGTTGTTCTAGAAGATTCTTTTGTTCTTGGCTTTGTTGATCAAATCGTTCAAGAAGATTCTTTTGTTCATTGCGTTGTTCTTGGCTTTGTTGTTCTATGAGGTTCTTTTGTTCTTGGCTTTGTTGTTCGAATCGTTCGAGTAAATTCTTTTCCTGACTATCAAATTTGGTGAGCAGCTGAGACAGCAGATTGATCATGCCTGACGTACTTACTTGTTCTTGCTCTTACTCCAGTTCAATGTCTGGGTTTTCTCCACGTTTTCTTAAACCATCTTGCAAACGAACTATAAGATCATTGTTTGTTCCAGCAGTAGGAAGACCTCGCTTGTTCAGTTCTGCCTTCAGTTCAACTAAATTTAAATAGTTTAGAGTTTTACCCATTGTCTTTTCTTATTTTCACTTTCACAGTCACGTTCACTTTTTGTAATTATTGCCTGTTAAAGCACAATAAATTATCTAAACACAAATGAATTAGGTTTAATTCCACTTCTAACACCAATGTAATATTTTCTCAGGTTCGTTAATAAAACTAATTCACTTTATTTAAATTCTTCACTTATTTACTTCACAAAATAAAACACTTTACTTTTCTTACAACAAAACAATTTATTGTTCACTACTGAAATTAATTCACCACTTTACTTTTATTACAACCAACTTTACTCATTCACGAGTTAAAATATACTGCCCTCTGCCGGTCAGACATGTGCTTTTATACTTTTCACAAGGTTCCCGAAAAAGCTGGCAGTTTCTAGTATTTGCTTCCAGAGCTTTCCATAAAAGAAATCTTCCATAAATTTCCCTTTCCAAAGCTTTCAATTTAACGTTTAGTATTGGAAGTTCGAAAGCTCACCAAAGCACTCAGTAGGTTGGTTTGTGTCCCGTCTAATCCGAAATTCTGTGTCCTTATTCGAGACTGGTTATAGCTTTGTATATAAACTTTATAGTAATATCATGAACCTCGCTGATTTTAGCGTCACGTAGTGGTCAAACAGCTTGCCTACTCTCAACACAAATTGTTTCTTCTTCTACATTTGTGTGTTTTTGTATTTTTATTTTCAGTCATAAGAATGCATTGGTTAGGGATGGGTCGCCGCTCAGCGCTCCAGATATGAATACATTTTTTGTTGTTTATTGTAGGTAGGTCGTAAAGGCAGGCTGGTCGCCGTCCGTGGTTCGTTCTGTTGGATGGTTGGTGGGGGGGATGGTTTGTTAAGTGACGTTTCCGTTCTGATGATTTTTTTTACTCTTGCTCTATCCCTTTTTTGCACATCTGCGTGTGTATGTGTATATTTTATTTTCATATGCCTCGATCTTGAAAAGAATTTTATTTCGTATTTTCTTTTCCGAATTTTTGTGAGGCATACAAATATTTTAAGGAAAAGTTGGAAAAACATTATGGTAGCCTTGTTGGCGGTTGTTTCTTTTTTAAATTTTTAGCTTTCCCTAATCCTTTTTTGTGCAGGTGCGTGTGTAAGCTTGCAGGTATACCTTTATTATTGTTCTTCTCGATCTTAAAATAATGGCAAGAGTTTTCATTTTTGTTAATATTATATCTTAAGGGATTTCTGTTCGGAATGAGTCGATATGAAGGTATGTAGGTAGGTACCTAACATATGTATTTTGTAATGTTGTTTTGAAAAATTTCTCCGTTTTGATTTTTAAAGGTGTTTATTTATTTCTTCAGTAAGTAAAGAAAATTGCTAACGGAAATTATATAGGCATAAGTTAATGTGGAAGTTTTTTAATTAAAAAATAGAAGGTAATATTTTCATTTACAATTTGAAAAAGAAAATATGTAGGTACCTACCTACCTTATAAAAATTAATAGATGTAATTTTGTAGGATACTGATTTTTTAAGTTCAATAAATGTCTACACCCAAAAAAAATAATTAGTGCATTTAACTAAAAAGTTCGTTTATATGACAAAACTTTCGTAGTGCAAAACTACGAATATTTTTCTTAATACCTATGCACTAATTGACTTTCGATAAATCACGAATAGCATTGTTAATTTAATTCGTGAATGCTACGGAGTTTTTGTACTCTTACAAATAAAATTTAGTTGAATTTACGAAATATTTTTCAAAAATCGATTTCATTCTGTCGAAACAGTAATTTTGCATTTTGGGCAAGATTTTAGATAGATTTCACACACACAAGCAAGATTTGATATTTATCTGGAGTTTTAAGTATTCTGCGGCGGGTTTAACAAATATTCTTTATTGTTCGTCCTTTTTCAAATAAATGTACAACAAATAAATTATTAAAAAGTAATTTTAATTAATCAAAAAAGAGTTTAAAATTAAAAAAGAAGTTAACAAAATCTTAATTCACCTCGATTCAAAGTACCTAAATTCGATTGAAGATAATAAAGCTCACCCTCGCCAGTTTTCCTCGATTGATGAGTTTTTTAAATGAATTTTTAACTTTAATGGACGCACAACTTTATTTGTCCTAAATGTCCTTAACCCAACAAAACGACGTGATAAACTGAATGCACTATTGGGCACTTCAAATTTTTCATAAGAAATACATGGTGCTTTCATAGTCTTTTACTCAAAGTATCGGTAAAAGTGTAAACGTAAACTTGGCACATATACTAAGTACCCTACAAGGTATACAAATATATTTTTTTTATTTTTTCTTAAAACAACAGTTACATTATATATTACAACAAATGCACAAAAACAACGATATTTAATTTTATTTTTAATGACTTAAATATTCAACAAAATTGTTGAAAATATTTTATTAATACACCTTACTTAATTTATGTGCCAAGTTTAAAGATTTTCCATAAACTTTTACAATTTAAATGATATTTTGAGTAAAAACTGTGAAAACCCCTTGTTTTTTATACAAAGGTCCACCCTATAACGGTGCTAGCGTTAACCGGTTTCTATTAAATTTTACACAAATTTATTTCAATAACCTTGATTACTTTTCTCATTGATGACAATAATTTAAAAATCCAAATAAAAATTATACCTAAGAATAAAAAAGAGTTCTAAATCGTTCGTGTCTTCTCCGTTACCATTAGCTATAATCTCCGTTACCATCTTTAATATTTTCTATGAAAGTGAAATGAAATTAAGCATTTAACCAAAGATGGTTTTAAGTATATGTTACCTTAATGAAAGTATGCAAGAAAATCAACTTCTTATCTCGATGGACTGCGCATAATTTTTAACTTTTAAAGTGTTCCCAACTGAATAAAACCAGTCATGTGCTATCTTTTTTTTGCATTTATAAGGTAGTTTTTTTTACTTTCATCACGTACTTTGTTTTATAACACCTTTTATTTTTACTAATTGGTCACTTTTAAGGCTATTTATGCACTAAAAAATCATTTTGTAAAAGTAACTGATTCTAACTTCAAAATTTACATGACTTTTTTTGTCAAATAGTGCCTTTTAAGAACTTAAAATATCAATATCAAATGATTTAGTTATAATTATATATATACTAAATGAAAATCGTTAATAAATTGAATTTATATCCACTAGAAAAAAAAAAACTTCAAAAAATATAGTTAGCTATAAAATACTGACTGTCAAAGATGCGTTTTTCAATATTAACAAGCATTTTTATTTTGTATTACTAAAATTTGTGTATTTATTTATTCTTTTTATGCCCTTATGAAAATATGGAACTTTATGTTATTAAACAATTTTTTGCAAAAAATGCTATGGTGTAAGCTACATTCTCCTTGCAAAACAGGCATTTTCGCCATATTCTCGTTTTCTTAAAGGCTTTCACAAATTAATAATAGAGCACAAAGTAAAATTTTTTTCCAATAACGTCTTTGAAAACAAGTTTTTCTGTCTATAGACACCGTATTCCTTTTGATTGGACAACTACGCGCTCTGCAATCTTTTTTTTTTCTTAAAATCACCATTTGAGTCCGGAGCACTCTAAAGAAAAAGGCCGGAAATCTATAAATCGAACGCGTCTACTCCGTAACCATTTATTTTTTTGTACTTATGTACTCGTAGTATAAACTTGCTACATTAAATTATTTTTTGGTGAAGCGTATGTATCATCTACTTTGTGATGAATTTTTAAGACCACTGAGTTTCGTGAACAAATATTACCTATTAGCGTCTGATGGTAATATTCTCCATTGCTTTGGAATGGCCGTTAAAGCACCTACTATGATTACATACCTATATCAATTAAATGGTGCTGTAAAAGATATTTTTTCGAAATTAAAATTATCTACATATGTATACACCCATCATACATCGTCCTAAAATCGGTTTCTCCTGAAGAAATTTTTATATCCAAAACAAACCTACCAAATCTGACTTTCTTACAACTACAAATAAATTAATCTAATCCAGTTACCTACTCACTTACAAAAAAAAATCAGAAGGTACCTATTAATTGTTATTTTTGTATTTACCTATTGAAAAAATAAATAAATGAAACGAAATAAATATTTTCACCCCCAGAAGCCAGAAGTCAAAATATACAAATGTATAGAATAATAAAGTTTACCTTGAAACAAGAGATAATCAATTATAATTATATTGATAATCTTTGCTTGGAACCATCATCATATATTTTTCTTTTACAATCTAATAAGAACAAAAATTCAATCACCAAGAACGAAAAAGCAGACGAACGCGGACAAAAAAGAGGATAGCACAACAAATTAAAACAAAAAAACCACCACCATTGCATTTCAAAACTGTTTCATAGCAAAAGAAAAAGAGAATCCATACCCATAAACCAACAACAAAAACAGATACAAATGCCATTGTTATGAACTCAATTTTCAAAATTTTGAAGCAACTTAAGCGACGCGAGCGCACCACTGGACAAACAGCGCGTAAATAAAAACGACTCCATGATATTACTACGAAGCTTATATAAATTAAAGTTTTTCTGTTAGATTTTACTTAAAAAAAAATATTTTATAATTTTTTATTTATTTTTATTTTATTTTATTTACAAACAGGCAGCGATTGTGCCTTCCAAAATATAATGACAATGATTACCTAAAATCTAGAATTTAAATACCTATTTTATGATTACTTAGCATATCTGTATTATTATTTATTTCCCATTGCTTTTCATATTTCCACGAATTGGAAATTGCAACATTGGTGTCATCGCCCAGAAGCCATGTCAGCATTTTTCGTGGGAAGCACAATGTTTATTGAAGTTAACATGTCGTCGTTAACTCTTCCCCTCTTAAATAAAGACGTCCTCGTTTTTTCAAAAGTATGGAAGATTACAGATGCTGGGGTGTTCCGTGATTCTGGGATAGGTCAAACTAGCTGGATCTAATTTTGAAGGTATTATTGGTGCTATTTGTGTTTCAGGGACTCTTTTGTTTTTTAGGTGTGTTTTCCTCCCAATCAGTATGGTGAAGAATATTAAAAGAAAGATTCAATAATTGATCCATTGGTGGACTTCTTTTTCTGATTGAATCTTATTGATGTGTTTTGTATTGTTCATGTGAAGTTCTTTCATGAGCTGGAGTGATAGAATTTCTTCTATTTCTGTATCATCTGAAAGTGGATGTAGCAAAGGAGGTAATGCGTGAATTTCGGATATTTCTTGTGCAATATACTGTTGATTCATTATCTTTAATGTGACATTGAAGAATTTGATTAGATATGTTCCGTTAAGTGATTGGCTATTGTTGTTGAAATCTTTGTTACCGTTAAAATTATTCAAGAGGATTATTCTTGGTGCTATCTCTTCAATTTGTGGGATATGTTGTCTATTCGTTCTTTTACATGTTGCGTTTTTACCTTCTATTAGATTAAATATACATTTATCGTTGCTTAAATCTATGATATTTGATTGCTTTCATAATGATATATCATTTATTGTCTTACATTTATCTATAATTCCAAACATATTATTATTTCTTTTTTTTAAATATTTTCTTGCATGATTTTGTTAACGTATTTTTTGTTCTTTATTAATGGTTTTACAACTAATTTTTCATAGATTACGTCTTCCGTATTTAGGATACTTATAATATAAAGTAGAGTTGATACATTTATGGCAACTTTGACTTCGGCAAATTCTAATGCCTCTTCAATATTTTTGAATAGTACATTCACTTTGTTTTTATTCAAATTATTCATAATTGTATCGATCTTCGATTTTGACAGTATGTTAGAGCTTACAATATTTCCTTTACCCAATTCAATTGCATATATTGAGTTCATTATTTCTTCTTAAATTAACTTTGTTTTGTAAAGTAAACTTAAAACTAATTCATTTTCATCTTTTTTTTTTACATTAAGAATTTCATTAGTTACGTTCGTTAATTTATTTATCCTATCAATATAAGCTTTGTTTATTAGAATTTGGTTATTATTATTTCCTAAGACGTTGTTAATTTTATCTACCATTATCGTATAATCGTCATGGTCGGGATTTCCTGCCACCCATTTCCATGCTGTGCCAATGAAATTAAGTGATCTTTTAGATCTATTGATTTTAATATTGTTAATAAGGTTCGTAGTTTGTTTGAGCTCCTGGTCTAAGATTGGGAAAAACGGATTACTCTTTGGAATGTGCTGGTTCGTTAGGGATGTTGTTTTTGAAATGAATTCTTCATAAGGGGGTATTTCGATGACATGAATAAATTTTAGATTTCCTGTTTGAATTTTTGCTATTCCTGTTTTTAGCACGATTATCTCTGAGTTAGAATAATCGAGTATTTTGACGTCGGCATAAATAAGAGAAGTAAGATACCTGTGGAGATAAGAAGATTGATTTCAGCTTTTAATATTTGCTTTGTGAAATACCTTTCCAGATTGTGTAATTAAAGTTTTTGTTTTGTTTTCTTTTACAATTTCTTATTTAAAGCGTGGTGATAGCTTGGAACCTAATCTGTTATTTATTTTTACGTAAATAGTGTCACCAGGTGTATAGTTTTTTAATGTGTGTCTTTTTTTGTTGTGATATTTCAAATCAATATTTTGTTTTTCTTGTAGTTTAATAATGTTTTCATTTCTTGTTTTTTCGAACTGTTCCGGATCGGTACTGACGTTTCTTCCAAAAAATACCTCTATGGGTTTTTTTCCTATTGTTGAGTGAATTGAACAGTTGTACTCGTATACTGCTCTGTCTAGTAATTCTAGGAAAGATTTGTGAATTTTTTTAGAACTTTAGAATTTTCGCTTGAGAGTATTTGGAAAATCTATCTAGCGCAGTGAGAACAAGATTTCCTTCAGTTGCATAAATATCTAAATGTCAAATATGGCCTGGGTATTGGGGAATAGGTGTTGGTTTAAGTTCGGGCTTTTGTGGATGTCTATCGTATTTGTGTTCTCGACATATATGGCATTGTTTAACTATTGTATTAATTTTTTAATTCATTTGAGGGAAATAGTAATTTTGGAAAAGTTGAGCTTTGTTTTCGCGTGCATTTCTATGCGCTCTATTATGGATTTTTAGGAAGTGTTCCTCTTGTTGAGTTTGATTGGTTATATCAATAACTTTTGTTTGTGTGTAGCGGATTCTGGTTAATTCCCATAGTTTCTTCGTTAGTCATTAGTCCATTTATTATAGTAGGGATATGGTATAGTTTAAATATTAAAATAAGATTTTCTTTAGTGTATTGTGGTTGTGTAAAAGTAAGTCTACCAAAATTTGAAAATATTGACTGGCAATTCCACTGCTGGAATAAGTCCATGGGACGAACTTTCGTCACTATATTGGGATGCTGTAAGGGAATGGATTTGGGAGTCAAGAGGTTTCGATTCTGTAATGGAATTAATTTGAGAGTCAAGAGGAGGTCTGGAAAGTGCATCAGCAACTACGTTAGCCTTACCGGGCTTATATTTCAGTTCGTAGTTACCTATATTCTTCTAATGCTGTTTTCCAACGTTTCATTTTCGAATTGTTATTTTTGGTACTTAAGGCATAAGTGAGGGGTGGTGGTCAGTTAATATTTTGACTCTTGCTGAACCATACAGATAGTTTCTGAAAGTGTTAAGAGCACAAATTATAGCCAGCATCTCCTTTTCGTTTGCGGCATAATTTTCTTCTGTCTTGCTTAAGGTCCTGGATATAAACATTATAGGTTTGTCTTCTTGAGATAGTACTGCTCCGAGGGCGTAATTCGAAGCGTCGGTGGTAAGTTCAAATTCTTTACTGAAATCGGGGTAGGTAAATATAGTGTCTCTTGATGCTAAATTTTTTTATTTTATTGAAGGCCTCCATTGCTTCTTCATTTAAATGAATAAATTTTTTGCTAGAGAGGTTTTTGGACAATCGTCCGTCTTCCCCTCTTAATAGGACTGTTATGGGTTTCGCTAATTTAGTATAGTCCTTAATGAAACGGCGGTAATACCCTGACAGACCTAGGAAAGATCGTAAGTCTTAAAGCGTCTTAGGAGTTGGAAATTGAAGTACTGCATTAACCTTTTCAGGGTTAGTTTTGATGCCGTCTGAAGAAATTATGAATCCATGCAATTCAACCAATTCCATGCACATTTTACCTATATGCTCTCTCAATATATCATCAAGCGCTCTTTGGAAAATGGACGGGGCATTTTTCAACCCAAAAGGCAGCCGGGTAAATTCATATTTCCCATTATTCACCAAGAAAGCTGTTTATTCGATATCCTTTTCTTTAAGTGGAATTTGGTGGAAACCACTCTTGAGGTGTGAAGAATTTATTTTGACCTAATTGTGCGAGCGAGGATACCGGTCAGCGATAGTGATGGCATTCAATTTGCGGTAATCGATCACCAAACGATATATGTTCTCGCCAGAGGCGTCCGATTTTTTGGGGACAATCCACACAGGTGAATTGTACAGTGATCTCGAAGGTCTTAATATACCATCATTGATGAGTTTTTGAATTGAGTCTCTACTTCATATTTGAGAGCCATTGGGTATGGATAGCATCTGGTGTAAACGGGAGAATCTGATGAAGTTCGGATCTCACCTTTAACAACGGTCGTGTAAGTTAGTTTTTCGTCTGGGTCATCAAATAACTTGAAGTATTTTCTAGCCATTCACTCAATCAAGTCTTTTTGTTCTGTTGTCATGTGTTCTGTTCGTAAAGATGCAGTATTTACTGCTTGCGCAGCGAGTTGTTTAATTCGTATTTTTAAGTTGTCTTTAATAGTCATGTAGTCATGTCGCGCGTAAATTACAGCTGATAGTTCTTTCAAACTATCATTTCCAAGAATGCCTTGAAAAGATTTTAAGTGTGACATGAGGAAGAATTTAATTTTTACATCTCTTAAATTAAATATATTTACGAAAGTATGGTGAGTTATTTCTATGTTTCCTCCAATAGAGTTGGCATAGAATTTCTTGTCATTAAGGATAGGGTTTTTTACTAGGGAAGGCTGGATATAATTTTTATTAGAACCTGTATCAATTAAGATTTTTAGCACTTCGCCGCTATCTGTTTTAACTTCGATGTATGGCAACGAAGAGCTGACTAGTCTAAAAAATGGATGTCACTAAGTTCAGATATTACTTCGGTAACATTGTCTTCTATTTGTTCTTGGGTTAGAGGCTCTATGTAGTTGTTGAAACTTTGTTCGTACTGCTGACTGTCTAAATGTGGTGCAGCGTAATATTGTTCTAATTCTTATTCTTGGGTTGAAGGGTTGTCTTGGAGTGAAGTGTTTAGATGGAAATTTCTCTGTAATTTGTTTGGATAATTAGGTTGTTGTGGCAGATCATTAGGTCTCTTTGGTACAGGTGGCCAAATTCTATGTTGCTGTGGTGGCCTGTTAACATAATTTACTCTTGCGGTGCCAATAGTGGAGGTTTCCATTTCATTTGGTCCTGGTTGTTGCCTTGGAGGTGGTCTGAAGTTATTTCCTGGTACTTGATTTGGAGGTTAATATTGGTTGCGATAATTATTGAAGGGTTGCTGTCTAGGGATATTGTAACTGTTAAATGGATACGATCGTTGGTTATAATTCATTGCAGGTTGAGGAAATTAGGTAAGTTGGGGATAAAATGGGATTTGATTATTAGGTATGGTGTTTTGGATTGGTCTCCTTGGAGGGAGTGTTGGGGGAGTTGGTTGATGAAATTTTCTAATAGCTCCTTGATGGCTGATGGCATAGTTCGATCTATAGTTCTGGTTTTCTAGTTTAAGGCACAGGTAGAGGGCTTGTGGAAGGTCTACGGGTTCACGAGTTCCGAGGAGTCTAGGCAAGTCTCCTTTTAGACCTCTTACGAAGGTATCGAGAGCTTTGTTTCTATACGTTTTCGTAAGTAGGGATAATGCTTCAGAACGAACGTCCATGCAGCTAATTTTATTGAGAATAAGGGAAAGGTGGGAATAGACGGCTTGATAAAAGCCTTGCACCGTATCGTTCCCTTGTACAAGGGAAGTCATTTGGTACTCAAGTGTACCCAAGTCGCGTTTGTCCGCGTAATGTAGGGTCATGCATAAAGAAATACATTCCCAATTGAGAGGTGCATTGTACGATTCTAACGCAATGTCTGCGTTCCCTACAATATTATTTCGTATGACGTTTGGAACGCCAAAGTACTTTATTGAACCTTTCACGGGTTCAAAAAGGCGTATAACTCGATCCACGCTCTTTTTTCAAGTGCTGAATTCTCCAAGTTGTCCTGAAAAATCTCTCAAGCACCTAACTACGTCCGGAACCTTGCCAAGGTCCGCGAGATAAGCTCTCTGCTCTGGATCGATTGTCTGATCAATTCCTCGAAATCGATCGGAGTTACGATTTATGATGCCTTGAATGATATCTCTTCCCTCTGTGTTTAGTACATGGTTCACAATAGATAATACCATGTTTTGAAATTCGGGACGAATGATGTTAGTATTGTTTTCTTTGGCTGCAAACAAACTAACCGGTAGCGATTCTGCCTTCCAAAATATAATGACAATGATTACCTAAAATCTAGAATTTAAATACCTATTTTATGATTACTTAGCATATCTGTATTATTATTTATTTCCCATTGCTTTTCATATTTCCACGAATTGGAAATTGCAACATTGGTGTCATCGCCCAGACGCATTTTTCGTGGGAAGCACAATGTTCATTGAAGTTAACATGTCGTCGTTAACTTATACAAAGGTTATATTTCATTCGTGTCGTTACAATATGAATGTAGGTAGGTAGTGAGAAAAGAACAAATTTTGTGTCTTGAATTCGGTTTATTTATTTTTGTTCCTGCATTTTATTTTTCAATTGCTCTTTGAGACATTTTATCAAAGATGGTTTTTTCACATTTTTGTTGGATTTGATTTTGCTCAAAAGGAAGGGTTTGTTACGGCTCTTGACTTTGTCAGAAGAAAAAAGCATATACAACATACCTTTAGGTACCCATATAGGGTGATCGGTATAGAGTAGAGTGAGTAGGTTAGGTTAAGACAAGAAAAAAATTGTATAGAAGAAGGGGTCTATTCACCCCCATTTAGGCGGGAGGGGCGATTTTTTTCAAGAAAATGACTAGAAACTGAAAAAAATTATATAAAAACAATGGTAAAACTTAAAATGCCATGCTATAATTCTTTCGAAACCCAGAAATTTCTTCTTTAATTTGCATTTTAAATACAGTTGTATTAGAGTGAATAATTTTTGAAAAATTAATTTTCAAACTCGAAATAAAAAAAAAAAAATATTTTATTTTTTAAAAGCTCATGTAATTACTAAGTGTTATTTTTCAATAAAAAACAGAAAATCGGATGCTAAAACATTTCTCCAAAAACTTCTCTTTTCACTTGTTTTGAAGAAATTAATGATGACGAACTCTCAACCGGTGGGTGCGTTTAATAATTCGCACAACTGACAACACATAGAGTACTGCCACCCAGTAGCTCAGCAATGGGGTGGGTTCAATAATCAAAATGATTTTATTAATGGGATACGATTAATAAAATGAAATAAAAAAAATTGATAAAATGTTAAGTATAAGTACAGGATGTACTTGAACTTAAGGTGGGCGCCAGGAATTCTTTTACGAAATAAGAATTAGTGAATTCCAAAACTAATTTTTTAACGAGCAAAGCAAATAAACGTAAACAAGTAAAAGTACCGAAAATAAAACACAAATTTTTATATGCCCTGATGGGGACTTCAATTGAATTTATTTGGGAAACCTTTGGGCCGAAACCCAGGGATTAAAACTCAAAATTTGTTCAAAGGTATAGATTTTAACAGAATTTTTAAAGAGCTTACGGTGAAACGTAAAGCCACGAGCAAACACAAAGAAATTGGGCCGTTAACAAAAAGAATTACCTTGTCCCGCAATTAACTTGGATAAAATTCAAACTAAGCAAACAAAAACTATTGGAATTGACACACAAAGAATGAAATTAACAAGAACCACTCTACTTATTTTTTTTTTTATCTGTCTGCGGATAACCTATCCGCCTCCTTTCCTCTGTCACCTCGATTTCCTCAAACTGCTTTGCACCTCGAAACACTAATTTTTCTTCCTTAAAATTTCCTCGACAACTTTTCCCACTTTTCTACAAAATAACTTTTTCTCGATTTTTGTTTTCTTCTTTTAAATTATTCTCGACTTGAAATTTAAAATTATCTTCTCGCTTGAATAGTTCTCCAAAGAGTGAACTTTCCATGCTAATCCTATTTTCTACCTCGGCCATTCCAGTCTCTCACACATTCATACAACCAGCCAATCGTTTTCGAGATCTTCAGTCATGGGATCACGGCTTCCTGGAAAGCTACGTGCTCTCCTCGAAAACCTCCGTTCCTCCGTTGTCTAATCTCATCGAAAATTTACTCTCACACACACATTCAATGATTCAGCAAGTTGTTTGATGTCTTTCCAAAACTTGTCGAATCCAAATGGCCGAGTTCAGAACCACTTCAACTAAATATTTCGATAAAACTTAAAAGAACTATAATCGAGAAAAAGTTTCTTCTAGGCATTCTCCTAGCTACTCTAAAACAATCGCGCGTGATTCATTAAGATTTTAGAATTTAAGAACACGTTAACAACCCATTTTTCTGACAAAAATGTTAAGCTACGTTACGTTACATTAAGTTAAAAAGCTAATAATGTTGGTCTGTTAAGATAAAAGTAGGAGTCCGCCTGACTCGCTTACTTCTTCAGCTCATCCGCTGGCACTTCGACGAGAGACCGCCCGTCTTCTTGGTGATTTAAGCTCGTAGATTTTGGAACCAACTGTTCCACTCAAATTGCAAATCGATCGAAACCTATTTTTGTTACTTTTCCAAAATATTTTAAGAGTAGGTCTCTGGCTGATGGACGCCAGGTATCTACTGACTCTACAAATATTTTGGAGCCGCAACGGAAAAAGGAAAGGCTAAAAATGGTTAATGATAAAGAATAGGCATGTGCAACTTGTTGAGGTAAATTTAGCGCAACAAATCCCACCCTTACCTCCTAGGAAATGTACTTACATTTCTGTAACACATTTTTTAAAGGTATGCCAAGGAAATGAAAAATGAAAAAAAGGATTTTCCATCAAAATAAAAATTCAAAACAAACATTAAAAATGAAAATCATTAATTGTTATCAAAAACTAGACTATACAAAAAAATACAAGCTACTTTACTTTAATCCTCGGATACATCGGTATACGGTTTTAAATCTTAAACATGCCAAGTTCCACGTTCTTTACCACTACTATCTTGTAAGACATATGTCCAAGGTGACATACGCTCTTTAATTTCAAACGGACCGACAAACTTCGGTGCTAATTTGGCAGCATAGTAATTCGCAGCATCCGACAACGAAAATTCCTACGCAATACAATATCGCCTGGCTGATATTGCACATCACGCCGTCGAAGATTGTAGGCTTCAGCAGATCTTTTTGATGCTGCTTGCAATTTTTTCCCTATGTCCATCCTAAGTTCCTTGAAACGTTCAGCGATCTCATTATGATCCTGAAGGCTTCCTAAACTATCACCTATAGATGGTGCTTCTCGACCTGAAGTCACCATGTCCTTCCGAAGTTCGGATAATAAGGCGAAACTCCCAAAACCTCATATTGTGTCGTGCGAATAGCGCACGCCACTATGCTCAACTGTGAATCCCACACTCTGTTGTTTTCAGCGACGTAAGCCCTCAACGTCGTCTTCAAAATCTGATTAATTCTTTCCGCAGGATTCGCCTACGGATGATGATTGGCTGTGAATTTTAATTGTGACCCGTACGCCTGGAAAAGAGCTTTCAGTTCCTTGGATCGAAAGTGGGGACCGTTGTCACAGACGATCACCTTTGGAATGCCAAATAAAGTAAAACTTTGTCCTCTAATTCCCTAACAATTGTTTTAGCAGTGGCCGAACTCAACGCAAACAGTAGTGGAAACTTTGTAAAGTAATCCACTACCGTCAAAATGTAGATAAAACCCCTAGTCGACTTAGGAAGCGGACCTACCATCAATACTTGATTCCTACTCTCTCAGTCATTAACCCAGCTGGTGTATCATTCACCGGTTTTACTTGTTGGCAAACTTTACAACTCCTAACATATTTTTTAACATCGGCCCTCATTTTTGGCCAGTAAAACTTTGCCTCAATTCTGGCTAATGGACCATTATGGTATTCCTGCAGAATCCCTAGCCTTTCATTTTTCCCTAACACTCTCTTCCATTCTTGATTATTTTCATGTACTGCAATATGGTTCGCCTTCACCAGTTTGAACAACATTCCTTGCTCAACTCGCCAGGCTGGATACCTAAGTGGATTTGAATTCACATCTGAAATCATTTTCTTCACCCAAGGGTCTACATCCTCGTCTGAGAAACCACCCAACTGTGGCACTCCCTAAAAGAGCATATATGGGACTACATGCTCCTTGCCCTTGCGATGAATGATCTTGAAATAAAATTGTTGAAGCCTAATAGCCCAACGTGCTAACCTACCCTGCAGATCCTGAAGATTACTTAACCATACAAGGGAATAATGATCTGTCACAACCGTAAACCGAACACCTTCAATATACTGCCGCAACTTCTCAATAGAACAAAGTACAGCCAAGCATTCTTTCTCAGTAGTGGAGTAATTCCTCTGATTCCTATTCAAAGACCTACTTAGGTAACAGACAACCTTTTCTCCCTCATCAAAGTTCTGTGACAGAACTGCACCGATGCCGAAATCTGACGCGTCTGTTTGTACGACAAAAGGTCGTTTAAAATCTGGGCAAGTGAGTATAGGTGCTGTCTCCAAGCCCTATTTTGCCCTCCTAAGACTATCCTCGCACTCTTGAGTCCAAATGAACTTCTTATTCTTTTTTAATAAATCAGACAAAGGCCTAAGTAATTCTGCAAATTTTGGTACAAAACGACGGTACCACGAAACTGTCCCTATAAAACTCCTTATCTCTTTCACATTCCTCGGTGCTGGAATCCTAACCATGCTTTCCACTTTCTCTGGATCTACGAGTAAACCATTTCGATACACTATATACCCTAAAAACTTCAAAGATGGCATGCAAAAATTGCATTTTTTCCTACTGACTTTCAATGCTGCTTCACTCAACCTTTTCATTACCTCATTCAGAATTTCTAATTGTTTGTCGAAATTGTCTGTAACGATGATGATGTCGTCTAAATAGACGAACACGACTAGCTCGAGGTTGGCACCTAAAACTGTGTCGATAAACCTCTGCCAAGTCGCAGGTGAGTTGTGAAGTCCGAAAGGCATTCTTCTAAATTGAAAAAGACCTCTCCCAGGAACCGTTTCAGGGTAAGGCTTAGATTCCTCCTCCATAGGAATCTGCCAATACGCTGACTTGATGTCGAAGAACCTCGCACCCCAAAGCCTGTCTAAAATTGAATTAATATATGGCAGTGGATAAGCATCCCTATCTGTATTTTAATTTAGTTTCCTATAGTCCACACATAACCTATAGGAGCCATCTTTCTTTTTGACTAATAGTATTGGTGATGACCATGCACTTGTCAATCTCTCAATAACTCCCGCTTCTAACATTTCGTTTAATTCGCTATCAATATGTTCCTGCATCGCCAGAGAAACCGGATTATACTGTTGCTTAATCGGTTCCGCCGACGTCCTAGTCTTGTGCTCAACCACAGTTGTGCACCTTAAGCCTTCAGTCATTTTCCTAAAAGATTCTTCAATCGAAGATTCTAACATTTTAATTTCCCTAACACTTAACTCTGATCGTTCTGTAATAGAACAAATCGATATCTCACTACCCTGTTCTGAAAAGTTCCACATACGTGATCTAAGATCCGGGACAATACCCGATAGTGCCCCAAAATGTGCACCAAGAATCACTGTATGTGGCAGATATGGTATGACTAAACAGTCAATCAACACTGCCCTATCTTCTACTATTATTGGAAGAGAGAGAATCCCTAAAACTTCAACACCATCTGCTAGACGAACGCAGTGAACAGTGTCTGTCTTCAAAGGAGACCTAGGTGTTGGAGTATTCTCCAAGCATCCCTACCTATTATGGTCCTAGAAGCTCCTGAATCTAATAAACCTAATAATCTAGTACCATAAATACTAACACCTAAAAATGGTCTCCTATCACTACCGTTTGCCTCCAAAGTAAAGCCTAAGTGAATCTGATTCACCAACCGGTTACCAGCAGGTAACCTCCTCAACGTCTTCGGACATCCCGCCCTGCTGGCGCAAGTGTCCGTTCGTTTCCCGAACAGCGACGGCAATTTTGTCTATTGACACCTAGATTTCCACAGTCAAAACAACGCCTAGGAGCAGAACACCTATTTGCGAAATGGCCTGATCCATTGCTATTATAACACCTAGCCGATAATCTTGGATGAGTCGATGATTGGGCCTGACTATTAGTTCCGTTGTTCTCAGCAACAACCGAAACTGTTGGAGTTTCAATACCAGGAATTTCAACACCTACGTAAGCTAGATCCGGTTCTAGCAGATTCCTATTATCCCTAATACTAGGTGGTGGAATATATGATTCCACATTTGCCCTAACCGCTTCTAAGTTCCTACCCAAAGCCACCAAATCGGATACGCAATTATTATTACCACCTACACTATTACCTGCCACTCCTAAGCCCGTCGATGTACTGGCAGAAGTAACCACCGACCTGCTATCCAGAGGTTCAGCTGAACGCTGCTTTTCAACCTCACTCCTGTTCCTGTTTCTCTTTATTGTTCTTTTCGTCGTTCCTATCTTCTACTTCATCTTTATTCTCATCCACATCATCACCTTCTAATTTGGCCATAGCCGTCACTATTTTATTTTTGAGAGCCTGCTTGCTCTTCTCCTGAATCTCATTTTCGGGTATGCTCCTATCCATCCTACGTAATCCCCACTCTACCTTCGTGATAATATTTAAGTACTCCTTCGAAGTTTCCGACTTCGGAGGATTTTCTAAAAGTTTCCCTATTTCTCTTAATTTCTTCTCCACCGCCATAAGATCTTGTTCAAAGGTGAACGGATAGGCAGTAGGTATAAAAGAACTCCTACACTCAAGTTTCAATACAACCCTCAGCGCTTTGCGCATTTCCTCTACCGTACCTACTACTAATCCTCCCCAGTCTACTTCGTAAGTTATCTCGTCTTGTGATAGCCTATTAACTTGACAAAGGTCCATTTCGAAAATAACTAACCAAATAAAAATAAATAACCAAATAATAATAATTAAATAAAAAACGAAACCGAAAAAGTAAACCTCAAAAGCTATCACAAAATTCACGGTAGGTCAATGTGAATTTGTCTTCTTACAAATAAAAATATTTTATCTAAATCGATTCAAAAATTCAAAAACCAATCGCGATACTCTCAATTTTTTGTACTGTGTTCCACAAAATTATAAAAAAAAACTAAAAAAAACCTTTTTTTTGATAAACACCCTATGCCCCAGCAAACACTTCTAATATCTTTAAACTAACCTGCAAAATGATTGAAATGATAATAAAAAAAAAAACTATTCAAAATCTAATAATTTAAAACAAAATAAAATATTAAAAAAAAATAATCAAAAACAGTACTATATTAAAGTGGCAGCCTCGGTCTTGTGTTTATCTTATTTACACTGAAACTCCGAAATGTCAAAATAATATAATAACTTACAACAAAATGGTGGGCCTGAAAGAGACCACACTATTCACTCAATGCCAGAAAACAAATTGAAATAATAAATCAAAAATACTGAATAAATTAAAGGAAATTTCTAATAAAGAAAATTAAAATATGAAAACAATAAAAAACCTTACTAAATCCTTTCACTTTCAATCTTTCCTTTAACGCTTAACTGCATAGATGACGTATGTACGTATGTAGGTTCCGGTAGGTCTTATGCTTACAGGTCTTCACTCCCAAGAATACAACAAGTTTTCCACAAAAACTTCCCCAATGGATATCAACACAATTATCACTTTAGGTACCTACGGCAAAGAAAGAAAATTGCACCAAGTAAATGTTTTTTTATTTACAACAAAATCATTCGATAACTTCGAACACTTTTTTTTTCATCAAGAAACACAAAGGGAGCCCCACGTTTGGACGCCAAATGTTGTGAAATTATTTAACGCGAATTTTAACTTTATAATGGCAGAACTACAATCCGCGATTTTAATGGATTTATAACGGGTGATTTTTTAGCTGGTTTGGTTTTGGCAACACTGGTTTTGACAGCTGACGTGTGTTTAGTACCTTGTGTCACTGTCAAACAGCTTCAGTTTGGTTTGCAATTTAACCATGGATCGTCTTACAAATGAACAACGCTTGCAAATTATTGAATTTTACTATCAAAATTCGTGCTCGGTTCGAAATGTTCATCGCGCGCTGCTTCCATTTTATGGTCGGCATTCTCGACCTTCTGAGCAGTCTATTCGGAAGATTGTGACCAAATTTCGCACCAAATTTACTTTGTTGGACATTAAACCACCAACACGTTTACCTACTGTGCGTAGTGAAGAAAATATTGCGGCCGTATCAGCTAGTGTGACAGAAGACCGCGAAATGTCGATTCGGCGCCGTTCCCAGCAGTTAGGCCTTTGTTACAGCACTACGTGGAAAATTTTGCGGAAGGATTTGGGCGTAAAGCCTTTTAAGATACAGCTGGTGCAAGAACTAAAGCCAGACGACCTACCACAACGCCGAATTTTTGGTGAATGGGCTCTTGGAAAGCTGGCCGAGGATCCGCTTTTATATCGAAAAATTGTGTTCAGCGATGAGGCTCATTTTTGGTTGAATGGGTACGTAAATAAGCATAATTGCCGCATTTGGAGTGAAGATCAGCCAGAAGCATTGCAACAGCTACCAATGCATCCCGAAAAAGCCACTGTTTGGTGCGGTTTATGGGCTGGCGGCATTATTGGGCCATATTTCTTCAAAGATGATGCGAATCACAGCGTTACTGTCAATGGTGAACGCTACCGAGCGGTGATAACAAACTTTTTTTTGCCCGAAATGGAAGTTCTGGACTTGCATGATATGTGGTTTCAACAAAACGGTGCCACATGCCACACAGCACGCGAAACAATGGCGCAATTGCGAGGCGAGTTTGGTGAACAGTTAATTTCACGTTTCGGGCCGGTCAATTGGCCGCCTAGATCGTGTGATTTGACACCATTAGATTATTTTTTGTGGGGGTATGTCAAGGCTAATGTCTATAGGGACAAGCCCGCTTCGATTGACGCACTGGAAGCCAACATCCATGCATTCATTCGTGAGATACCGGCCGATATGTGTGAAAGAGTATGCCAAAATTGGACTCAGCGGATGGGCTACCTGAGACGCAGCCGCGGTCAACATTTGCATGAAATTATCTTTAAACATTAAATTGCAAGGTTCAAACTATCGATTCAAATAAATATTTCATTCATTTTTTCGAATTTTTTGTGTTTTTTTTTTTAAGTTCTAAACCTCTTAAAAAATCACCCGTTATAAATCCAAATAAACGAAATAGTTATTAAAACGATTAAAAACAACCGATCTGCGTGTGCCGCCCCGCAGCAAAACAACGAAAGCGATGATGATGACGAACTCTCAACCGATGGGTGCGTTTAATAATTCGCACAACCGACAACACATAGAGTACTGCCACCCAGTAGCTCAGCAATGGGGTGGGTTCAATAATCAAAATGATTTTATTAATATGATTAATAAAACGAAGTAAAAAGAAAATTGATAAAATGTTAAGTATAAGTACAGGATGTACTTGTACTTAAAGTGGGCGCCAGGAATTCTTTTACGAAATAAGAATTAGTGAATTCCAAAACTAATTTCTTAACGAGCAAAGCAAATAAACGTAAACAAGTAAAAGTACCGAAAATAAAACACAAGTTTTTATATGCCCTGATGGGGACTTCAATTGGTTTTATTTGGGAAACCTTTGAACCGAAACCCAGGGATTAAAACCCAAAATTTTTTCAAAGATATAGATTTTAACAGAATTTTTAAAGGGCTTACGGTGAAACGTAAAGGCACGCACAAAAACAAAGAAATTGGGCCGTTAACAAAAAGAAATACCGTGTCCCACAATTAACTTGGAAAAAATTCAAACTAAGCAAAAAAAAACTATTGGAATTGACACACAAAGAATTAAATTAACAAGAACCACTCTACTTATCTTTTTTTTTACCTGTCTGCGGATCACCTATCCACCTCCTTTCCTCTATCACCTCGATTTCCTCAAACTGCTTCGCACCTCGAAACACTAATTTTTCTTCCTTAAAATTTCCTCGACAACTTTTCCCACTTTTCTACAAAATAACTTTTTCTCGATTTTTGTTTTCTTCTTTTAAATTATTCTCGACTTGAAATTCAAAATTATCTTCTCGCTTGAATAGTTCTCCAAAGAGTGAACTTTCCATGCTAATCCTATTTTCTACCTCGGCTATTCCAGTCGACAACCAGCCAATCGTTTTCGAGATCTTCAGTCACGGGATCACGGCTTCCTGGAAAGCTACGTGCTCTCCTCGAAAACCTCCGTTCCTCCGTTGTCTAATCTCATCGAAAATTTACTCTCACACACACATTCAATGATTCAGCAAGTTGTTTGATGTCTTTCCAAAACTTGTCGAATCCAAATGGCCGAGTTCAGAACCCTTTCAACTAAATATTTCGAGAAAACTTAGAAGAACTAAAATCGAGAAAAAGTTTCTTCTGGGCATTCTCCTAGCTACTCTAAAACAATCGCGCGAAGCAATCTTTCAAAACTAATCCCTCGAGGTGAGAGAGGACTTAATCTTTTTAAATGCTGAGATCTACTCAGTTCTTTTCTTCTCGCGTGTCAATTCCGATAAATATATTTCACTATTTAACAACATTAAGATTTTAGAATTTAAGAACACGTAAAAAACCCATTTTTCTGACAAAAATGTTAAGCTAAGTTACGTTACATTAAGTTAAAAAGCTAATAATGTTGATATGTTAAGATAAAAGTAAGAGTCAGCCTGACTCGCTTACTTCTTCAGCTCATCCGCTGGCACCTCGATACTAGGTTTTGGACCTTTCGTCGATTTGACACTCTTGGGAATTGCGGTTTCTTATTGCCTTGGTGGGTTTCTTTGTATTTGGGCAGATTTTGATCGTCGCTTTTGTAATTCTTTAGCTACTTTTTGCTTGTTGGGTGATTTCCATTACAATTAATGCACGTCGATGAACTTTCACTTTTTCCGTTGCAGTCAACGGTTAGATGTTTTCCAGTGCATTTTACGCACCTTGGCTCTTTTTTGCAATAGGTTTGGGTGTGATTGAATTCTTGGCAGTGTTTACACTGAGGGATTAATCTTGTACTCTTTCTCAGAGGTCCGATCCTAACTACGATGTTTAGAATTGATTTAATTTTATAAATTTCATCTAATTTTTCAGTCTTATCGAACGAAAGTATAAATAGTGGGAGACCACGTTGTACCACTATCGCTTCACCCTCTTTTTTCTGTTTCTCTCTTTTGACAATGTTCGTCGCATCTAAGATTTTAAGGTTGCGCTCTTTTAGATCACTAATAATATCATCTTTTAAACATGATGCGTGTAGACCTCTTGCCACAACACGTAGGGACTTATTTTCATAGGTATACCATTCTACTTTTTCTTCGTTTAGTTTTCGTGACAGAAAACTATAACTTTCGGGGTCTTTCACACAAACTTTCCATTTGTTGTTATCAAGCCTTTAATATGGTTTGCAACTTGTTATACTCCGCAATACCGATAACATTTTCCGGTGGCGGGGACCGTTCCTTATAAGTTTTTTTTCTTTTATTGTCGCATGTTTTGGTGAAGCTCTTATTTCAAAAGAGGAGGCTGCTTCAGGCGATGAACCAGCTTTACGCTTTTTACTTAATCTTTCTTTGAGGACTTCTCCGTTTCACGTTCTAGCTCTTCTTCGTCCGTTTCATATCTACAATTATTGACTTGTGGCTAGCTAGACTTTGAGTTTATTGGAGGATTTTTGCGATCAAGTCTTTGTCGAATACTTTTTCAAGATTTTTTGTTTTATCTGAGTCTATTTTGGCGCGCGCAGGCGTGACGGGTGTATTCTTTTGCCCTAATTTTGATGGTTTTGGACTCGATTAAGATGGTGGTGATCGAGATACCCTAGCACTTTTTAGGAAGGGATTTATTAAATGCATTAATTGGCTCTCCTCAGAATCCATAGGGCCGACTTCCGAAAAGGGTAGATTTTTCAGTGAACCTGGACTGCCACCTCGGGTACTATATCTTATTGTTTTGCTCATTGCATAGTTATGTATACTCGTACCTCAATCTCAGTATACGGAGTTTGGATTTTAGTCGGCTCTTACGAAAGGCATGCCTACTCGGGTATGTTCTTTCCCCTTACCCGCAAGGGGAAGGTTATGACAAGAAAAAAATTTGTAGAGAAGAAGGGGTCTATTCACCCTTATTTCGGCGGGAGGGGCAATTTTTTCAAGAAATTGATTTGAAACTGAAAAAATTATTTAAAAACAAGGGTTAAACTTAAAATGCTATGCTATAGTTCTTTGGAAACCCAGAAATTTCTTCCTTAATTTACATTTTAAATAAAGTTGTATTAGAGTGAATAATTTTTATAATATAATAATATATAATTATTAATTTTCAAACTCGAAATTAAAAAAAAAAAAAAATAATCAAACTAGTTTTTTTTAAAAGCTTATGTAATTACTAAGTGTTAATTTTCAATAAAAACAGAAAATCGGATGCTAAACCATTTTTCCAAAAACTTCTCTTTTCACTTGTTTAGAAGAAATTAATTAAGAAACAAGTTAACAACTAAGGTAGGTACTGAGCTACTGTGAATCAAAAAAATTTACGTACATTTCATTATCTTGAATAAAATAACGTTTTTTTAAGCAAATTGTGATAATTTGGTAAAGCTTTTGCAATTTATCTGTGGTTTATTAAAAGTTTTATTAGAAAAAAGATAAAAATTTTAAAAAATAAGATAACGAAAAACATACATCAAATAATTGCAAGTACAGCGGCCTTTCAGTCACATTTCTTATAAATTATTAGAGAAAGTGCTATTCTTTGATTCTTTCTATATATCTAAAAATACAGGTTTTAGGGGGTTATTCGCTAGTTATATGAGTTTTTCGAACTTTACCTACCAAAAAGTCCCACAGATAGTTAATGAGGTAAAGGTCTGAAGAATGTGGTATGAAGCAACTAAGATTTCTCACTAAAAAGTAGCCACTGTCTTAATAATACAGACGAATGCTTCCGGTCATTGTCCTCATATGAAATCACTCTGTAACTCAATTTTTTCAGCACTGGCCTTGAATCTTGTACTCATATCTTCAAGTTTTTGTGTTTTTCCATTGTTGTTTCAATAAAAACAAGATTGCAGATACCATTTACGTACAAAACTCCCTAAAAGACAATGCTTTCACCTTCATCCTTCACTGTAGTCTTAAATAGATTAGATACGGGTGTGTTCGGTTTTTGGTACACAAGTTTTCGACAGTTAAATCCAAAAATTCTGAGATTTTTTTTTCGTTAACAAAAATAACATCTACTTTTCTAAAGAGCAAATGAGAAAACCGGGATGAATAAATGCAAACTAGTTCATTTCTAGCGGCAAAAGATAATTTAAAATTCCTACAACTTATATGATTTCAGTTGCTGTACGTGCAATTTTTTGATGCATTGTATGCAGAATTTTTTCGAAATCTATTCAAATCCCAATCAAAGATTCAAAGAACTAATCTCTGGAGGAAACTATTACCGTGGAAAAAAGTTTTTCAGCAAAAAATGTACGTTAGAGCCACAATAATAAAGAAATTTTTTTCTTCGTAACCATTGAAATACTTACCTCATCGGTTTAAAATTTTGCAAAGCTAGCAACGTTATTATTTGCCTTTGAATAGTAAATTTAAAATCCAAAAATATTTATTTAAATTCTTGTAGTTGAATATTCTTTCCAATTAGACAAAATGGTATAGTACATAGCCATATCCCGAAATATCGCAATACTGCTCGAGGATTCCCCCAGAAAAATAGTGAAAACTTACAACGTTGTCGATTAATTATTTGATTTTTTTCACCAAAATTGAAAATATTCAAAACAAATTGCTTAGCAAACATATAATAGCAAACGATTGTGTATATCTATATGCAAACATACACCTCATTCTATCCCTATTCACATAAACCATAGAAACAAACAAATCGATTCGTAAATTCAAAGCAAAATATGCGTTTTTGTGCATGTATGTATAAGCTTAAGAGAGATGCCAAATATTTTTGATTTCCTCTTATTCTGGTCGTTCTCGTTTTATTTTTGTTGTAATAACATAAACAGCTGACTCACTTATCTTCCTTACTCCCATTATCGTAGTGTATATTAATATAATACAATCCTCTCGGTCTAATACATACTTCATGTTTTTTATTCCTCATAATACTCTTATCCTACATTAAATATTCAAAATTGTGGATATCTTAGCACCACAACGCATACAACGAGTACTAAAAAAAACTATTCCGTAGTACTACTATATACTCTATATACAAAGGTATCACTAAGGGACTCTGATGATCGAGGTGACACTCGTAACATAGCTATAACTCCAGGCTTATAACGGGTGATTTTTTAGCTGGTTTGGTTTTGGCAACACTGGTTTTGACAGCTGACGTGTGTTTAGTACCTTGTGTCACTGTCAAGCAGCTTCAGTTTGGTTTGCAATTTAACCATGGATCGTCTTACAAATGAACAACGCTTGCAAATTATTGAATTTAACTATCAAAATTCGTGCTCGGTTCGAAATGCTTTTTTATCGAAAAATTGTGTTCAGCGATGAGGCTCATTTTTGGTTGAATGGGTACGTAAATAAGCATAATTGCCGCATTTGGAGTGAAGATCAGCCAGAAGCATTGCAACAGCTACCGATGCATCCCGAAAAAGCCACTGTTTGGTGCGGTTTATGGGCCGGTGGCATTATTGGGCCATATTTCTTCAAAGATGATGCGAATCGCAGCGTTACTGTCAAAGGTGAACGCTACCGAGCGATGATAACAAACTTTTTTTTGCCCGAAATGGAAGTTCTTGACTTGCATGATATGTGGTTTCAACACGACGGTGCCACATGCCACACAGCACGCGAAACAATGGCGCAATTGCGAGGCGAGTTTAGTGAACAGTTAATTTCACGTTTCGGGCCGGTCAATTGGCCGCCTAGATCGTGCGATTTGACACCATTAGATTATTTTTTGTGGGGGTATGTCAAGGCTAATGTCTATAGGGACAAGCCCGCTTCGATTGACGCACTGGAAGCCAACATCCATGCATTCATTCGTGAGATACCGGCCGATATGTGTGAAAGAGTATGCCAAAATTGGACTCAGCGGATGGGCTACCTGAGACGCAGCCGCGGTCAACATTTGCATGAAATTATCTTTAAACATTAAATTGCAAGGTTTAAACTATCGATTCAAATAAATATTTCATTCATTATTTCGAATTTTTTGTGTTTTTTTTTTTAAAGTTCTAAACCTCTTAAGAAATCACCCGTTACTTGGTGGTAATTCACTCAAGCTGTTGTTCGATCAAAAATTATTCAATATAAATTGATTGATTGCAGCATGTACTGCACTTGTGTGGATTTCTATTTACACACAAATCCCTACTTAATTTGAAAGCTAGTTCAAATATTGAAATACAAAAATCTGTTTATGTAAAAAGTTGGGTCTATTCGAATTTTTTTTGGCTAGAAATATTAATTACGTCTTAGGCTTTAAAGTTTTCAATGAAACCTTGCATTATGTTTTAGTTTAATAATAACATATTAATTTATCCTCCTTTTTGAATGTGATTTTAATAAATTATATCTAACAATTTTGAAATGGTTTGAAACCATTATCATACACTGCAAAGTCATTTTTGTTTTAAATTATTTTTTTTTATATTTATTTCCCTGTGGGTAGGTGCAAAACCTGCATAAGGCTCTATGAGGACCGAAAAACACGTGCTAATAGGTGTCCCAACTAACAATTTAACTTGTTTAAGTTTTAATACAAGCTATATTCCGACTTGTATTAAAACTAAAACAGACCTTATACAAATCATTTTGGCTGACATTAAACAAGCTATTTGGTTGCCGAAAAACCTTTCATCACAAGTGCTATACAATTAAATAGCTTCCGATCAACAGTGTAATTAAGCCTTAAAAAGACAAAATATTGCTCAGCTAAATAAGTTATTATTTGAAAGCAAATGACTTGTCTTATAAGACCTTTGAAAGGCCATAGACAGACTTTGCATTAAGGCCTTATTAAAGCCTTTGAATGCAGTTGTGAAAAAGAAATGCTTGCTTTCAATTATTTTATTTTTATTAATTTTATTTTTTCTGTTTATTTTCTCCTCATGAGAGGGTTTTGGACTGTATTTTTCTTAATTCTGAAATATGAAGAATTTTATTTTAATTGAAAAAATGTTACTTTACTTGACTCCTCCGAGATTTGAACTCACGTCCTCCCAATCAACGGTCCCGCACGCTAACCACTAGGCCATTCCCAATTCCAAATAGACATGTACAAATTTGAATGAGTTGATACACTTCACGTATTCTTCACAGCCTGTACAATTTTACCCGAATATATGAGTGGTAAAGGCCATGTGTTGGATTTATAAGAACCTAACTCTTTAATCAAATCTTTTAATACGATGTAATAGAAAACACCTTAAACCACTAAAAATTTATACCCATATCTATAAACAGCGGAAAACAACGGGCTGGCGTTTATAAATTTGTAAACTTGTAATTCTTTTTAACAATTGTGTAATAGTCTGTGACGTGAATCATGATAATTCTGCTTTAAGTTTAAAATATGAATCAATAGATTCTTGAAGTGAAAACAAATTATGTTCAAATCTTTAACATCTTTTCTATACATTCGTATGACAAGAACTCAGAAAATAAATTAACGAATGAAATGAAATGAAATTTTTATATTTATTTTCTTGTCGATTGAAGGAAAAACTTAAATCCTTACAATAGTTTATTTCGTTATTAAATTTTAGGTAAATATTTATTTATTTATCTAAAGTTAGCTTTTGAAACAACTTGAATAATTATAACAGCAGGTACGAGTGATTCATTCGTCTTAAACATTTTACCTTTGTTACAAGCAAAATGAAATAGCTCACTAAAGAAGGCTATAATTTCTAAGAGTTTGCTACTGACATTAATAAAAACTATATATTTCCTTATGCAGGGCAACATATATATCACGCAAAACGAAATAGCTCACAAAAGAAAGCAATCATTTGAATAACTTTGCAACTCACATTTTATGAAAACTAATATTTCCTTACAGAGAGCAACATCGGTGCATCTGTCATAAGCGAAACGAAATAACTCAGGGAGAAAGGCAATAATTTCTAAAAGTTTGCCACTGACACTTTACGAAAACTATATACGGTCACTCCCAAAACTATTCGGAATAAAAGTTTTTTTCTGAGCATGATTTTTTTTTAATTGTGACGTTTCTTTTACTAAAGAGAACTTTAAATTAGATAAGCTAAAAGTTATGAACATAAGAAGACAATTTAAGTTTATCTAATTTTAAGTGTTCCTTCATAAAAAAAATCATTAAGGCTTAACTATATTCTCATCTCACTTATGTACCTTCAAAAGTACAAAAGTGAAAAAATACAAATATATATATGCTATATTCCTGTAAGGAAGCGTTTGAAATTTTAGTTGGGCTGAATGCACAAAGGTTGACAGAAAAGTCTAGTTCAGCAACTATTATTGATGTGACATCCATGAATCAGCTTTTTAGCTATTTTTGTAGATGTAGTTCTGTTTTACTTTTCTACAAATAAAAAACGAATGCTCGTACTTTTGCTTTTGTAAAACTTGAGATAAAAGATAGTATTGAGTTGTTTATTGAAAAAAGACAAAGCATTTTTTCACTTTTGTACAAAAGTTAATTGGATTTAGTTAGGCCTTTACAATAAAAAAACTCATGCTTCAAAAAAACTTTGTATTCCGAATAATTTGTGAGTGACTGTATTTCTTCACAGAGGGATACAGCTGTCATATCCAAAACGAAATAGCTCACGAAAGAAGGCAATCATTTAATTCAGTTTGCCACTAACATTTTATGAAAACTATATTCTTTCTTTACAGAGGCAACATCTGTGGCATCTGTCAAAAGTAAAACGAAATAGCTCAAAAAAAAGTCAATAATTTCCATAGGTTTTCTTTTCAAAATTTAATTTTATTCTTACAAACAAATAGGTATACATATATACATTTAACAAAATTATTAGTTAATTAATTATTAGGTACTTAAAACATAGTAGGTAATTATAAATGATTTAATGCCAAATTCCTTACAACCATTTCCGAACAATTTTTTGGTTGGAAGGTATTTGTAAAAAAAACATTTTCACAACATAAACAAACTTATTCACATATAAATAAATAACACAGTTTTGCCGCGTAGTTTCGTAAGATTAAAACAATTTACGAGAAAAGATACAAAAATAAACAAAAATAGCAATGCATTTAATAAAGAAAAACAAAAAAAAACAACACAAAACAATATCAAGAAATACATCAATCGAGGAACACATCGGCGAGTCCACCCTTTATATTGTGAATCGACTTTGGACACTTAAAATAAAGTTGATTGATATTTTTATAACTTCTTAATAATTAATCATCACTTTTGATAGATATACTAGTTCTATATTTTTTGAAATGAACGACGAAAGCTTTCGAATAATTGCTAAACCCGCTGCAGATTACATTCAACTAAAGAGAAATGTCAAATCTTGTGGTGTAGAACAAGCTTATTTATGTAAGTCGTACACAAAATGTTTTTATTTACTTTTAGTGAAACAACTTGGACAGGCCTTAAAAAGGTCTTTTCATACTTAAGCATACAAGTCTTGTATACGACTTGCAAATCTCAATTAAAAAGCCAATTAACAGGCTATTATTCAAAATTAATATTGGAAAACGGTTGACTTGTATAACAAAGCCATATTTTAGTTATATGCTAGCTATAGCTTACCGAATTCAAAAAATCGGACCTAATACAAGTTAAATTGTTAGTTGGGGTGTGACATTCTTACTACACCAAAATCACCCCCACTTCCCGATTGCAACTAAGTTGAAACTTATCTAGCAATTTATTTTTAACAAAAATAAGTTACGTGTTGCAGGTTACTTTCCGGTGGAAGTTGCTGCTTATTTCGCAATTTTAAAGCGGTTTTCTGTTCACCGCACCAAGTCGGAAGGTTTTGTTCTTCACAGACGAAGTACTAAATTCGACTCGTCAAGAATATCAATAATCGTTGAATTAGCGTCTAATAGCCGATTTCTATGTTTTCGCGCGAAACTTTTTATTTCGGCTCGTCCGTAGGAATACCAAGATCCCTGTGAAGTTCTTCGTTTCTTATATACCACAGAGCATTTACAAATGACCTAAGCAGGTACAACCCTAGAGTTGTATCCCATAAGTCCAAACAGGTTAAAGTACCTCCCTGTAAAAAATCAACTTATTTTCAATACTAAGCTTTTAATATTTACCGAGTAACCAGTTCATATCTCTTACTATACTTTTAAGTTCTTCGCATTTGTTTTTTACGTGCGGCTTCCATTTTAATTTCGCGTCTAGTCATTCCCAGATACTTTGCCTCATTTGCAAATGGAACACAAGGTATTATGAAAGACGTGTAATCTTTTTATTTTTGTATACGTAAAGTCCACGTGGACTGACTCTTGTTCATTGGGCGCTATTCGCCATATTTTTGTCAACTCATTGACATTAATAAGAGCATTTTGTAATTTAATTGTAGCTTTGCTAATCGTTTTGCTAACTGCTAGTATTGCAGTATCGTCAGCCAACGTGGCTACAATAGAGTCTTCTGTGTGAGGTAAATCGCGTGTAAATAAAAGGTACAGAACTGGACCTAATGCTCTTCCTTGTGGTACCCTTCACTATTTCTTTGAAATTAGAATAATCATTTCCGTGTCTTTAACGAAAAAGTCTGTTATCAAGATATCCGTTTAGAATGTAAGAAAAGTCCTTGACGCAGAACTTGTCTTAATTTCAATTCGAGGCCTTCGTGCCACAGCGAAAATAGCCTTTCAGACCTCGATTGTTTTCGAAAACGTCAAATCAAAGTCAATTTGATTGTGTAATGATCGTCATTTTTTGACGCAGTTACTACAATTCTTTAGTTTATTTAGTAAGTTTAAATTACTTTTATTTTAAATAAACAATTTGCAATGATAAAGATATCTAAGTCTAATTGGATTGGCCCTAGGCCAAGTTATAGCAATTATTAATTCAAAAATCTCCCTCTACCATACGCTTTCTGTAACGAAGTGCATCTTCGGTGTATTTATATAAATCATCTCATCCTTTTTCGACGTTCAACATGTTTATTGTTTCTCTTTCCTCTAAAGTACCTTCACACGAAATTCCTTCAAAATTGGACAAACTGCTAGGAAATGGAACACATCTTCCCTCATGATCATGTAACAAAGTTCATATTGGGTAGGTAGATCAGAACGGTGGGGTATAAAGTTCAAATTTACTATTTCACCTCTCACTTTGAAAACTGTGCTGATTTTCCGACAGTGAAGGAACAAAGAAAGTACGTTTTTTCATTAAGATAGTGGTTCAATTTACTATAGTAGTTCCTGAAAATAGGTGATCTAGCATCTTCAACATATCTGTCGTACAAATTTCGACCTAAATTCTCCAACACCAAGTTAAATTTTTGTCTGAGAGAAGGAGGATTTTCGTCCGTTTTATGAACTTCAAGATCTATTCCGCAATCTGACGCTATTTTCTGCCACTCAATACAAATACTTCCATTAGATCGAATGATATTTTTCATTATTATGTTTGGTATTCTTGATTGATCCATTTCCAATACCTTTAAAACATAGTTAAAGTGCATTTCCAGTGTGTGCAAGAACATAGGTGAGGTCTCAGTTTTAATATACAACATATAATTTCGGGTATTTTTTGGTAGCTGAAATATTCTTTTTAAAAAGTAGCGAAGAAATTTTTCAACTGTTTCGTAGGCACTTTATCCCCATACTGGGCTCCAAACAGTAGAATATAGGCTGCAGTTGAACGGAATATCATCTGTTTTGAACTATGCGCAACGTAATTGTTTTTGATACAGCGATCCCAAATTGATAAAATTGCTCTTTTAGCATCTGATAGTTTTTCCTCAAGATGGTTGCTTACATTTAGATTTGCTGATATCAATATGCCAAGGGATTTGTAGCTGCGGACGATCTCTATTTCTTCCCCGTTTAGCTTCCACTTTTCCAAACGAGAGTAGCGGCCACCTCCAACTCTAAATATCATAATTTTAGATTTATCTAAGTTTACTTTTAAATTCCAACATTTACAATAAGCGTTGAGTTTATTAATCATTAATTGATTAATTGAGTTTTCTATAATTCTATCACATAGAAAAACTCTGTCATCCGCATACATCAATGCTGGAATTTTAACTCCGCAGAAATATATTCCACCCTGTACTGCATCCGTTTTATCATTGATATATAATATGAAGAGCAGCGCGCTAAGTATACCCCCTGTTTTACGCCCATTGAGGTTTCAAATTCTTCAGAAACTGTTTTACGCCCATTGAGGTTTCAAATTCTTCAGAAACAAAATCACCATCCCAGACCATTGCCACATTTTTCATACAAGGCTCTTAGTATACGAACGATTTTGCTTGATACTCCAATTTTAAATAGTTTATAAAAGAGGGCTTCGCGTGAAATTGTGCCAAACGCTGCACGAAGATCGACAAAGAAGGCATACAACTTATGTTGTTTATTTTTATATGCTGCAGGATTATTGGGTAGTGTAAATATTTGGTCAATGGTAGAGTAACCATTTCCAAATCCAGCTTGAAATTCTGTTAGAATGTTCTTTTCATGAACCCATTGCCAAAGTCTTTTATAAATTAAAGCTGCAAATAGCTTGGCTGAAGTATTTAAAAAGGAAATTCCCCTGTATTTTTTTGGATCCTTATAGTCACCTTTCTTGTTTAGTGGAAAAATTATCGATTTAAAGTTATCGGGCACCTCAGCCGTTTCAAAGATTCGGTTAAACTCTACTGTATGTGAATTCAAGAACTCGCTTGTAGAATTCTTATAAAATTCAAATGGCATTCGATCGATTCCTGGGGCTTTGTTTGGCTTTGAATTCCTTATAGCTTCCTGCACTTCCTGCAATGTAAAAGGGACCTCTAATTTTTCATGCATATTTATATAACGGTGATGTTAATTGAGCGTTGAGTAGGCTATTGAAGTGGGTTCTCAGAAGGGGAGCTTTTAAAGAAACAGCGATATTGTTAGTGCGACCATTTACATACTTAACTGCTTTCCAAAACTCAGCCGAAGACCTTGCATTATTTAAAACGTCAATATTTTGTTTTTAAAAATCTTCCTTTTTACTATAGCAGATCCGTTTAAAATCCTTGTTGGCCTCACTATAGAGTTCTTTAAATAAAATCTAATTGTATGTTCTCAACAGCTTTAAAAATTTGAAAGAATTATCTCTAGCTTTCAAGCATTCTGAGTCAAACCACCTTTGTTTAAAAATAGTTTTCATTTGCGACACTTTACTTGGTGGAACAGCTTTCTTTATGATTTCCGTTAAAGTACCAATATCAAGTAAGAGATTTTGAGCTTCCACATTTTCAAGTTTTATATTCAAGTTATGCTGATAAATACCCCGCATTCGATCATTTCACACTTACTTCGGAAAAAGACCTAATTCTTTTGTGTTATCCTCCTTTACACTTGTAGTCACAGAAAAAGAAACTTCCAAGGGCATGTGATCAGAAAAAATCTCTGCTCCAATTTGAAAATCTGCCAATAGATGATTCCACTTTCCTGATATGAAGCAGTAATCAAATACCTCTTATAAAGGTAAGTTCACCCTCCGAGTCTCCTGAACAGCTTCTATTCAGTACACAAAGATCGTAAGCGTCACCAATTTGCAGTATTTCCCAAATTGAATCCTTGGAATTGCGAATTGAGTTCAAGTAATAACTATCGTAACCAGTCACAAAGTTATTTTGCGAAAGCCCTATCCGACCATTAAAGTCACCAACAAGCATTATATCAGTTGCATCCAAAGATTGAAGTGCATCACATAAACAGTCGTAATCTAGTTGCCAATGGTTGCAATTTAAATATATAGGTATTAAAACAACTTCACAACTGCTTGTTTTTATGTATAAGGAATGCAATTCTCCAGCTTTTATTTAAAGTTAACAGAAACGCCATCAAGATTTTCACGGTACCCGAATAATGCCCCCACGCTTCCTCTTCCAAAATTTGATGTTTTTATCGGAGGAGTCCAGCTTAGCTCATAATATAAAAATATGCTTAAATCTATTTTCATCATTTTCCACAAGATGAGTTTCGAATAATACAAAAATTTCAAAATTCTTTACATACTTAAAAAAATTAACAAAATTTAATTTATTTCTTAAGCCTGCAATGTTGTAGCTCAACACTTTAATTTTCTTGTTTAGTAAATAGATCTCGTTTGCAATCTGGTAGACTGGAACACATTGTGTAACACGGCATAAGAGCTTGTGGGCGCAGCCAAAATATTTGTATTAGTTGTTACCAATTGTCATTTGGCAGCACAAACTGATCTGACATCTACTGTCAACTTTGATGTTTTCGTATTTTTAGATTTGTTTTCGTTTTCAGATATAGAAACTTCATTCTTAAATATTTTTTGAATAATTAAAATGCCCCAAAAAGTGCTTGAATAATTTCACCTCCATTTTTATCACCATATCTCAGAAGATTTTTACCCCTTAAAGCTAACTTAATTGATGGGTTTTTAAGGCGCAGTTCTATCATGATTGGAATTATCTTTGACCTTCGTTGCCGAAAATTGAAGAGCAAGTCCTTATGGATGCTTATTTTTGTTCCATTAAGCTTCTTAGCATTCTTGAATACATCCCACGCAGATTCTTTGGATCTCATTTTCACGGGGATTGTTGCACTGTTTGGATCTTGGTTATGGACCCCGTAAGCAGACACAACGACTTCAATTGGATTGACATCCAGCAATCCAGCGCAAATGGATCTCGCTTTTTTCCCCATGTCAGTTTCAATCTCAGCAAGTAGGTGTATTACCAGATTCGATTCCATATTCTTTAGCAGGACTCTGTCAAGCTGCTCCTGAAGCTGTTTTTTTGCGTTGCTCCAAATGATTTACTTTTTTGAATATTTCCTCGTGACACACATTTAATTCCACGATCTGATTACAAATCGCCTGCAGGTCAGATTTTGAAGCTAGTTGCTAAACGAATTTCTTGTTGTTTTCAAGTAGAATTCTCTGCATTCCACTTCGTCACTTATACGAGTCACAGATTCCATTGCCCTTTACTCGAGCTTGGGTTTCGTTTTTAGTTTCCCGGGCCTTCAGAAGAGGTCTGAGATATTCCTCTTTTTACCATTTAGAGGTTAGTTTTCCGCTAAAACTTTTTTCTTTGTTTAGGAGTGGCTTATGAGCTAAAACGTACTCTTTTTTTTTGTTCTTTTTTTCTTATCCGATGGAAATTTTCAAAAGACACTCGGTAAGAATCGGTACCAAGTAGTGTGGGACTCTTACCGTACTAAAACCACCGGTGAATCAGAATGAAAGATATGAAAGATCGACAAATGATTTTCTTTCTTAATTTATCAGTCGCATTGTGGGAAGTTTAAGTTATAACACTTTCCTATAGCTTTTAGACAATCAGCTCATGAGGCTTGGTTCGTTTTAATCTCCGAACATTGTCTCATACATTTAAGACGGTCTCCATTTCGGAGTTGGTATGACTTTGCAGTCGCTGATTGTGTGATACAGCGTATTTTTTAACCACTTCTGTAACCATTTCAATTTGAAGGTCACGATGTAGATCGCTATTTCTTATATACCAAATGGCATTTATTATTCCGCGAAGGACCTTGCTTTGGAATATTTGGATGGGTTCAGCATTTGTTTTCTTTGTACAGCTCCATAGTTGGATGCCATATGTCCAAACGGGTTTCAGTACTTGCTTATATAACATTAGTTTGTTCTGGATAGATAGGTCAGAGTTCTTTCCTAGTAACGAGTTCATTTTTCTGTACTTTAAGTTTAGTTCGTCTCTTTTCTTTTTGATATGCTCTTTCCATTTAAGCTTTGCATTCAGAGTCATTCCAAGGTATTTGGCAGTATTGGAGTAAGGTACTGCTATACTATTTATAAGAATCGAAATGTTGTTTATTTTTTGTTTGTAAAGTTTATATGCGTCGATTTTGTTTCAATTAGTTTGATTCGCCATTTTTCACTAACTTTATCGACTGCATTTAGCAGTTTTTGTGTAGCCTTCGTAACGGATTTATCTGGCACCAATATTGCAGTATCATCAGCAAAGGTCCCCATGATAGCGTTAATGTCCACATGAATATCCCTTGTATATAACAGATAAAGGGTTGGCCCTAGGACACTTCCTTGTGGTACACCGGCTTCAATTTTCTTTAGTTCCGAGTAATTTTTGTCGTACCGTACTCTAAAGAGTCGGTTCGTAACGTAGTATTTCAGTATTTCGTAGTACTGGCTAGAAGATCCCTTTGCAGTTTGTACTCAAGTCCCAAGTGCCAAACCTTGTCAAAGGCTTGAGCAATATCTAAGAATATAGCCGAGCATTTTCTTCAAGTGCCTTTTCCACAACATAATCCGATGCATGTTTATTTCTAAATCCAAACTGATGGCTCGGAATTAGTCTTCTTTTTTCTATCATTTTGCTTAGTCTTTTCAGAAGCTGTTTTTCGAAAACTTTTGCCATGATTGGTATAAGCGATATAGGTCTGTAAGATGTTACTTCTGTTGGTGGCTTACCTTGTTTAGGTATAACAATTACTTCTGCTATTTTCCAATGATGTGGCACATATCTTAGTTTAAGGCATGCATTTATTATTAATTGGAGTTTTTTGAAGGCCATTGCAGGCATTTCTTTCAAAACCTGAGCAGTTATTAGATCGTACCCTGGTGGTTTTTTGCTAGACAACTTATGTTGACACATACTTCTTACTTCTTTGAGCGCGACAAAAGGAATTTCACATTCGTCGTTTCTATCAACAAACTGTAAGGGATCTGTTTTTGTGCTTGCTGGAAATGGCTTAAAAACATTCGCGCGATGTTCAGCGAAGAGATCAGCCTTTTGTTTTGGGTTTCCGATCCATTTACCATCTTGAGATTTTAGTGGCGGGTTTTGTGCCTGTGGTCTTTTTTGGCGCTTAACTGCTTTCCATAAAGAGTATACCGTAGAAGCATCCGCCGTCAGACTATTCAGGAATCTACTAAGTGAATCACTTTTAAATTAACAGATTCTTTTCTTTAGTTCATTGTTAAGACGGTTAAAAACTGCCTTATCACCTGGAAATCTCGTAGCTTGCCATTTTCTTCGAGCTCTTCTTTTCTCCAAGATCAGCTCCTTTATTTCGACAGGATATTTTATTTCTTTTTCTCTTGAGTTCGAAATTGTTGGAGAACTTTCTTCTGCAGCCTGTTGCACATCAGCAATAAATTGTTCTACTTCATGATCAATCTGTTCAATTGTTTGCATAGGGGATCTTAGGTTTATAAAACTTTCAAGTTTATCTCTGAATTCGTTCCAGTTTGTTCTTTTATTCACGAGCTTAGGATTACTTTTTTTCTATTATTTCTGCTTCCCTCAGTGATGATATTACTGGAGTATGATCTGACGATAAATCGTAATTACCTTCGACACTTATATGGTTTTGTTTAATACCTTTTACTACGAAAAAGTCTATAAGGTCTGGTATTTTGTTAGAATCAGATGGCCAATATGTTGGCGAGCCAGAAGAATAAAATTCGCAGTTGTATTTGCGGCCTGCTTGATATAGCCGTTTACCTTTCGTTGTTATGAGCCTAGATCCCCATTGGGTGTGTATAGCATTGAAGTCGCCAGCAACAAGGAAGTTATGTCCTAACAAATTTAGGAGTTCTGCATAGTCTTCTTCAGTTGGAGAGCGCCTCGGAGGGCAGTATATAGCTGCTATCTTAAACTCTTTCTTTTTATACCAATACTAATTGTTGTTACTTGCATGTTTTCATTACTAAACTTAGGCTCTTCATAGTGTGTTAAGCACTTTTTTTATTAGTATTGCTGATCCTCCCCTAGCTTTGTCAGCCGGGTGCGGAGCGTGATAACACGTATAGTTAGGTAATTTACTATCAGTATTTTGTTCTATAGCAAGGTGAGTTTCAGGCACCAAACAAATGTCTGTATGCTCTATGTCTAAAAAGATGTTTAGTTCTGATACATGTTGTAAAAGACCGTTTGCATTCCATGTTGCGATTTTGAGTGTTCTGTCCATCATTGTTTTTAAGAGTGACTTCTTCGCTTAGCTGTTTTATGTTTAAATCTTGTTTGTCAATCCTTTTCAGGATAAGTTCAAGCATTTATTTAATAGATGTTTCTTCGTTCTTCCGCACATTTTTAACAATCTGGGAATAGGATTTATTTTCATCACTTTTGTTTAGTGCAATTGCTTTTGGCGGTTGATTTTTAGTTTTGTTTTCAACGGCTACTTTCTTGCTTTCAAGTATTGCTTTTGTATTTGTTGGGTTTCTTAGCTTGTTCCCAGTTTTGTTTTTTTCTTTTTGTGTCTTGGAATTTTTTGGCAACTGGAAATCCTCTGTAACTTGCAAACTTACTCTGCAAATATTTTCTTTTGAGAGGTCTTTTCTTGTTTGATGTTTGATATAGTTTTGTATTATAAATTTGCACTTTTAACTCTATTTTTTCTGATTTATATTGGGAGATAAAAACTTTTGCACACACTTTGACAGATAACAAACTGTCAATCTCACTGCTATTGTCAAATATGCAATCGTCCTGCTTGCAAACACATTTGACGTTTACGAACACGCTCTCTGACTTTTCAATATTTTGATCGTCAACCCGAATTTTTGATTGCTCACCTGCACTAAAGATGATGTTTTCGAACATGTGACTCCAGCAAGCTGCATTATCGACCACACTGATTATGCAGCAAAATTTGTATTAGCGTCTACGAACAGAAAACTTTTGCAGTTTGCGTTAAAGAACATTCTGCAATTGCATTTTCGACGCAGATGACGTTTGCAAAAACGGCCTCCTTTTCGTGAGATGGTTTGCCAGGTTTCAAAACCATTATGACTTCTGCAACTTTTCATTAGCTCGGAACATATTCTAACCTTAGAGCGGCATTTATTATGTAAAGGAGGTTAATAAATCCCTTACGAGGGAGCATTTTTGGAATTTCTGCTTTGGTTAAGTCATATCTTGGAGCTTAATTTGAATAAAGCTTTTTTATTTTTAGTTTTAATTCAGCAATTGTATAATTTTTTGTTATGTGGCTTTCATTTGAGGTAAATTTCATATCAATATTTTCGTTGAATACTTGTCCATCGAACGGCTTAATTGTTTCCTCCAAGTAATGGGCGAATACCATCGCTTTTTTGTCACTTTTAGCTCATTCGTGTTGGCTTTTCGTAATCAAGTTAAGTCAAATGTCAAATTTTATTCTTTGTAGTTTGGGGAAGATACCCACCTGGAAAAATAAACTGGTTTTAACGAGGCCCTAGAAAGTATAACATTGATACTAGCTTGGTTCTAGCAAGGATAACTATCGATTTTTTCTAGGGCCATGCCCGTTAGGTAACCTTTTGGACAGGCAAAAAAAAGTTATCTCGACTGGGATCTTCGTATTCGATCCTGCGATCTTCTGATTATCAGTACAACATTTTTTTTTTAATTCATTCAAAAATTCATAAAAATTAGCCTACTTATCAATATCTTAAAACTAACTTACTGGCCCCAATCTAAACTAAGTTACCAAGTAAATAACTAAGTAACCAAGTTAAACTAAGAAATATCCTTACAATTAATTTCGAATCGATTTTTATTTTATACCGAGAAGAATTTACAAAAACAACTCGGTTTCTATGGCTTAATTCTTTTATTTTTAATTGTATATAAATCTAATAAACTACATAAATCAAATTAAAACTAATTAAAGCTACTTAAAACTACTTCTGCTGGTCAGACAGGTGCTTTTATAATGTTCACAAGGTTCCTGAAAAAGCTGGAAGGTTCTAGTATTTGCTACAGAGCTTTCCATAGGGGAAATTTCCATTAATTTCCCGTCCCAAAAGCTTTCATTCTTACGTTTAGTATTGGAAGTTCTAAAGCTCACCAAAGCTCTCCGTAGGTTGGTTTGTATCATGTCTAGTCCGGAATTCGGTGTTTCTTTTATTTGAGAGTGGTTATAGTCCATTCGAGAGTCGTTATAGTACAAATGTGAGAGTCGTTGCAATATGATGGGTATAAAATATTTTTTTTTTTTGGTTAAATGGGGTATTTGTAATGGGATTAAAAGACTCATCCAACAAGTTTTTTATAGCAAGGGCCTCACTAGTTTTTGAGAAGTTTTCTTTGCCAAGATTGCCCGTACCAAAGCCTTTTCAGGACCTTGACTAAACTTGACGAAAACTTGCCAATTTTCGAGGTGAGAAAGATATCATGATTCATAACTCCAAAGCTCATAAAACATCAAGCTTGATATCCAGTGGATATAAAGACGGATTGATTTTTGTAATTAACATGATTTTCGGAAACACCGCAAAATTGTTTTTATTTTTTCAAAGAAATAAATATTTGTGAATTATATTTTATTTTGACATTTTTAAATTTTGGGGTCTTTTTCAGTGGTAGCTCTTTTTTATTTGAAATACTTGTTTTATTGGCTCTTTCTTAAAATCTAGAAAGGTAGCCCTGTCTGCGATTGCGAATATTTTGTTCTATAAAATATTAAGGGAAAATATCACCTTATTCTTCTATTTACTTTTCGACAAAGAACAAACGATACTATTTAAAATTTTTAAAAGAAAATACGGCCTAAAATAAGTTTAAATCAAAAACTTTAGCATTTTTAAATTTTCTACACGACCATAAAAAGATATTTTTACGCACTGTCAAGCATTAATTCGCAATCCACAACTTCAGGACAGATTCCACAAATCTTCGATTGAAAAATTCGCTTGAATTGCATCTCAAATTTTTCTCAGCACTGGTTTATTTTTATGATAAATCCCATCTGTCAGCGACTACTCATGTAAAAAATTCGTGACCATTCGAATATTAAATTCGCAGATTCATTCAGACAATCAGTTTTACTTGCGATATAGGTACTGTAAGGAAGTTTTTTCGAGGTAACAATCAAACATGACATTACGATGGTAGAGAACACGAAAAAAGTGGGTGGCACAATTCTGTCTGTCTATCTATCTTTTATTTTTACTGCAGACTATTAACTGACGACGAATAAAAAAAATCGTTTACACCAAATAAAATAAAATAAAATAATGCTTGGTGCGACCCACACTGGTAACTTCCCATGGGCGCCCTCGGAAGCTAGAGGCCCGATTTAATTTTATTTTGGAAAAATCGCAAATCGCAAATCGCAATCGGTCTTTCGTTAGGTGTTAAATATGCAATCAAGTGAAGTTTAAGGAGTAAAATAAAAATAACTGAAGATATTTGAGAAGAAAAAATTTGTTTCACAATTTAAGGTTAAATTTGCTGTAGTTGTTTCACTTTAAAAAAAAACTATTTTTGAATTATTTTACAAACCAATCAAATATTAATTATAAGCCAGGGTATAGAATTTAATTAACTCGAAGCCATAGTACCTTTTTGTGTGTTTTCAGGATATTTGGGAGAACAAAAAATTCAACGATTTTAGTTACAGTTTCTTTTAGCGTTTTTCGTCAAACAAAAAACTTCATGTTGAATTTTTTTGCAAATCCTATAAATTATTAATTATAACCTAGAATGTAAGACTAAATTAACCCAAAGCCAACATCATTCTTTGATATCTTCAAGATATTCGACAATTTTTAGTTAAAATTCTTGTAGTTTCTTTTTCGACTTAAGCCCGAAGCTAGTATCATGTTTGTTTGCCGAAAATTTTTTTTCAACAATTTTCTACAATTTAAATTTTTGAGAAGAAAAAAGTTTAACAATTGTTGGTAAGGTTTGCTGTAGTTTTTTCACATTAAATAACTATGTTTGTTGAATTATTTTACAAAACCAATCAAATATCAACTATAAACGAGTGTAAAGTATTTAATTAAACCAAAGTCAATATTATTTTGTGTGATCTCAGGATATTTGGTAGAAAAAATATTTCAACGGTTTTGGTACAATTTCTTGTTTTTTTTTTTTTTGTTAAAACCTATATGTCGAATTTTTTTTGCTAATTCTATCAATTAATTATTAATTATTAATTATAAACTAATGTTTAGAATTAAATTTCCCAAAGCCCAACATTATTGTTTGTTCTCAAGATATTTGAGACAAACAAATTTTTCAAAAATTATTGGTAAAATTACTTGCAGCCTTTACGGCTCTGGACCTTTGGCACCTCATATTTATATGGAAAATCTGATATTTGAAAATGCCATCTAATTGGTCAGTTGTTGATTAGTAAAGGTCAACCAGTCCTAGATATTGGCTAGACGTAAATAACTTGTAATAAAGGCTTAAAGTTTCCCAAGGTCACTTAAGTCAAGCGTAATTTCTCGCACCTCATTTAAGGTAAATTTACAAAAATAGTATACCATCTAAAAGGTATCTAGATCGTGACAAAAGGTCAACTACTTACAAAAAATACTTGGTGGGCTTAAGATCAAAAAGAAAGACGTTAACTTTCCTTTGTATAGGACGTTTCGAGGACGTTCATCACCGGGCCTTTATTCACAAAAATAAATAAATAAATACATTCATAATTCAAGTTAAAAGTTCAAATGAGCTCAACTCCATTGCGTTTCGCCCAGGTATGATAGTTGGGCTCATTTCTCATCTCTCAATTTTCCATTGTGCATCGTGCAGAACGGACACACAGAGCGGGCAAAATTTATTTTAAATTAAATCCACCCCGTGTTAAAAAAAAGGTCAAAATTGAATTTATTTTTATATTTTATATTTTTATTTTTTATTGCCCATAAGTGTTAATAAAAAAGGGATAATCCCAGTAAGAAATTTAAATATTAGTGAGGATTAAGCATGTTAAACTAAGTGTTGTGCGAGTTTGAATCAGAAATAATAAAATAATAAAAGTAAAGTGCAAAGGTATTCCAGCAATGGAACCTTTAAATCCCGACACGGCAATGGCCTCATTTAGGACATTGCTTAAGCGGATCGTCAAAGACCTCGGTCCCCAATATTGTGTTCAGCTGGCAATGACTTTTAATAGCATTGTGCAGCCCAATAAAATCAATGACGACAGAGAAATGGACAACAATATGGACACCGGAGAGATTGCAAGCGACTTGGTATCTTCACCCGCCAGCAGCGTGGAGGAATCAATTACCGATGAGGAGCTCAGTGAAATCACTAGCTCTGAAGAAGACGCAAACGATTTTCCCCTTCCTGGGCAGAAAAGACCTAATAGGGCTACCAAAAAGGACAATGGAAAGCGTATCCAACTCGACAAGGATTCCCCATCGAATCCGCCTAATGCGCCAGTACCAGTCCAACTCGAAGCTGGGAAGATAACCAAACTGACCAAACCAAATGTCCCAACACCAATCTGAGTGTCCACCCAAAACAATGTAGAAAAGACAGCCAAACCGCTAGCCTCAACATCAGCAGCCGCCAAACCAACTGCAGTGCAGCCACCGAAGACATTAAAAGATGCCATGACCACGAATGCAGCAAAGGGACCAGGAATGCCACCAATCTTCTGCTTTTCAGGAAATGTTGCTGAAATTAGAAGACATTGCAAAACCAACAACCTAAGCGTCACCTTCAAAAATAGGAACACAAAGACGACCATCATTAATGCTGGAGACAGGGCATCATTCGAGGCAGTAAAAAATGCATGCAGACATCAAAGATCCAGTTTAACTCGTTCACGCCAAAGGAAGATAGGAAGAACCTTCTGCTACTCAAAGAGATTCACCACACCTACGCAGCCATCGAAGTAGAAGATGAGCTAAGAATCGAAGGACTCCCAGTCATCAAGGTGACGCACTTCAAAGCCAAGAGGGCAATGGCGAAAAACTACAACAACTTTGTCGTGGAACTCACAAAGACCTGTGACATCAGTGAAGTGTACACAAAGACGCTAATAATGAACAAGAGGGTCCACTGGGAGAAACTGAAATCCAATGACATTGTGGAGTGCCGAAACTGTCAGCGCTTCGGACACGTTGCCACCAACTGCGGACGCCAGTACGTGTGCGTCAAGTGTAAAGAGGAGCACGAACCCGGACACTGTAAAAGAAAGGAGAACACTGGATTGGATGTATGGTGTGCCAATTGCCAAAAGGAAGGTCACCCAGCCAGCTTCAAGGGTTGCCCAACCCTCAAGGCAAGACTCACCGAAAGGAACCGACTGACAGCAGAAAAAAAGGTGCAACAAGAATTTGCTGCCAAGTCAGCATGCGTGGTTACCCGCCCGGCAGTTAGCTTTGCATCAATGGTGAAAGGTGGACCATCACAAAAAACAGCAGACTCCAGGAACCAACAGCAACCAAAGAAAACGACTCCAGCTAAAGTGGTCACACCCTTGACAACAACACCAAGGAGTGGACAAACCAAACCCACGTCAGCCCCACCAACAAATCTGAACACCGAGGTCCAAAAGATTTTTGGATCCAACCTACTGACAGTCATGGGAAAAGCTCGGAGTGCAGTTCCTCCGAACTATGCTCAGCTTAGTGATAGTGAGAAGTCCGTGGCTCTGGTCACCTCCCTGTTCCAAATATGCAATTAAAGAAGCTTCGCATCCTGACGTACAATGTGAATTCACTGTACAGCCTAGAGAAGAGGACAACAGTCAGCTTATGGATGAAGAACATCAACCCGGACATCGCTCTCATCAGTGAGACCAACGTCACCAGACGCAACAACTTCGACATGGCCGGCTTCAAAACCTTCCGAAAGGACAAGGATGAGGGCCGTAGAGGGATGGCAATCTACGTAAAGAAAAATATTTCCTCCAAAACCACCGAAACCATCATCACAGGTCTCACAACCAGCGAAGTCACTGCCGTTTCCATTGAACTAGGAAGAGATGAAACCCTCACCATCATCAATGTTTATTTTAATGCAAATCCAGCATGAGATATATTCACAATGACCTACAAATTTTCAACACTACCCTCAAAAGAAGCACATATGGACTCATCGGCGGTGATTTCAACGCAAGGCATCACCTGTGGCTGGATACAACGATCTCACCCGAGGGAAAGGCAATTGTTGACTGGCTGGAGGCCAACAACGATCAACACTCCCTAGTGGTTGTTTCACAACAAAAACCAACCTTTCCCAGAACACCATCGATACTTTTTTTATTTATAATCTAAAATCTAAATCTATTTCTACCTCGAATTTTTCTTGTATCCTTCCAGAACTATGAAACTACACCTGCTCTTTAATTACCGGGGACTCGGACCATGAAGCAGTGCAGCTAAACATCAAACTCCAACAACCCATCTTCCTGACGACAGAACTAACTGAGCACATCATCAACTATAGGAGACTGGATGTGGATAGATTTCAACGTGACATAGAAGCCACCATAACACTGCCACCACAAAAGAGGAACCTGCAGAACACAGAAATTGATGCAGCCATTAACTGTCTGGAAACAGCTGTTTCTAGTGCGCTAGATATCCAAAAACAGCCCAAGACATCAAAGGACAGATACCAGCACCTTCCTGGGTATATCTAGAATCTCTACATTCATCGACAACAGTTAAGGAAACGTCTTCAGAGGATCCATCAGCGTGAATTGAATACAACAAATAGCAACTACCAGACAGTATGGAGCGAACTAAATTGTGTCAATATTATGTTGCGGAACTCTATCTAACACCATAACAATAACCAATTCAACAAGAGACTGCAAGCCATCAAACCTGGACCTGACGCCTTCAAGAACACCAACAAACTAATTGGGAAAACACCACCGATGCCTGAAACCATTATCACCCCCAACTAACAGTTTAACTGGTATTAAGTCCGATTTTTTGAATTCGGTAGGCTATAGCTAGCATATAACTAAAATATGGCTTTGTTATACAAGTCAACCGTTTCTTAATATTAATTTTGAATAATAGCCTGTTAAATGGCTTTTAAGACCTTTTTAAGGCCTGTCCAAGTTGTTTTACTAAAAGTAAATAAAAACATTTTTTATACGACTTACTTAAATAAGCTTGTTATACACAACAGCAAGATTTGACATTTCTCTTTAGTTGAATGTAATCTGCAGCGGGCTAAGCAATTATTCGAAAGTTTTCGTCGTTCATTTCAAAAAAATATAGAATTAGTATATTTATCAAAAGTGGTGAATAATTATTAAGAAGCTATAAAAATATCAATAAACTTTATTTCGATTCACAATATAAAGCGTGCAATCGCCGATGTGTTCCTCATTTGAAGTGTTTCTTGATAGAATTTGTGTTGTTTTTTTTTTCTTGCTTTATTAAATGCACTACTATTTTTGTTTATTTTTGCATCTTTTCTCGTAAATTGTTTTAATCTTACAAGACTTCGCGGCAAAACTAATGCATTTTTGAATATATGTTATTTATCATATGTGAATAAGTTTGTTTATATTGTGAAAATGTTTTTTTACAAATAACGGGTGATTTTTTAGCTGGTTTGGTTTTGGCAACACTGGTTTTGACAGCTGACGTGTGTTTAGTACCTTGTGTCACTGTCAAACAGCTTCAGTTTGGTTTGCAATTTAACCATGGATCGTCTTACAAATGAACAACGCTTGCAAATTATTGAATTTTACTATCAAAATTCGTGCTCGGTTCGAAATGTTCATCGCGCGCTGCTTCCATTTTATGGTCGGCATTCTCGACCTTCTGAGCAGTCTATTCGGAAGATTGTGACCAAATTTCGCACCAAATTTACTTTGTTGAACATTAAACCACCAACACGTTTACGTACTGTGCGTAGTGAAGAAAATATTGCGGCCGTATCAGCTAGTGTGACAGAAGACCGCGAAATGTCGATTCGGCGCCGTTCCCAGCAGTTAGGCCTTTGTTACAGCACTACGTGGAAAATTTTGCGGAAGGATTTGGGCGTAAAGCCTTTTAAGATACTGCTGGTGCAAGAACTAAAGCCAGCCGACCTACCACAACGCCGAATTTTTGGTGAATGGGCTCTTGGAAAGCTGGCCGAGGATCCGCTTTTTATCGAAAAATTGTGTTCAGCGATGAAGCTCATTTTTGGTTGAATGGGTACGTAAATAAGCATAATTGCCGCATTTGGAGTGAAGATCAGCCAGAAGCATTGCAACAGCTACCAATGCATCCCGAAAAAGCCACTGTTTGGTGCGGTTTATGGGCCGGCGGCATTATTGGGCCATATTTCTTCAAAGATGATGCGAATCGCAGCGTTACTGCCAATGGTGAACGCTACCGAGCGATGATAACAAACTTTTTTTTGCCCGAAATGGAAGTTCTTGACTTGCATGATATGTGGTTTCAACAAGACGGTGCCACATGCCACACAGCACGCGAAACAATGGCGCAATTGCGAGGCGAGTTTGGTGAACAGTTAATTTCACGTTTCGGGCCGGTCAATTGGCCGCCTAGATCGTGCGATTTGATACCATTAGATTATTTTTTGTTGGGTAATGTCAAGGCTAATGTCTATAGGGACAAGCCCGCTTCGATTGACGCACTGGAAGCCAACATCCATGCATTCATTCGTGAGATACCGGCCGATATGTGTGAAAGAGTATGCCAAAATTGGACTCAGCGGATGGGCTACCTGAGACGCAGCCGCGGTCAACATTTGCATGAAATTATCTTTAAACATTAAATTGCAAGGTTCAAACTATCGATTCAAATAAATATTTCATTCATTTTTTCGATTTTTTTGTGTTTTTTTTTTTTAAAGTTCTAAGCCTCTTAAAAAATCACCCGTTACCTTCAAACCAAAAAATTGTTCGAAAATGGGTGTAAGGAATTTGCCATTAAATCATTTATAACTACTTATGTTTTAAGTAATAATTCTGATTACCAGTCAACAAAAATTTTGTTAAATGTATATACATATGTATACCTATTTGTTTTGAAGAATAAAATAAAATTTTTAAAAGAAAGCCTATGGAAATTATTGACTTTTTCTTAGCTATTTCGTTTTGCTTTTGACAGATGCACAGATGTTGCCTCTGTAAGGAAGGAATATAGTTTTCATAAAATGTTAGTGGCAAAATTAATTAAATGATTGCCTTCTTTCGTGAGCTATTTTGTTTTGAATATGGCAGCTGTATCCCTCTGTGAAGAAATACAGTCACTCACAAAATTATTCGGAATACAAAGTTTTTTTAAGTAAGAGTTTTTTTTTGCATACAAATGTACAAAAGTAAAAAAATGCTTTGTCTTTTTTCAATAAACAACTCAATCCTATCTTTTATCTCAAGTTTTACAAAATCAAAAATTAGAGCATTGTTTTTCTTTTGTATAAAAGTAAAACACAACTACATCTAGAAAAACAGTTTAAAAGCTAATTAATGGATGTCACTCAAACCAATAATAGTTGCTGAATTAGACTTTTCCGTCATTCTTTGGGCATTCAGCCTAACAAAAATTTCATACGCTTCTTCACAGGAATATATCATATATTTGTATTTTTTTACTTTTGCCCTTTTGAAGGTACATGAGTGATATGAGGATGTAGTTAAAGCCTTAACTATTTCTTTATGAAGGAAGACTTAAAATTAGATAAACTTAAATTGTTTTCTTATGTTCATAACTTTTAGCTTATCTAATTTAAAGTTCTCTTTAATAAAAGAATCGTTACAATTAAAAAAAAATGATGCTCAGAAAAAACGTTTTATTCCGAATAGTTTTGGTAGTGACCGTATATAATTTTCATAAAATGTCAGAGGCAAACTTTTAGAAACTATTGCCTTCTTTCGTGATTTATTTCGTTTTGATTATGACAGATGCACCAATGCTGCTCTGTGTAAGGAAATATTAGTTTTCATAAAATGATTGCTATCTTTCGTGAGCTATTTCGTTTTGCGTGTGATATAGGTTGCCCTGCTTAAGGAAATATATAGTTATTTTTTAAACGTTGCTAGCAAACTTTTAGAAATGATTGCCTTCTTTAGTGAGCTATTTCATTTTGCTTGTGAAAGAGGTTTAATGTTTAAGACGAATGAATCGCTCGAACCTGCTGTTATAATTATTCAAGTTGTTTCTAAAGCTAGCTTTATATAAATAAATATTTACATAAAACTCAATAACGAAATGAACTGTTGTAAGGATTTAAGTTTTTCCTTCAATCGACAAGAAAATTAATATAAGAATTTTGGGTCAATAGAAATGGAAGATTTTTTAAACTCATTCGTTTATCTATCTGAGTTCTTGTCATACGAATGTATAAAAAAGATGTTAAAGATTTAAACCTATTTTATTTTATTTTTCACTTCAAGAGTCAATTGATTCATATTTTAAACTAAAAACAAAAGTATCAAGATTCACGTCACAGACTATTACACAATTGTTAATAAGAATTACAAGTTAGCAAATTTATAAACGCCAGCCCGTTGTTTATAAATATGGGGGTACATTTTTAGTGGTACTAGGTGTTCTCTATTACATCGTTTTATAAGATTTGATTAAAAAGTTAGGTTTTTATAAATCCAACACATGGCCTTTACCATTCATATATGCGGGTAAAATTATACAGGCTGTGAAGAATACGTGAAGTGTATCAACTCATTCAAATATGTATATGTCTCTTCTGAATTGGGAATGGCCTAGTGGATAGTGTGCTGGACCACGACATAGATACCGAGTTCTTTGTGAAATTCTTCTCGGTAAAAAATAAAACCGACCTGGATTTAGTATTAAGATAGTTCTTAGGCCGAAATGCATTAGCATTTAGTTATTCTAGTTTAACTTAGAGCGCCCGACTGGGGCCAGTAAGTTAGTTTTAAGATATTGATAAGTAGGCTTGTTTTTATGAATTTTTGTCTAGCTTTAAGATAGTTCTAAGATAATTGAAAAATAAAAATGAATTTACAAAAAAAGCGTGCTGGACCGTTGATTGGAAGAACGTGAGTTCAAACCTCGGAAGAGTCAAGTAAAGTAACATTTTTTCAATTAAAATAAAATTCTTCATATTTCAGAATAATGAAAAATGCAGTCCAAAACCCGGTCATGAGGAGAAAATGAACAGAAAATATAAAATTAATAAAAATACAAATTAAATAATTGAAAGCAAGCATTTTCTTTTTAACAAACTGCATTGAAAGGCTTTAATAAGGCCTTAATGCAAAGCCTGTATATGGCCTTTCAAAGGTTTTATAAGACAAGCCATTTGCTTTCAAATAATAACCTGTTTACCAGAGCAATATTTTGTCTTTTTAAGGCCTAATTACACTGTTAATCGGAAGCTATTTGATTGTATAGCACTTGTGATGACAGGTTTTAGGGGAACCAAATAGCTTGTTTAATGTCAGCCAAAATGATTTGTGTAAGGTCTGTTTTAGTTTTAATACAAGCCAGAATATAGCTTGTATTAAGACTTAAACAAGTTAAATTGTTAGTTGGGACCGACAATGGAGAGAGAAATCACAACTACACAGGACAAAGCTGAGGCATTTGCTGAATATTTCGAAAGAAACTTCACTTCCAACCCATCCACAGACCCAGTCTTCTTGGATGAAGTGAAGGTTTCCATCCAACTAACAATGGCACCTAACATGGACAGAGCAATATTCAGCGATACCAATCCAGCGAGTGACCCAGTTGAAAGCCCAAACCTGAGCACCCGCGAAGAAATAGTTGAAATAATTAGCAGCTGTAGGCCGAAGAAGTCAACAGGACCAGATGGAATATCCAACTTCATAATAAAGAGGATGCCAGAGATAGTTTTGATCCTTCTTACCATCATCCTGAACAACTGTGTCAACAACAACTACTTCCCTCAAAAATGGAAAACAGCGAAGATCGTGGCGATCCCGAAGAAAGGTGTTAGGAACATGATCTCCAACTACAAGCCAATATCCCTCCTCAGCAACTTAAGCAAGCTATTGAAAGAGCTGATACTAAGGAAACTGAAGAAGTTTTGCAGGGAAAACAACTTAATTCCTGACATGCAGTTTGGCTTTAGAGAGAAGCACTCAAAACTACACCCACTCCAGAAGTTCCAGCATGATAAAGCCCTCAACAGTCATCGTGTCACCGTTGGATGTTTTCTGGATGTAGAGAAAGCGTTCGATAGCGTCTGGATAGATGCCTTTATACACAAACTACATCTGCTACATTTACCCCCGCCACTAGTAAAAATTCTCTTTTCTTTTCTTTCTTCCAGGAATTTCTTTGTGCAGTTGGGAAACTGCTCATCAACTGGGAAGAACACCAAAGCCGGAGTTGCACAAGGTTCAAAATTTGGCCCCTTCCTCTACAGCCTGATGACATCAGATCAACCCGTCCCAGCTGGCTGTGAAAACCTGCTGTTTGTTGATGACTCGCTTACATACGCGACTTCAATGACACCGCTAGTCGCAGTCCGGATAGTAGAAGCTCACATCAACAGACTGTTCAATTTCTACAAGAAATGGGGCATCAAAATTAACTCGGCAAAATCGGAGCTTATCTGCTTCAGGAGACCCCGTGACGGCAGAAATCTCTCAGCAGCCACTTGTAGAAACCTAATTCTGAAGCTTCCAGATGGTTCAACTATTGCTGCCAAAAGGGACGTCAAATACCTGGGGATCAACTTCAACGAGTTGCTAAGGTTCAACCCGCACTCAAAAAGTGTAGCCAGAAAAGCGAACTGGGCATTCCACCGACTACACTCCTTGATGAGGAGAAGATCAGAACTAAGCCAACAGACGAAGATACTTATGTACAAGCAACTTTTGCGGTCAGTCATCACCTACTTTTTCCCGGCCTGGTTCACGATCACAAAAACAGCGATTAAGGAACTCCAAATCTTCGAGAGGAAGATACTAAGAATCTGCACCGGACTCCACTTCGATCGGCAGCGAAGAAAACATTACAGGAATGAGGATCTGTACAGAAAAGCAAGGATAATACCGCTGGACAAATACCTGCTTAATTCGGCAAAGAAGCTAGTGCAGAACACCGTTAATCACCCAATCAGCTAATGAGAAGAATGGCCACCGAGCAACGACATCCCGAGCCGAGGTACCTCAGTGTGATGGAAACCCTGGACGCCAATATTTTCACTGACAACGACGAAACAGCCGTTTCTTTCTACGCTGACACAGGGTCAGCATACTACCGCTGCTAAAAGCCAAGCATTTTCACCAATCCATACCCAAACCACCAACGGACACCCGGGACGGAACACCCAGAGAACATCAAAGTCAACTGACTTTCTTAATTTTAAGTTGACATGTATGATATATATTAATATTTCTTTTTAAATTTAAGTCAATGTATAACAATAGGCCCCCTTTGTGCCATAAGATTTATATTTTCAATGTATTTTAAGTTAACTCAAATTGTATATATATGTTCAATAAAAAAATCGTTAATCGTTAATCATACCCTTCTAAGATGCAAATTTGTATCGATGGTTACCGACTAATATAAAAATCACAGCATTTGAGATACTGTGAATTTCATTATTCTAAGGGAATTTGTTTAAATTCAGATACTTAGAATATCAAATGCCCGTGCTCACGCTTTTTATAATAATTGAATATAGAGAAAGTTTTAAAAGAAAATTCTTCTGTTTAAGTGAAGAGTGCGAATTTATAATTTAATTTAAAAGTTCAAATGAGCTCAACTCCATTGCGTTTCGCCCAGGTATGATAGTTGGGCTCGTCGGTTAGATGACTATCATACCCTTCTAAGACGCAAATTTGTATCGATGGTTACCGACTAATATAAAAATCACAGCATTGGAGATACTGTAAATTTCATTATTCTAAGGGAATTTGTTTAAATTCAGACACTTGGAATATCAAATGCCCGTGCTAGTTATAGAATTGCTTCCCAATCATAACAACCAAACCATACCAAGCGTATTCCATATCGCTTAATAAAAATACCATTAAATATTTCCATATCGCTTAGTAAAAATACCATTAAATATTAAATGCCCACCAAGCATATTTCGTTGAACATAATTTATGTGAATAGACATAAAATATTAAAAGAAATGTAAACAAAGAATGTCTAACTAAGAATCTCCCACAGATACAGAATATCTAAACATAAATATAAAATCAAACTAATGTAAACAAAAATCGTCAACGATCAAAAACAATAAAATTGAATCATCATAGAATATGATGATAATGCATGTGTAACAATCACTGATCTCTATATACACTGGATAGTGTATTCCTTATAATGTAAAACAGTTTTTTTGCTTCCATTTGAAGATGACAATTAGGTGGTCGGCTTCATAATTTGACGTCTACATTAACACAAAAAAACCTGCTTCCAAAATTTCAATCTGAAGAAAGAGAAACAGACCAATGATATGAAAGGGAAAAACTTTGTGGGATTTTATTTTATAATTTTTTTTTTCATTAAGTTATTCATTGTGTACATTTTGTTTGTGCTATTGCTCGTATTTTCCAATAGCACTAGAATTATATCAATAGAAAGGTGTTTAAATAGGTAATAGTAAATATGTAGATAGGATATGGGAACCATCGACTTCGTTCATTATTTCAGTTTGCAAACAAGTTGAACAAAACAGCTGATAAGTGTGATGAGGAGAATGCGACTACATAGTTTGTGTTTTTTTACGATTTTACCTCCTTGTCACACTCTTTACATTTGAAATTCCGTTTCATTTAACCATTTGTGAATGAAATAAAATTACAAACACAACAATGTTAGCAAAGAGATTTGGGGAGGAGCATCGAACGGAAATTTTACGTCTTCATAGTGGATTATTTTGTATAAATTGTTATACAGTCATATTGTTATAGAAAAAAGTGGTCAGCTTCATAATATAACAATTCTTCAAATGGAAGCAACTTTCTTATGTCGATACGCTATCCAGTGTATTATAGAGATCAGTGGTAATAATACACACATACACATAGTTCCATCTTGATACTCCTACGTATAGCAGAAGATTTCCCCCCACCAGTGGTAAGGGATCCGATGCTCAAATTGCGGATTAAAGTACAACGTACATTATTTAAAACATTATTCAACCATCGAAATTAAACTGTGTTTTGTGAAAATTAATAACACTGAAGTGTTTTAGTGGACAAAACAATTTCGTATCAGAAAAACAAAATTATTGTATACTTAAGTGTTCATAAAATTTTTTAATACACGCATTCTCGTAGAGAGATAAGTAAACAAAAACAATAATTAAGTGTCAACGGAAAACATAGTTTCTACGAAAAAGACAGTGTCTATGCAAAAGACAAGTAGGTGAAAAAAAGAAATAAATAAATTAAAAAGTGCATTAAAAAAAAATAATAACTTTTAAATAAAAATATAAGTGAATGAAAAACTTGCGGAAACTAAGCGAAAGAATTTTTAAAATACAAGAGGAAAATATAAATAAATTGAACGCCGCAGAACATCAAGCTTAACAGGCTGCCCTTGCAAATCAGCAAGCGCAATTAGCCGAAGTTCAAGCTCAAGCACGAGCACAAGCTCCGATGGATCCAGTTCAACATGCAGTTTGGGCAGAACAGCAAAAATTCTATTTATAGGAATTAATAATGATTAACCCATTTAAAGGATCATCAGACAATCTGGCCCTTTTTATATCATCGATGGAGTATTTACTTGAGAGAATCCAGGATCCAACTTACATAGAACAAGCAGTTTTTGTGGTGCATCAGAAAATTCAAGGCGAGGCTTTGAGAGCAATAAATAGTCTACAACATCTTGCACCTTGGACAGACGTAAAAGTACAGCTGGTAAGACAATTTGGTGTGAAAAGATCATATCTTAAGTTAGTGACAGAAATAAATAGTGTCAATGAGAACGACACAATTAGGAATTATAATAAAATTGACAATTTGTTGCAAGAGTTACAAACAAAAACTCAACTTGAACCCGATAATGTTTATACTCAGAAAAATAATGAATGTATAGCTTTAAAATCATTTAAAAATACATTGTCACCTAGCCAAGGCAATAGTGATTGCAAGCCAACCAAATAATATTATGGAGGCTTTTGACCTGTTAGAGAGTAATAATATGATAAGAAAAATCCCTGAACAAATTTAATATCAAAATATACCAAAATCAAATCAAAATAATTTTAATCAAAATCTAAATCGGAATCCTTTTAGAAATAATTTGCATCCCAACAACTCATTTAGACAAAATAATGTCAATAATAATTTTAGGCCGTAACATGATAGAATATCTTCAGAATAAGTTAGACAAAATAATCACAGAATATTTGGAAACGCAAATCCAAATAATTTTAGATTCGGATTTAATAGAAATCACCATCAGGCAAATTTTAATAATAATAATCAAAGACCCCAAAATTCAGGACTGTATAGGAATAACAATTATGACAGTAATAGGAATCCCAGACAAGAAGATATGGATGTAAACAATATAGAAATTAAACATGAAGAGGTAAATTATACCATAACCGGGAAGAAGAAAAACTTCCCATAATAAAAATAACAATGCATAATAAACAATTTAAAATTCTAATAGACAATGGTTCAACAACAAGTATACTTGATGAGTCACAACTATTAGAAATTCCTAGAATTTTAATGAAGGTTCCAATAAGAATAAAATCCTTGAATTATGAAAATATTATAAAAAATGAAATTATAACTGAAGTGCCAGTAGAGTTCAACGAAGATGGGGCTACAATGGCATGGAAGTTGATGAAAATACGAAATAACAAATTTGTGGGAATAATAAGTCAAAACTTATTAAAACCTATAGGAGCAAAATTAGATTTAGAAGAAGGATTTATGGAAATAAACGGAAGGAAAAATTTTTTTGAAAATTATTATAAAGAAAGTACAGAAATAGCATGTTTATATGAATATGAAGAAATTCAAAATCTAGAATATTGTAACTCAACGCATATGAGCCAATTAGTAGACGAGAGTTTAAATTTTGAGGAAAAGCAGGAATTAAAAAAAATTTATTGACGAATATAAATATGTATTTTACAAAGAAGGTGATAAACTTACTTCAACAACACAAACCATGCATAGTATTAGGACTGAGCCGGATAGCCCAATATTTAGTAAGATATATAGATATCCTAATATTCACCCATTTGGGTAGTGCCAAAGAAAATAGACAATTCTGGTGAGCAAAAATGGCGCATGGTGGTCGATTATAGAAAATTAAATGAAAAAACAATCGAATTTAAGCATCCTATACCTAATATCGATGAAATATTAGATAAATTGAGACGAGCTCAATATTTTTCAACCCTTGACCTTGCAAAAGGTTTTCATCAAATTAAAATGAATCCCACTGATTCTGAAAAAACAGCTTTTTCAACTCCATATGGTCACTACGAATGGCTACGAATGCCATCTGGTTTAAAAAATGCACCAGCCACATTCCAACGAATGATGAATGAGGTTTGAGATGGACTTATAAATAAAATTTACCTTGATGATATACTGATTTTTAGCACTTCATTGCAAGAGCGCATGATTAATTTTCGATTAGTCTTTCAACAATTGAAAAAATATAACCTTAAAGTACAGGTAGACAAATGCAATTTTCTTAAGAGAGAAACTAAATTTTTAGGACACACAATTACAGACAAAGGTGTGAAACCTAATGCAGACAAAATAGAAGCTATAGACAAAATACAACTTCCTACTACAGCTAAGGAAATTAAATCATTTTTGGGTATAACAGGTTATTATAGAAAATTTATTAAAGATTATGCAAAAATGGAACAATCAATAACTAAATATTTAAAAAAAGATACAAAAATTAACAAAAATGATATAAATTATATTAAAGCGCATCAAGAACTAAGAAACGCACAGGAATTACAGTACAACAGAAAAAGAGTTACTAGCTATAGTTTGGTCAGTTAAATATTTACGACCGTATTTATATGGAAGACGGTTTGACCTTAAAACAGATCACCAGCCTTTAAAATGGCTTCAGACAAAAAATTTAGGCAGAGATATTTCACCTAGATTACAAAGATGGGTACTCCAATTAGGAGAATACGATATGCAAATCGAATATTTACAAGGTACATGTAATACTGTAGCAGATTTTTTGAGTAGAGAAATTAAAGACAAGCAAGAAATTAACATGTTAGAACAGGATTCAGTCAGACCTACAGTACATTCACAACATGAAGAAATGAATGATCACTTTCCAATAAAAGATAGTGCAGTGAATATTTTTAAGCAACAAATCATATTAAAAGCAGGAAATGGATCGAACAAAAGCCCTAAATGTAAAAGAATACATATTGGAATAAATGAATTATATAAAGATAATTTTAATGATTTAATAATACCATTAATAGAACAAGTTAGTACAGGAATTTATACTGAATTAACAGACAGTGAATATAATATTCTTCAACAAAAATTGATAGAGTTATTTGGAACAAGAATAAAATTTTATAAATGTGAACATTTTGCTAAAGACTTAGAGACAGAAGAAGAAGCCATTCAACAAATAAAACTGTATCATGAAAAAGAAACAGGTCACTCTAGAATTGAAGAAAATTATACAGGACTTAGAACAAAAATCTATTTTAAGAAATTAAAAGAATTAATTAATGACGTAATCAATAGTTGCAACATATGCAAACAATCAAAGTATGATAGACGACCAGTTAAAGAAAAATTTCATTTGACAGAAACCCCAAAAGATATTAATGAGATAGTTCACTTAGATATTGATTGTATTAATAAAACAAAATACTTAACTTCAATAGATAAATTTAGTAAGCTAACTACTGCTACATATGTTCCAAATGTTTCTCATGAAACTTTAGAAGAAACTATCTTACAATTATTAGCAACCAACGGTAAACCAAAAAGACTTGTAATGGACAACGAATTTAACTTTCCAAGAATAATAAAATTATTAGAAGACCTTGATATAGAAATACATTTTACTAAACCTAATAGTCATACAGGAAATTCAGACATTGAAGTCTTTTAGAGAACATTAGCTGAAAAAGGAAGAGCACTCTTGAACGGAAAAACTAACCCGAATATACATGAACTTCGAGTAGCTGTTCATAAAGCTAATCTCTTTTATAATACTTCGAAACATTCTACTACTAAACAAAAACCATATGATATAGACAAAGGTAGTATAGATAAAAATAAACTTCATGATCTTATGATCAAAAATCGAACAGCTTCGAAATGAGAATGCCATTCTTAAAGAAGACCTAAATGTTAGGAAAAAAAGGCTAGAATTCATCGATAGATCGGCGTGCAAAGATAGTTGTAAGTGGTTTGCCAAATACAAATGTAAAGCTAGCAACTGAAGAATTCAGTGAAATGTGTGCCCGAGTACTCAAAACAAAGGTCACTGTGGTTGAATCTCGGCAGACAAAAACAAAAAAATTCTTGTCTTATGTTTTCACTTTGGAGTTTGCACTACAAGTCAATAATATTCTCTCTGTTAAAAAGAATCTTGATGGTTCCGCTGTATTTATCCAAAAAGACTATACTGCAGATGAAAGAGAGAAGAGATTTAACCTACGTCAATTGGGTAAAGTTGCTTCCAAATTGGATAGACAAACTAAAATACGCTTTGGAGAGACGTCGATTTATATAAATGATAAAATTTTCAATTGGAACAACGGGAGCTTCGAAGCAAAAGACAATAAAGATGTCAGTCGATTTCGTACTGTGGAAGTGTTTAGACGATGTCGGCTTCCCCAGTTTATTTAAATTAAATATTTGGGAGTGACAATTTTAAGTTTAATTACAGTCAAGCTATTTTCAATAGTGCCAATAGCACAGAGGAAGAGGTGGCAGACCGACAACCTGAGGATCACGGATTCGAATCCCAGTCGGGCAAAAATTATTTGTCTGCTTTTTTTCACAATCGTGAAGTAGAAAACTTCATCGAGTGGGAAGACAGCAAATGCTAACCAACAACACCGCGGGGACATCGAAAAGTGCCCCAGCAACAACAATAAAACCAGCTATGGCACCACCAGCTAAAGCCACGACTAGTGCCGTATCAACAACAACAACAACAACCAAGCAAGCGATGGCACCACCAGCCATACCATCAACTAGTGCCGCAGCAACAACGGCAAAAAAAGGAACGGCACCAACAGCCGATATCAAGAATAAGAGGAAAAAGAAGATAAGCTGTGCGTCGAACTTGGTCAAGCGCCGCTCCACCACCACCTCAGCCCAGCTGCCAGCCGGGGTGAAGGAGACGGCGCGCACAGCGAAGACGTCAGCAGCAGCAAAAATCTTACAACAATTGGATTCCTCGCCATCCGATGACGACATTGAATACATGTCAGAAGGTGGCGAGGGATTATTTACAACAGGGGACTCCAACAGCAACCTGCTAGTGGACTTAGCAGGCGTCCTCCGAAGAAGAAGATGGGGCGCAAGTCGCAACAATTGCACTTGAAGAAAAAGCCATCAGTGAAAAAATCGATGCCATTCGGGGGAAAATGGAAAGGCTTAACGCCATAGTTACCCCTCTAATTCAAGCCTTAAAGGATAAACAGAAAGCTCAAAGAGAACGGGAGAGACAGGAGCGCGAAAAGAAAAAAGCGCTACATGGGCCACCAAAAACAGCGCCACAAAAAGCAGTGCCTACAAAAGCTGCACCACAACAAGAGCTGGCACAGACAGAACAAAGGCTAGCTCAGCAGCAACAACAGCAACTGCCACAGCAGAGCCAACAAGTGCAGCAACAACAACAGCTTTCAACCGAACAACCAGAGCAGCAACCGAAGGTGCAACGCATAAAACAACAGCAACAGCAGCAGCAACAAAAACCACAGGAGCAGAGTCAGCAGCAGCGAGGAGAACAACAGCAGCAGCCACAGCCGCCCCAAAATAAAAAAGAAAAAGTGCCACCAATAAACACTTACAAAATGGAATTGCAGGAAACTATTGACCTATGTAAGTCGGCCATAGGCCAAAACTTTTTTATTAAACGTTTAAATAAAGATAGACATGCTATCCACTGCTCAACAGTGGCACAGCATAAAATTATAAAAGAATTGTTAAAGAAATCCACGACTGAGTTCTTCAGTTTTACCCCCAAAGTGGATAAATATCAGACGGTCCTCTTGAAGGGCATAGATTCCTGCACGGAACCACAGGTGCTCTTAAATGAGCTCCGTCAAAAAGCGAGCGACGATCTCGACTTTATCGGGGTCAAGCCGTTCGCTACAGTCAGAGCCAGACGGGAGAAGCGGTCTTTGCCGTTCTTCCTAGTCCAGCTATCGCCCAGCAGCAAACTGGATAGGTTGAGAAGTATCTCCGTTCTCAACTACCAAGTTGTAACTTGGGATAAATTAAAGAGACGCGGCGACATGCTTCAATGCAAGCGTTGCCAAAGGTTTGGCCACGCTGCAGCAAACTGCGAAATGCAGTCACGCTGCGTTAAGTGTGGTGAGGACCACAACAAGGGGGAGTGTAAGCTCGGTGAGGAACGGGTCCAAGACATGACCCAGCTTAAGTGTGCACTTTGCGGAAAAGAGGGGCACCCTGCTAATTATCGGGGTTGCTCAGCTTTTCAGCAAATAAGAAACAACAAAGCGACTAAGCAGACAGCGGTAGAGATACGCCCATCAACGCGTGCTCCTACAGCAACGCCCGTTAATCCCCAAATTTCCTACGCCCAAATGGCGGCAGGAAGGGGAAAAACGGTACAGCCTGCAGCTAAGGCAGCCCAACCGGCCCTAGTGCCAAAGGCGCCAGACGCTCAGGCCGAAATAAGAAGCATATTGCTGGCAATTCAAGGCCAGTTAACAGGACTTCACAACCAGATAAAGGAGCAGGCGACTAGGGTAGACTATCTCTACTCTGTTTTGCCTAGCCTAACGCAAATTAGAGGTTAAAGGCACGCTGTCGGAGAGGCCTCTTAGGATCCTTGCTGTGAATGTAAATTCACTGATTAGGACCGAACGTAGAGCTAATCTTTTCCACTTGCTGAAAGACCAAAGTCCAGATGTGTTTATGGCCAGCGAAACTAAGCTGAACCAGAAACATAAGTTGACTAACAACAATTACAATATCGTTAGAAGAGATCGACCCAACTCCACTCAAGGGGGGAGGCGTCGCAATCTTCATACGAAAAGGCATTAATCATAAAGTTATATATAATAGTGATCTACGTAGATTTCGGCTGTTAGAGGCGTGTATCGTATGCATTCCTCTCCAACAGGGGAAGCGAATGTATGTGATCGTGGCTTATGAACCGGAATCACCTCAGCCAACTGATTTTTTGACAGAGCTTGAAAAACTTTTCGAAGGTCTACACTTGAGCTTGGACGAAAATTACTTTCTCATGGCCGGTGATTTGAATGCCAAACACTTAGATTGGGGAAATCAAGTACAGAATCCGAGAGGTATTCATCTTTTTAATTGGATGAGTCAGTATAACGCTGAATATCGTATAGAACTGCTGGCTACGGATCGGCCATCGTTTCCAAGAAGCGGTGCCTATCTGGATTTATTGCTATTAGACGCAAGACTGACAATTACTGACACTGTGGGTCAAAGACCAAGGAACTGTTTACGAACGATCCGATCGAGTACGATAGTGACCACTGCGGACTCGCTGCCGTAGTACAGCTTCCGAACGAGCTCGTGGACTTGGATGAGAATGTACCTGTGCATACTTACAATTACAGTAAGGCGCGCTGGCCACGCTTTACCAACGCCTTAACGAGCGAAATTAGATCAAACAACATATCCCCACCAAATGACAGAAATTTGACAAATAACGAAATAGACCAATACTTAGAACAAATGGACGAGACAATCAAACGAACAATGAACAGAATAATACCGAAATACAAACAACGGGACGCAACCGACATGTACCGGAACGCGACCATTGACGCATTACACAGACAAAAAAGTGGACTGCTGACAAGACTCAAACTCTTGTACCGACGGTTTACTGACCCTCACCATCTGGAGATTAGGACACTGAAGTCGTCGATCAAGAACATCAACCAACTAATTAAAGAAAACTATCGGTTGTCAGTTAATTTGTATTGGGATAACAAAATTCGGGCCGTTAACTCTAGTGACCCGAGCATGTTTCCCCAAATTAACAAGATATTCAGAAGGAATGATCAGAACGATCTTCCGTGTCTTAAGCTTCAGAGAACGACGGACAACAGAGACGTACTTCTGACAGCAGGAATTAATCCAGAGGACGCCGTCTTGGACGATGACCTCTTTATTGTCGAAGATCCGCAGGAGAAAGTGGAGGCTGTGGGGGCTGCTTTCCAGCAAGTGTACAAAGTGAATGCGTGCATTCGCCCGAATCACGACCTGGAAAACAGAGCCTTGCTCCACCACTTCTACCTTCGGAATGACATCACGCAATGGCGATCAGAGAACCTTGGTTTCACCGGGTTCAATGAAGATCATTTGGCAAACGCCATAATCGCCGAGCAAAATGGGCCCAGTTCCCTGTTAATTACGAAGGTGGAGCTCCAGCTCATCTTCGATTCATTAAAGAAGAAGAAGTCAGCAGGAGTCGATGGCATATCCAACGTTGTACTTCGACATTTACCTCAAGAAGCAGTAGACATTTATACCACTCTGTTTAACAACGCTCTGAATAATGCATATTATCCAGTGCGGTGGAAGACAGCTGTGGTGCATCCTCTCCCGAAAAAGGGAAAGGACAACTCCAATCCGGCGAATCTCCGGTCGATAAGTCTTCTTCCGAGTATCAGCAAGGTATTCGAAAAAGTTACCAATAGAGCTAAGTCTTCTACTTGGCTGATTTATTTCAGTAGTATATAGAATTTGTATTATAAAAAAAACCTTCTAATAGAGCTCTGTCTGAGTGGGCAGAGGACAATAATATCATACCGAACAATCAGTTCGGTTTTAAGGCGGGACATGACACCATTCATGCCGCGTCGAAACTCGTTTCTGATGTCCAATGGAACAAATCTAAGAAGCAGTGTACGGGTGCCTGTCTGGTTGATTTGGAGAAGGCCTTCGACACCGTATGGCTAGAGGGTCTGTATCTAAAGCTGACCAGACTTGGCATTAGTAAGCCACTGTTATATATGCTTTATGATATGCTCAATGGTAGAAAGTTTGTTGTCAAGAGTGGCAATGTAACTTCTGCCACAACCTTTAATATTAAAAATGGTCTCCAGCAGGGAGCGGTCAACTCGCCGATTCTATTCAGCATTTACACCAGCGATCTGATAAGTAGTCTAACTCAGGCAATTGCGTATGCCGACGATCTAATTGCGTACAGAACAGCTCCGAAAGTCGAGGTCATTAGGATTCTTTTGCAGCGTGACTTCGAGAAGATTCAGCGATATTGCGATGACTGGAAGTTGAAAATCAACTTTCAGAAATCAAAAACTATCTTGTTTAGGACTCCGTTGCGTGGAGCCACAAGGGATACGAGAAAGAACTGGCGCAAGCTGGTGATCGTAGGGCCAAATGGACATCCACTGGCGAGTAAAAGTGTAGTGAAGTACCTTGGCATCTGGATGGATCAGTATTTGTATTTCGACAGACATATAAATGCTGCTCTGGCCAGGGCTAGGGGAGCCTTTGCCCTGACGAAACGGTTGTTCTACAGCAGCCGGCTTGACAGTAGGGTGAAGGTGATTTGCTACATGGCCCTTATCCGGCCGATGATTGCCTATGGGTGCCCGGTTTGGTTCTACGTTGCCCCATCTCAAATGGAAAAGATTCGGGTGTTTGAGAGGCAGTGTCTTCGACGCTGCCTTGGATTGCACAGAACACCAGAGTCGGAGTACAAACACTACTATTCCAACCTGGCTCTATACAACGGGGCCAACATAAACAGGATAGATAATTTCTTGCTGAAGCTTATTTGAGGTCACATTGCAAGAGCGATGTTCTCGTCTAACAGCTTAATTTTCGGGGCTTATTGCCCTAAATCCGAATACTACGAGAGTGTGCGTCTAAGCGGCTTTATTCCGCCCAATGCATTCCTCTACCTAGACAGTCGAGGACTGATCCAGGATAGAGTGGCGGTTCCGCTAATCTACCACGTCAGCCGTAGAACTGTAGATCAGCGGCTTCTTTACAGTCGAGACGTCCTCGCACATGATGGAGCTGAGCACCTTCGGTTCAGTAGGACTGTGTCCGAACGGGACCGAAGAGATAGGGTAAAGCAGGAGAACCAGTTCTGGTGGTTGAAAAACGAAGATGAAGTTCCTTCAGACATTTAATAGTTGAGCTTGCTATTTTCTTTTGTATGGCCGACTTGCATAGGTTTAGGTAGTTAGTTTTAAGTAGGGACAGTCAAGGTGGCACAAAAAAAAAAAAAAAAAAATTATAAAATCCACAAAAAAAAAAAAATATAAAACCGGAAAATGCTTGCTGTGGCTGTTCTAGTTTGTAAGTAGTCTGTAAGTAGCTTATAAGTAGGTTGTAATTAGCTTATAATTAGTTGTAAATAGTTTTAAGTAGCTTTAAGTAGTTTTAATTAGCTTTAATTTAGTTTTATGTAGTTTGTAAGTTTTATATAAAACCAAAAAAAATAAAGACAATGATACCGAGTTTTTTTGTGAAATTCTTCTCGGTAAAAAATAAAACCGACCTGGATTTAGTATTAAAATAGTTCTTAGGCCGAAAGGCATTAGCATTAAGTTATTATAGTTTAACTTAGAGCGCCCGACTGGGGCCAGTAAGTTAGTTTTAAGATATTGATAAGTAGGCTAGTTTTTATGAATTTTTGTCTAGCTTTAAGATAGTTTTAAGAAAATTGAAAAATAAAAATGAATTTCAAAAAAAAAAAAAAAACAATAAAGATGCTGAATTTCTACGAGGTCTAGCGCATAAAGCGAATTTCGTGTGCAATGTAACCTCCAGGGATACACATCATCCACCTTTAAAAGACTCTGAGGCTGCGTTTTCGTCCAGGAAGTCAACACTAGCAACAAGAAGTCTGTCAGTTGGTATCTTATAATGTAGCGAACTTAAAAAGTAAGCTTAATTTTTGTAATTTCTTTTCATATATAAATAAGTTTGATATTTTCTTTTTGTTTGAAACAAATGTTTTACATGATAAGAAAAATGAATTTGCAAATTTCTTTGATAATTATATGTTGTATTGGGAAGATGCCGAAAAGTTTCACAGTGCTGGCTGCGCGAGTGGTGGTTGTTTATTCGGTTTTAAAAAATCTATTCAAAATAAATATAATCTGAAATTCAATAACGTTTCCGGAAATTTTACTCTTTCTGCTAAATTTGGTGATGTTAGTTGTTGCTTTATTCCTCGTTATTTGAATTGTACAAGGTGGTCGAGTGACTTCAAAAAGTTTAAAGAGTTTTCATGTGTAATGAAGTTTGAATCCTTTTGCATCGTCGGTGATTTGAATGCTCGAATGGCTAATAGTCAATTAATCGATGGAAACTTGCTTAGAGGCGCACCTCTTAAATCTCAAAAGAGAAAATCAAAAGATAAAGTAGTGGACGTGAAAGGCAAAAAATGTCTAGAACTTTTTAAAAATATAGGCGGTGTTATTCTAAATGGAAGAGTATTGGGGGACGAAGATGGTGAACTAACATTTTGTGGTGTCATGGGAAGCTCAACCATTGACTATTGTATTTGCTCGTTTGATTTTCTTGATATGATTGACAATTTCTCGATTCCTAGTAAACCATATTCTGATCATATGCCATTAACTTTGACCTTTTCTCCCTCTTTATCAAAAACAGCGAAAATAGATATTTTAGCTCTTGACAAAAAGTTAAAATGATCTCCTAGCATGGCTTCTTGGTACACTCACACGTTAACCCGCTTATGTAATTGTGAATGCATTCAAACAGATGAACCTATTGATGAAAAAGTAGGTACACTAATTAATAAAATAAAGACAGCTGCTGGTAAAGATAGTAGAAGAGCAATTTTTTCTCCCAAACAGAAGTGGTTTGATTTTCAATGCTTGCGCGCAAGAAACAAAATGTTGAAATCACTTCGCCTCTTTCGTGAGCATAATTTTAACTTTTATAAAAGGCGATATATTCGCTGCAGAACTCAATACATTCAAATTTGTAAAAGTAAAAAGTTACGTCATAAGCATGATGATATTAGAAAACTGAATAGTGTTAGAAATGCTAGTGATTGGTGGAAACTGACAAATAGTTTGAAGCAGGTCTCGTCAAAAAAAAAGAAGTATGCTCCAAATTGACGACTTTTATAATCATTTTAAAACTTTACTCTTTCCACCTGAATCTGAACAAAGTATAGCATGGGTTCTGCCAGCGATAACTGACCCCTTTCTTGATTCCCCCTTTGAAATGTTGGAACTATCAGATGTACTTCAAAAAGCTAAACTTAAAAAGGAAAGGATCGAATCAGTTACGAGTTTTACAAATATGCTCCGTCGTGTTTCCTAGAAGAAGTTCTCATTCTGCTTAACAAAATATTTTTAACAGGCATGGTACCAATATCTTTTCATAGTTCCATTATAACGCCATTGTTTAAAAATGGGGATCCTAATAACTGTGTAAATTATAGAGGCCTTTCTCTTTTAGATACACTCTATAAAGTTTACAATGGGTTAATTTTAAATAGAATCAACGGTTGGATTGACAATAATGATATTCTCTGCGAGTTCCAATCTGCCTTTCGGGCTGGTTACTCCACAATTGACAGCATATTTAATTTAACCAGCATTGTCCACCTAAACTAAAAGAAAAAGAAAAATACTTATGCATTTTTGTTGATTTTTCATGCGCTTTTGATCTGATTCCACGTAATTCGCTTTTCTTTAAACTTTCATCAATGGGGCTTTCAACAAAAATAGTAGAAACCTTACAATTGCTTTATAAGGATACAACTTGCCAAGTTTGGGATGGAATTTGTCTCTCAGACACTTTTGAAGTTAAAGTTGGTGTAAAACAAGAATGTTTACTAAGCCCAATCTTATTTAGTCTCTACCTGAACGACCTACATTCACATTTACCAGGAGGTATTAGTGTTGCAGACATGGTTGTTAAAGTCCTTTTATATGCCAATGACCTTGTTATCATTTCTGATTCACCAGTTGAACTTCAACGCATGATTGACTCTTTGTTCAGTTACTGTGCATTATGGGGTTAAAAAATAAACCTAGACAAATCAAAAATTGTGGTGTTCAGAAGGGGTACAAGAATTTCACACAATCTTAGTTGGAACTAGGGTTCTAGCCGGATTGAAGTTGTAAATGATTACAAGTATCTAGGGATAACCCTAAATTACAACCTTTCATTCAATTATCACTTAGATTTAAAGATCACTATGTCTAAAAGTGCAATCATCTCTACGTGGTCAAAATATATTCATCATCCTAACATCAATTTTTCCAATAAGCTAAAAATATTTGACACCGCAGCTAGGTCCATTATGCTATATGGTGCACAAATTTGGGGATCAAAAAAATTTGAACAGGTGGAAAAACTTTTGAGGTTTTTTATAAAAAAGATGTTATATTTACCTAGTAACACCCCGAATTGTATGCTACTTTTGGAAACTGGCTTGAAGACTCCGTATCTCAGAACACTCTCCCTACATTTTGACTACATTAATAAAGTACTGGAATACCCCAGAAGTAGATTACCACTAAAATTAGCTGAAGAAACAATAGCCCTTAAAACTTTTTGGGTCTCGGACTGGGAATATTTGGGTCAAATGCTTAATATTGATATTGAACTGTCAATCTCTTCCTTCAAAAGTCTCCATAAAAATATGTTGATAGCATTAGAAGAAAAAGAATATATCAATCACATTGATGATGCTAGGGGTTCTCAGTTTCATTAAATCTATCCTCTTTTAAACTACGATATAACACCCTATTTCACTGATGAAAACACTCCCCACTTTGTCAGTTTAATATTTAAAGCAAGAGGAGGTCTATTAAATATAAATGCTAGAGCATTCAAAAAAGATACGGTTGGTATCTGTACAATCATCACCTTATTGGTAGATGTCCAATTTATAAAAAAACGAGACTTGCTTGTTTTGGCAAAGAATCACTATCTATTGAAGAGATACACTCAGAACTAAATGGAAACAACTTTTCTTCCCTTTACAACTTTTTAGTTGTAAGTCTCAAATGTAGAGATATGTTAATAAATGAATTTCTTTAAATTATTAGCAAAATATTGTTTAAAAAAAAATAAATAAAAACAACTTTTGTGTATGTAAATTTTATTTTACATTAAATTTAACTTAATAAAAAGGCAACTAATTGTATTTTTGTATATTTCCTTTTTTTTTCTTTTGTATAACATTATTTCTAAAAGATATTTTAATGTAAATTGGATTAAAATTAAAAATAATATACCTACATTGTAAAAATTTATGAATACCTAAAAAAGAAATAACTTTATAAAAAAAAATTATATTTTGAGAGATTAACTTGAACTTGTAATGCCAATCTGACAGACAACAAAAAAAATGTTATGTCATAATAGTGTATTATTACATTAACATTTTTTGCTACACTTCTTGTTATTATAATGTTGTACTTAAAATTTTAATAACATCTTTTCTTATCTAAAAAATCTTATGATTAAAAATAAAGAAAAAATAATCGGTAAACTAAATACAAATAGAGAGGAATATAATGAAAAGAGAACGCAAGGATTTCTTAAAAATTCCAGAACAGCCCGTCATAAGACAGCACCAAGATATAAGCATGATAAACTCGAAAATCAGCATACAAGAAATATTCAGAAAGAAAGAAAGAATAGACATATAAACCAAGACAATCTAATCAAAGCAAGCCAAGTCAATAGAAAATCTCAGAGAAGAATTTCGTTTAGATTCATAAATAATTCAAACAAGTCGCAAAAATGAAAAGTCTCGTGGTATTATTCACTATTATTGGCTTAATAAGCAGCAAATTAATTATTCAAGAAGTAATAAACACTAATGGTTACGCGGTAATCAAATGTGACGAATTTAATTTTATAATACATATAATTTATTTAACGGAAATAAAAGTGTTATTAACAAAAACAAACACACAGTGGTTAGGACAAAAGAATTTTATAGTGAAATCTCCAGAAGATATTATAATTACAACAAACATAGACAGTCAACTAAACTTAATTGAAGAAGAATTAAGATGTATTAAGGGACATAAGCCTATTACAAGAAAAACTATAAGTCTTTTAAATATAGGAGGAAGAGCATTAAATTTCCTTTTCGGAAACATGGATGACGAAGACAAATCTGACATAGAAAATCAATTAAAAACACTAACCGTAAATAATCATGAGTTAATAATTTATAATAATAAACAGGTAGATATAAATAATCAACTTTAACAGGAAATAAAAACACTAAAAAATTTAATTGATACAAAAATAAAAAAATATTCCGGTTCTGAAGAGAAATTTAAACAATTGGAAAAAAGAATTATAATTCTAGAATATACTAGAAGAGTTGACAAATTGAAAGAAATCATTGAAAAAATACAAAATATCATTTATTTAGTAGATTACAAATAATGACAAATAGCTTCCTAACGGCGGAAGAAATAGAATATTATGATATTGATTTGTTCGAACTAAAAAACATTAAACTCTCTATAAGTGAATATGATAATGATCTTTTAATTTTTATAATTCAAATACCAGATCGAATTTATAGTTTTGATAAATATCTTATAACTTCTATTCCCAACGAGGAAAATATTGAATTAGAAATAGATGATGAAAATATTATAAAAATAAATGATCCGTTTTATAAATATCTTGAAAATAAAGAATTAAAACATCTTAAAACCTTTACTAATTGTATAAATAAAAATAAATAATTTAACAGACATTAACTTAAAAATTAAAGATTATAATATAACAAGCATTGAAAATATTAAAGAAATAATAGAAAAAGTTTCTGACCAATCCTTTATTCACTTTGGTGTAAATATGATTTGTAATTGTTATAATTTGTATTATACTTATAATTCTATACAAAAAATTGTTCCGGGAGAAACAAAAATCAAAGGGGGGAGGACTTATAGAATTGCTTCCCAATCATAACAACCAAACCATACCAAGCGTATTCCATATCGCTTAGTAAAAATACCATTAAATATTTCCATATCGCTTAATAAAAATACCATTAAATATTAAATGCCCACCAAGCATATTTCGTTGAACATAATTTATGTGAATAGACATAAAATATTAAAAGTAATGTAAACAGAGAATGTCTTACTAAGAATCTCCCACAGATACAGAATATCTAAACATAAATATAAAATCAAACTAAAGTAAACAAAAATCGTCAAAGATCAAAAACAATAAAATTGAATCATCATAGAATATGATGATAATGCATGTGTTACAATACATATTTACATACTTATAGTCTGTAAGAAGATTTAAGAATATCAATGTTTTACATATAAGCAGGGCTTTTCCTGGCAGGTCAGTTCAGTTCCATCTTGATACTCCTACGTATAGCAGAAGCTTTCCCCACACCAGTGGAAAGGGATCCGATGCTCAAATTAATAAATAAAATACTTGTGTAAATTGTAATCTTGCGTTTTATTTTAAAATCTTTTTATAAAAAATCCCGGAGGTTCAAAATACAAAATTTGCTCAGGCTTTTTTTAATAATTGAATATGAAGAAAATTTGAATAGAAAATTCTTCTGTTTAAATGCTTGACCAGAATAGAGTGCTGCAACTGGAGCTGCAGCTGCAACTAGAATTGCTGTCAAAAAATGCTGTACGTGAATTTTTTTTACTCGCTAACAATGCGCTGTACAGCTTTCTGACATTTTTGGCATTTGAAGAACACAAAAATAAAAATTGAAGCAAAAATAAAAGTGGATAGTGATGAAATGGAAGCTAAAATTACTTTACGTCTTTATCAGAGATTAAAAAGAGTTTGAAACTTTCTTCAACCCCTATGTAAGCACTTGGTTGCGCTCAAGTGAAAATACGTGAGAAGAATAAAACTAACACAAAAACTATACCAATTTTTCTTCTCAGGATATTCAACCAGTCCTAGAAATTGGTCAGTCGTAGATAACTTGTAATAAAGGCTTAAGGTTTCCCAAGGTCACTCAAGGTCAAGCGTAATTTCTCGCACCTCATTTAAGGTAAATTTACAAAAAAAAGGATACCATCTGAAAAGTCTCTAGATCGTGACAAAAGGTCAACTATTTACAAAAACTACTAGGTGGGCCTAAGGTCAAAAAGAAAGACGTTAACTTTCCTTTGTATAGACGGTTCGAGCATGAGTTAAAAGTTCAAATGAGCCCAACTCCATTGCGTTTCGCCCAGGTATGATAGTTGGGCTCATCAGTTACATGACTATCTTCTAAGACACATATTTGTATCGATGGTTTCCGACTAATATAAAATTCACAGCATTTGAGATCCTGTGAATTTTATTATTCTAAGGGCGGTCAGCTATCAGACGAATAGGGGGAATAACATGTAGCATACGAAAACATGCACGTGCCGTAACTATTCGGGACTGGTGGAAGTGTAATCATAGCCTCTTCGCGGCGCCCGCTAGAAACAAGCCTTCTAAAAAGGTTTGGCTAATATGATCAGGCTGGTTCCTCAGGTTGGCGACAGGTTAATTCCCTGTCCCGTAAAACTAAGAGAATTATGAGACTGACAACAAGCCTCGGAAACGGACAGATCTCACGACGACAACCTTTGCTACGAAAACGGACACACGATTTACGAATTTCTTATGGAACGTTCGCTCGCTCTATAGAGCTCGAGCTGTTCAGCAGCTAGCCGATGCCTTGTCAGAATATAAAGCTGACATAACAGTATTACAAGAAATCAGATGGACAGGGAATGGTGTTCTACAGAAGAAGGAATATGACGTATATTACAGCTGTCATACAAAACACCATGTGCTCGGGGTAGGCTTCCTAGTCAGCGAAAAAATGAAGTCTACCATTATCGGCCTTAACGCTATAAGCGAAAGGCTATGCACTCTCCGCGTGCGAGGCAAATTTACAAACATCAGCCTCATAAACGTTCACGGACCTACGGAGGAGTCCTCAGACGAAGAAAAAAAGACTTACTACGAACAAGTCGAGAGGGCCCTCAATGCCTGCCCAAGGTATGACGTCAAAATCATCCTTGGGGATTTGAACGCAAAAATAGGTCGGGAGCCGGTATTCAGGCATTACGCAGGCACCCATAGTTTGCATGAGAACACTAATGACAATGGACTTCGAGTCTTAGAATTGGCAGCATCGAAAAACATGGTCGTTGCGAGTACCAGGTTCCCGCGTAAAGATATCTACAAAGCCACCTGGGTATCACCTGATGGAGTCACTCGTAACCAAATAGACCACGTGTTGATAGACCGTCACCACTACTCGAACCTGATGACGGTACGTACGTACCGAGGTGCCAATATCGACTCGGATCACTAACTTGTTGGTATGGTTTTCCGCGGGCGGATTGCCTTGCGGAGACGCATTGCATCCGCCGATCAGGCTCGAATCAACACGGCTGCCCTACGCAATGAAAACACCAGTATCATCTTTGGTAATGCGTTAGGACTCGCCCTAGAATCATTCGATTTAGGGAGAGTAAGTCCTGGAGCCAGTATGATGGGCGTAGATGAGAAGTGGACACGCCTTAGGAATACTGTCATTAGTACTGCCAACTCTATATTAGGCAGCAGTCGTAGAAATCGGAACGACTGGTTTGATGATGAATGCAAGCTAGCGACTGAACGTAAGAATGTTGCGTACCGAGCAATGCAACAATCTCATAGAACGCGGGCACCCGAAGAGGAATATAAAGAGCTCAGAAGAACAGAAAAACGGCTTCACAGACAGAAAAAATCAGCCTGGGAGAAGAACCTAATCTGTGAAATAGAGAACAGCCGAGAGCGAGGTCCGCACCAGGCGCGGAAGTTCTACCAATCCGTCCGAAACATGACGCAGTACACACCACGCTGCACATACTGCAAGGATGGAGAGGGAAATCTGATCACCGATCTACAAAGCATACTGGAGCGATGGGAAGTGTACTTTAATGAATTGCTAAATGGTCAGCTCACAGCAGAAGTGGAGGCTCCACTACTTCAAGATGGAGCCGATAGCATACCAGCCAAATTATTCCACCACGGCGGGCCAGCCTTACGTCAAGCAATTCATGATATCATAGTGCACGTATGGGAGCATGAAGAAATGCCAGAAGACTGGCGAAAAGGTATCATATGGCCCATACATAAGAAGGGAGATGTCACAACGTGCAGAAATTATAGAGGTATAATGTTGTTGAGTACCGCCTATAAGATACTCTCCTCTATCCTACAAGACCGGATAACCCCATACGCTAAAACAATCATCGGCCAATATTAGTGTGGTTTCATTCCAGGCAAATCAACAAACTGATCAGATCTTTACCCTTAGGCAGGCGATGGAAAAATGTCTTGAATTCTACATTCCAACATACCATCTGTTAATAGACTTTAAGGCCGCCTATGAGAGCATAGCCAGGGTAGAACTTTACAAAGCCATGAGAGAATTCGGCTTCCCAAATAAATTGACATGACTATGTATGTTGACCATGACCAACGTAACAAGCCAAGTGAAAATAGCCGGATTGCTATCCAGACCAATCAACATCTTTAATGGACTCCAACAAGGGGATGGTTTGGCCTGCCTCCTCTTCAACCTGGCATTGAAGAAAGCAATCCGTGACTCTGGCACGGCAACAAGAGGGACCATCGTCAACAGGTCCAGCCAGATACTGGCTTACGCAGACGACATCGACATCATCGGAAGAACCGAACAAGCTGTACACGATTCCTTAATCCAGATCGAGCAGGCGGCACAAAATCTGGGGCTGCACATTAGTGAAGGTAAAACAAAGTACATGGTGGCGTCGAATGCGAGAAGAACACTTGGTCAAACAATCAAGGTAGCGGAGCACGAATTTGAAGTGGTGCAATCCTTTAAATACCTTGGGTCAACAGTAGCAGCCGATAACAATATAGAAGAAGAAATACGCGGGTGGCTTCTCAAATCCAACAGAGCCTAATACAAACAAAATGTCTTGAATTCTACATTCCAACATACCATCTGTTAATAGACTTTAAGGCCGCCTATGAGAGCATAGCCAGGGTAGAACTTTACAAAGCCATGAGAGAATTCGGCTTCCCAAATAAATTGACATGACTATGTATGTTGACCATGACCAACGTAACAAGCCAAGTGAAAATAGCCGGATTGCTATCCAAACCAATCAACATCTTTAATGGACTCCAACAAGGGGATGGTTTGGCCTGCTTCCTCTTCAACCTGGCATTGAAGAAAGCAATCCGTGACTCTGGCACGGCAACAAGAGGGACCATCGTCAACAGGTCCAGCCAGATACTGGCTTACGCAGACGACATCGACATCATCGGAAGAACCGAACAAGCTGTACACGATTCCTTCATCCAGATCGAGCAGGCGGCACAAAATCTGGGGCTGCACATTAGTGAAGGTAAAACAAAGTACATGGTGGCGTCGAATGCGAGAAGAACACTTGGTCAAACAATCAAGGTAGCGGAGCACGAATTTGAAGTGGTGCAATCCTTTAAATACCTTGGGTCAACAGTAGCAGCCGATAACAATATAGAAGAAGAAATACGCGGGTGGCTTCTCAAATCCAACAGGGCCTAATACAGTCTGTCAAAGCTATTCAAATCTAGAAATCTAACCATAACTTCAAAACTGCTGCTGTACAGGACCATGGTCCTGCCAGTACTCATGTATGGATCCGAGACTTGGGTGCTTAGCAAAAGGCACTGTGACTTCTTAGCCACGTTCGAGAGAAAAGTCTTACGGATAATTGTTGGCCCCATATGTAAGGAAGGACGATTCCGGAGACGGTACAACCATGAATTGTACGCAATCTACCTTGAAGCAGACATAGTGACCAAAAATAAGCTCGGTAGACTCCGGTGGGCAGGGCACCTAGCTCGAATGAGCGAAGAGGAACCTGCTCGGAAAGTCTTTTGTGGTACATTCTATGGTAGACGGCAGCGTGGTAGACCATGCTTGCGCTGGAGAGATGGCGTAGACCAGGACGCCCGAAGGCTTGGGGTGCGCAACTGGATGGCGTCGACTCGAGACCGGGATAGGTGGAGAGACTTGTTGAAAGAGGCCAGGACCGGACCCCGGTTGTCGAGCCGATGATGATGAACTTTGTTTTAATTCAGACACTTAGAATATCAAATGCCCGTGCTCAGGCTTTTTATAATAATTGAATAGAAGAAAAATTGAAAAATTCAAAGTATCTCCAATGCTATGATTTTTATATTAGTCAGTAACCATCGATACAAATTTGCGTCTTAGAAGGGTATGATAGTCATCTAACTGATGAGCCCAGCTAAAATACCAGGGCAAAACGCAATGGAGTTGAGCTCTTTTTAAATTTTAACTTGAAATTAAAGTTTAGTCACTCCACTTGAACAGAAGTATTTTCTTTCAAATTTTCTTCATATTCAATTATTATAAAAATCCTGAGCACGGGCATTCTATATTCTGGATGTCTGAATTTAAACAACTTCCCTTTGAATAATAAAATTCATAGTATCTCCAATGCTGTGATTATTATATGAGTCGGTAACCATTGATAGAAATTTGCGTCTTAGAAGGGTATTATAGTATCTAACTGATGGGCAATAGAGCTGAGCTCATTTCAGCTTTTAATTTGAATTATAAATTCAGTCGCTCCACCTAAACAGACGAATTGTCTTTTCAAATTTTCATGATATTCAATTATTATAAAAAGCCTGAGCACGGACATTAAATATTCTTAGTGTCTGAATTTAAACAAATTCTCTTAAAAAATAAATAAATACATTTTGTGACGCAACAGCTCATGGAGAACCAGGGCCTAGTGACTAACAACTCTCAACCATTCCTATGTGCGTGTTGTTGGCAGGAATGGAGGGGACCTACAATTTTTTGCCGAGTCCGAACGGCTAGATGAGAAGCACTTATTCATGACAAGTATACTCTTGGAGGATTTGTCAGTCCCTCGCAAGAGGCAGTACCGCGGAAAAAAAATTTGTTTTCCCTTAGAATAATAAAATTCACAGTATCTCAAATGCTGTGATTTTTATATAAGTCGATTTTTATAATAGATAATTGAATATGAAGAAAATTTGAAAAATTCACAGTATCTCCAATGCTATGATTTTTATATTAGTCAGTAACCATAGATACAAATTTGCGTCTTAGAAGGGTATGATAGTCATCTAGCTGATGTGCCCAGCTATTATACCTGGGCGTCTGAATTTAAACAAATTCCCTTAGAATAATAAAATTCATAGTATCTCCAAGGCTGTGATTTTTATATTAGTCGGTAACCATCGATACAAATTTGCGTCTTAGAAGGGTATGATAGTCATCTAACTGATGAGCCCAACTGTCATACCTGGGCGAAATGCCATGGAGTTGAGCTCTTTTGAACTTATGGGGTCAAAGTTAGTTACAACAAATTTTTTTTTTAACAAACTAAAAAGAAAAATGAAAACATTTAATCAGAGCATGTCAATTACCAAGAAGCTAATTCTCGGCTGTCATCCGGCTTTGCCTACAAACTGAAACACGCACACATAAACAGTTGGGCTAAGTCCACCACTTGGTTTTTGTTCACAATCACAGCTGGGCTAAATTTACCACGCCTTTATTCGCACACATAGACAGTTGGACTGAATCCAAAACGAAAATGTTGGTTATTTTTGAAAATCTTCAGTTATTTTCAAATTTACTTTGGCTACAATGGGCTCGTTCAAAAAGTATACAAAAGGCTTCAACGAAATATAAAGTGCTAAACCGACCATATAAGTTTGTTTCGAAAAAGTATTAAACTTGTCATTATTGAACGGAATCGTTTGAGAGGGATTAGTTTTCACTACTCTAGTATGATTGCGGTTTGTTCTTTTCCTAGTTAACTATTATTTTTTATTATTGTTTTGTTTTTTTAATTTTATCCAAACCAACAAAAATTTGGTTTGTTTTGTAAAAATATCGGTTCCCATATGCACTTTTGACAGATCAACACTTCCAACTCATGTCCTGGACATGAGTTGGAAATAGTTACAAATCGTAACTATTTGATATTCCAAAATACATTTAGGAACGATGTTACGACGTCATATTGTTATGAATCGTACCTTTTTTGAAATAAAGGAACGATAAAAGTCAACTACTTTGAACAATAGTTAACTATTGTTAGAAAAAGAACGGACCACTGGCGTTATATTTAAAAACCTTATCGTTATTTTTCATTAATAGCTGTGTTTTATTATCTTTTATCTGGATCCGGATCTGGATCTGGATTATCTTCTAAACGTGAAACAAAAACAAAATAATGGGAAATTTTCAAAATTGTATCTGTAGTAGGTATTAAACAAGATCCAGATAACGATGATAATAAAACACGCCTAGTAATAATTGTCAGTAATAAATATATATATACTTATATAGCAGATCTATAAATTAATTTTTTTTGTATAAGTTACACTACGATAGATTCTAAACAATTGATCCGCATATCCGCATACCCAAAACCCAACTAACAAAATTGCTTCGCGTTTCAGACATTAAAATGTTTTTTTTTTTTTTTTTTTTTTCTATTGCGCTCCTGTGAAATGACCAAGAAGCTTTCGCTTCAATAGTCATCCATTTAAATTATTATACAACTTTTACGTTTTCATTAGAGTCCAAATGAGGTAATTTTGCAAACTACAGATAGTTTTTTTTATCTGTAATTTGGTAATTCTTTTGAAAGCTCATTTAATTTTTTTTTATTTCAACAGCCTGTTGTTGATTTTTTGTCTCAGCTTTTGCATTTTCATACAAAACCTTTTCAGAACTCTTCAAAATATTCCCAATTGGGTGTGTTCGTTAAGTTTTGACTTGCGTGCGAATTTGGTTAAAATTATCTCACTTCGAAATCTGAATTTGTGTGGGAAATGAGATAATTTTGTTTCAAATTTGGAAATTTTCAACGAAATTTCCTCATTTGGTCTAATGAAAACGTAGAATTAAGGCTAGTCGCGCACATGCAACTGCTACCGCAACAAAATAGTTTAGTCACAAGTTGACTACTGAGCGCGCACATGAGCAACTCCACAAGCAATCGCAACGAACGTAAACAACACACCGACAATGTTTATTCAGTTTTTCTTTCTCATAGATTCAAAGAAAAATACTATCGCCTTCGTCCTATTCTTTTGCTCAGCAAATTAAAGAAAAGATAGATTTGTTCTCTTTCGCACAGAGAACAAAATTCAACGATGTGGTTAAATAGCCGCAACTATTTGGTTGAATGTCCGCGCAGTTACATATTATTCCATATGACAAACTGAAAAACTGATTTCGGGCAATCGTCCAGTTTGTGCCAAAACACAGACTGAAAAGTTGCTCGAATCAACGACGGAATGTGCGCGGAGTCTCATACGAGTCAATAGGACTTAATTTTGCAACCAAACAGTTTCGAAACTGAAAATTGCATGTGCGCGCCTAGCCTAAGGTTCTCCAAAACCAACGCAAATGCCGATTGATTCGCAGCGAATCATTCACAATAGTACGTACTAAATATAACAAACAAACAATAAACAACAACACAAATTCGTCGTCGCTCCGCATTCCCTTGGTTTGGGAGAGCCTTTAGTTTGTGTTACTTCATTGCTATATTGCTTGTAAAGGGCGATTTTTTGGACGGACCCGTACCATCCTCCTATCTTCCTTTCTTTTTCTTATGAATCTTCCCATAATGCCACTATTCCGGAAAAAGTAATGGCTTTTAATTGTCGTAAGGCCAATTTCCCCAAACTAAATAACTTACTTCGTGCCGTCGATTTTGATATTATCTTTGAAAATCACGACATCGATTCTGTCCTTCATAATTTCTATTCTCTACTATTTTGCTGCCTTAGCCAATCAGTCCCTATTTCTCCTCAAAAAAACATTTCTTCAAGCCTTCCAAGGTATAATAATGAATTAAAATCTCTCCGAAATAAAAGAAACAAACTTTGGCGTAAGTACTTGCAATCTCGCTCTGGCTTTGATTTCTATACCTTTCAATGTGCAAACCATAATTTCTCTGAACTCTGCAAGTCTCTTTACCATAATTACCTTAGTCAAGTTCAATCTAACATTATATCTGACCCAAAAAGTTTTTTTTAACTTCATTAATGCTAAAAGAAAGTCTGATAACTACCCTTCTACGCTTACTTATTTGAATACCAGTTCAGACGATCAATTAATCATCGCTAACCTTTATGCCCACTTTTTCAGTTAATCCTTTTCTGATAACACTTCCCCACCAGACTCCGATTACTTTTCCTTCTTAGACACCTGCACCCAAACGTCACTGTCTTCAATTGTCATTCCCCCTTCTATCGTTGAAGATAAGATTAAAAAACTCAAGGTTAAATATACTGGTGGTCCTGATGGCTTACCTTCAATAATATTAAAAAATTGTTCGTCAACTTTAATAGAGCCATTGACAACTCTTTTTCAGCTCTCAATTTCACAAGGAATATTTCCCTCTCGTTGGAAATATTCCTACATTATCCCGATCCACAAAAAAGGCCCTAAAAAAGAAATATCTAACTATCGTCCCATAGCTAAGCTGTCGTGTATTCCTAAGCTTTTTGAAAGCATAGTCTATGACACTATCCTTTTCCACTGTAAACATATTTTTTCCCCGAATCAACATGGTTTTCTTACCGGTAGATCAACTACTACAAACCTAGTTGCTTTTGCTTCTGATTCTACATGCGCCATGGAGTCTGGTAAGGAAGTTGACGTCATCGTTACTGACCTCAGCAAAGCCTTTGATAAAATCACACATTATCTTATTCTCTTCAAACTCAAAGCACTTGGCTTTCCTCCCTCCTTCATTGCGTGGATCCATTCATATCTTAGCGATCGGCAGTATGCAATCCTTTTTAGAGGTATCGAATCTAATCCTATCCTTGCAACCTCTGGCGTCCCGCAGGGAAGTCAGCTCGGCCCTTTAATTTTCATTTTGACCATTAATGATGTAGACTGCGTCATCAATGATTCTATGATTTCTATTCTATTTATGCTGAAAAAAATTTATAGATATATTTCCTCTCCTTCCGATTCCATTCTTCTTCACAAGATTTAAACAGATTTTCTATCTGGTGCCAGAAGAACTTTCTTGAACTTAATGTTAGTAAATTTCAAGCTATAACGTATTCCCGTAAACGCTCACCTCTCCCTCCTCGAACATATTTTATTAACAATGAGGCAGTCACAGTAGTTGACTCACTATGTGATTTAGGTATTCTTTGTGATAAAGAACTTAATTTTAGATCTCACATTACCACATCCATTAATAGAGCTAACTCTGCACTTGGTTTCGTTAAGCACTGTACAAAAGAATTTTCAGACCCATACGTTACGAAATCTCTTTACCTTACATTTGTTAGGCCCCTTCTTGAATATGCCAGCCAGGTTTGGTCACCATGTTATGTTACCCATTCCCTTCGTATCAAAGCCGTTCAACGAAGATTCCTTCGATTCGCACTTCGCGGGCTTCCCTGGCTTGACTCATTTCACCTTCCACCCTATAAAGATCGTCTTCAACTTATTAATCTGCAACCTCTTGATAAACGTCGCAAAGTAGCCGACATTGTATTCATTCACCAAATTTTAGCCGGTAATATTGATTGTCCTACGCTTCTCCAAAAAATTTCTTTGCACACTAACCCTAGAAGTCTTAGATCGGTGTCTCTCTTTGATGTCAATTTCCATCGTACTAACTATGGTAGTAACGAGCCATTGACACGCATGCTCCGTACCTCCAACCTTATGCTAAATTCTTTTGAGTTTCACACCTCCAAACACTCTCTCAAAATCTCGCTCTATTCCAACCTTAACTATACAATCCCTGAACTGCCTTAAACACTCCCTTCTAACGGGTGATTTCTTAGCTGGTTTGGTTTTGGCAACACTGGTTTTGACAGCTGACGTGTGTTTAGTACCTTGTGTCACTGTCAAACAGCTTCAGTTTGGTTTGCAATTTAACCATGGATCGTCTTACAAATGAACAACGCTTGCAAATTATTGAATTTTACTATCAAAATTCGTGCTCGGTTCGAAATGCTTTTTTATCGAAAAATTGTGTTCAGCGATGAGGCTCATTTTTGGTTGAATGGGTACGTAAATAAGCATAATTGCCACATTTGGAGTGAAGATCAGCCAGAAGCATTGCAACAGCTACCAATGCATCCCGAAAAAGCCACTGTTTGGTGCGGTTTATGGGCCGGCGGCATTATTGGGCCATATTTCTTCAAAGATGATGCGAATCGCAGCGTTACTGTCAATGGTGAACGCTACCGAGCGATGATAACAAACTTTTTTTTGCCCGAAATGGAAGTTCTTGACTTGCATGATATGTGGTTTCAACAAGACGGTGCCACATGCCACACAGCACGCGAAACAATGGCGCAATTGCGAGGCGAGTTTGGTGAACAGTTAATTTCACGTTTCGGGCCGGTCAATTGACCGCCTAGATCGTGCGATTTGACACCATTAGATTATTTTTTGTGAGGGTATGTCAAGGCTAATGTCTATAGGGACAAGCCCGCTTCGATTGACGCACTGGAAGCCAACATCCATGCATTCATTCGTGAGATACCGGCCGATATGTGTGAAAGAGTATGCCAAAATTGGACTCAGCGGATGGGCTACCTGAGACGCAGCCGCGGTCAACATTTGCATGAAATTATCTTTAAACATTAAATTGCAAGGTTCAAACTATCGATTCAAATAAATATTTCATTCATTTTTTCGAATTTTTTGTGTTTTTTTTTTTTTTAAAGTTCTAAGCCTCTTAAAAAATCAATCAACGTAAGTGCGGAGCGATTCGCCATTTTATAATTTAAATTCAGTTTGGCACCCGAGCATATTTGTATTATTTCTCATTACTTTAAGCCAACATGTTTAAGGTTGGTATTTATTAATTAATGTATTATATCTATCTATTTAATTATTTAACGATATGTGTTTGTATCTATCTATTAATTAAACAGGGTTAATGTTTTGATCTATAGCTCCGCACTTTTAGCTCACTAATTTGGTGGTTTAACTAAGGATGGTTCAAGCATGTAATTGGCTATTATAACTTACATGAAACCTAAATCATCATTAAAATCCAATAGATCCACAGTAATTGATGAATTAAAAATTGTGACGGACCAAATTTTGAACCACGTTTGTACAACCGGCACTAAATAGGGTACCTTTAGATATTAATTTCTTTAATTTTATTTTCAACGCTCTTCCATGTTGCAAATTAAAACTTATTTCACATTCGATGAATATATCTACTACCTATGTACTCTTGTGCATTATTGAAGTGATAATTTAAAAGCATACTCCCAAAAATGTAGCTACGAGTAGGTTATGTGAAAACAGATTTAAATTTTCGTCACTTTGCCAGATACGTACTAGTGTGAACCTGGCTCCAGTTTGGTTTCTATTTGTTGAACACGTCCCGTGGTCAGAATTATTCACCTCGGTTTGTCAATTAGATGTCAAAACAAAACCAAATACAGGGTTTCTCCTATTTCATGCAGGACAATTTATGAAATGATGCTTGGGTACCGATATTTTTAGAAAAAAATCGTATCCCCTTTTAGATAAGAGTGATGACTTTCTTAAATAAAAAAAAATAAAAATCAACGACAGCGCTAACTTGCAATGATATGCTCTTTATTTTTGTTTAAATTAACTTTTTTGAATTGTACGACAAAATTTAGTTAAAATAAAAATAACTAAAAATATGACAACAGCTACAAGGTCATGCTATAATTTCTCAAAAACCATTCTCGAATCAATTTTTCAAATTAAGTTGTTTCGTAATGATTTTTTTAAAAAATAATTATCAAACTTAAAACTAAAAAAAAACTTAGTGTTTTTGTTAAAACTACTTAATTTTTTTACATTATGAAGTATAATTTAATTAAAAATTATCCAATACTCCTATTAAACCTTCAAACAAAATACTTAGATGTCATGAAGTTTAAAAAGAAATCAAAAATAGCAATTGCTGTTTTATTATCTACTTCAATAGACATTCGTATCTGGATTAACTTTTAACACGTGCTACAAAAACGATTTTAAAAATTCCTCATTATTTCTTTTTTGTACTAAAAGTAAATACAGACCAATACTCGAATCCCGACAAAAGATAATAATTTATTACTTATAAAGTAAAAATTGAGAGTTTAATGTAACGGGTGATTTTTTAAGAGGTTCAGAACTTTTTAAAATAAAAAAACACAAAAAATCCGAAAAAATGAATGAAATATTTATTTGAATCGATAGTTTGCACCTTGCAATTTAATGTTTAAAGATAATTTCATGCAAATGTTGACCGCGGCTGCGTCTCAGGTAGCCCATCCGCTGAGTCCAATTTTGGCATACTCTTTCACACATATCGGCCGGTATCTCACGAATGAATGCATGGATGTTGGCTTCCAGTGCGTCAATCGAAGCGGGCTTGTCCCTATAGACATTAGCCTTGACATACCCTCACAAAAAATAATCTAATGGTGTCAAATCGCACGATCTAGGCGGCCAATTGACCGGCCCGAAACGTGAAATTCACTGTTCACCAAACTCGCCTCGCAATTGCGCCATTGTTTCGCGTGCTGTGTGGCATGTGGCACCGTCTTGTTGAAACCACATATCATGCAAGTCAAGAACTTCCATTTCGGGCAAAAAAAAGTTTGTTATCATCGCTCGGTAGCGTTCACCATTGACAGTAACGCTGCGATTCGCATCATCTTTGAAGAAATATGGCCCAATAATGCCGCCGGCCCATAAACCGCACCAAACAGTGGCTTTTTCGGGATGCATTGGTAGCTGTTGCGATGCTTCTGGCTGATCTTCACTCCAAATGCGGCAATTATGCTTCCGAATAGACTGCTCAGAAGGTCGAGAATGCCGACCAGAAAATGGAAGCAGCGCGCGATAAAAAAGCATTTCGAACCGAGCACGAATTTTAATAGTAAAATTCAATAATTTGCAAGCGTTGTTCATTTGTAAGACGATCCATGGTTAAATTGCAAACCAAACTGAAGCTGTTTGACAGTGACACAAGGTACTAAACACACGTCAGCTGTCAAAACCAGTGTTGCCAAAACCAAACCAGCTAAAAAATCACCCGTTAGTTTAAACAACAAATTGAAGTTGCGTGTGTCAAATTGCAGAAAAATAATTTTCTATTTTATATTTTTCTTAACTATTTGTTTCCTTAGAATATATCCAACAATAATTTTAAAATTATTCTGAATGAAGAGAGGGCCGGATGAACGGAAATCTGAGTGATTGAAGACATTTGATGGATTAATTCCTTGTATTTTATTACAATTGTGGATGAATATTAAATAACAATTACAATTATTTGTGTACATTAAACAATTTCGCATCGATGTTTTTGTTTTCATCCGAAGTAAAATTATCAAAAATATTTTCCAATTTTCAATAGAAAAAAACTGAGCTGTCAAAACAAATAAATCTCGCCGCGTTACATTGTTGTTGCAATTCACATCTATTCATCGACATGAAGTGAAATTACAAACACAACAATGTAAACAAATGGCTTTTCGAGGGTGAAACGTGCATTTAATTATTACTTTACTTTGATTTTGAATCTATTTTTAATTTTAAATTATTAGCTATAACTGGCATTTGGACTTAAAACTTCGAAAACGACGATTTTTTAATTTCTGTTTTGAAGTGCATATGTACACTGAAGAGCGTGCCGCTTCTTTCCCTCCTAAGCAATTGATCTTGTATACAATATCAGCTTTATCTAGCGCCTCTATTTTGCCTTGGTATTGACTGAATGCAATTCTAGTGTTTGTTTTTTCCCTGATGGGTGCCGATGCGATTTGAGAGGTGAGGAGGGATCAGCATACTCTTGTATACAAGCATTTGTTTCTCTTTATCAACTTTTTTGATGAGCTTCTTGATAATTGCTGGGGGAAAGAATTGAGGTAAAGGGTGTCTCGAATGATGTTTTTACTGTTTCGAGAAACAACCCAAACAAATAATAATAAACACGGCCCAGAACTTTGTTAACCGGGTTCTTGATACAGTGACATTTCTTTCCTCCACGAAAATAAAAATATTGTAATATTTTCTTAGGTTCGTTAATAAAACTTAGTCCCTTTATTTAAATTCGCCACTTATTTACTTCACAAAATAAAACAATTTACAATTTACTTAACAGAACAATTAATTGTTCACCACTGGAATTAATTCACTAACTTGACTTTTACTTCAACCAACTTTACTCATTCTGACAGGGAAAACATGTGCTTTTATACTTTTCACATGGTTCCCGAAAAAGCTGGAAGGTTATAGTATTTGGTTCTAGAGCTTTCCATAGGGTAAATTTCCTATAAATTTCCCTTTCCAAAGCTTTCAATTTGATGTTAAGGATTGGAAGTTCGAAAGTTCACCAAAGCTCTCCACAGGTTGGTTTGTGTCATGTCTAATCCGAGATTCAGTGTTTCTTTTATTCAAGAGTGGTTATAGCTCATTCGAGAGTCGTTACAATGCCCCCTCCTTAGGATCTTATCGTCCCGAACAAATCCATAACTTCTTTCACCATTATAGCGATGTAAACGGTCACTGTGAACTACTTTCATTTTGCCTCTAAGCTTTCTCGGAATGCGGTAGACGACATCATATATTCTTGCTACAACAGTATACGGGCCTTCCCAATTTTGTTGAGGTTTCAGTGAAAGTCCCTTCCGACGGTGGGGCCTATAAAGCCCAACAAGATCTCCCGCTTGGAATTCGATCGTTGTTGCTTTTTAGTCGTATATCGTTTTCTTTCGATCACTTGTTAGTTTTCTATTTCCTCTTGTCCTTTTCCGAATGTCACCCAGCCTTTCTTCTCTACTTTCACTATCGCTCAATTTCACGGGGCCAGTCTGTTGAATCTGCACTATTCTTTCTTTGTTCTCTAAAGCCTTTGGTGGAGTTTTGATTGTTAGGATACCGTCCATTGAAACTGTTGAGACGATGTTTTAGGCATCATACCCCTTTGGCAGCACAAACTGACGACTTATGTAACCATGATCATCTTTACGTTAATTCATCTGGTCTGAAATGGCTGACATCCACTGACACTTCAAACCCCTGCTTTTAAACTGTGTAGTTTTCTTTGGAATGTCGCTTGTCACCCTTTCCCTGATATGTATGGCATGGATACAATCCAAATCTGGAGTCATCTTGTTGGGCAGTTATTACTTTCTCTTTACTCCAATTGCCAATTGTAAATATCTGGATGGCAATAACTTCCTATTCTTCTTTACGAATGCATTGCTTGTAGTCTGATTTCCATGGTCTTTTTGGTGGCAATCTGTACTGGCGTAGAAGGTGCCCGATCTTCTTAGGTCTTGTTACATTTCCAGCATCTAGCAGGTCCATCTTGCTAGTTCCTTTGTTCCTGTTTTCTGGCACGAACACTCCCCAATTTCTATTTCTCTTACTCGATGGACTCTTTGAGAAGCCTGTTCCACTGCTTCCATAGTCAGGGCGAACGCTAATTCCTCAGGAAGTGTGCGTTTTCCAGCAGTTCGAATTGCTCGCTGAAGGTAGATATCAGATACAGTACGGACAAAGGCTTCTGTTGCGATTTGGTTGATGATTTCATCCCCTGCAGCCGAATATGCCAGATGTGTCAACCGTTCGATGTCTGCTTGGAGCTGTTGTAGAGTTTCTCCTCTTTTCTGGACTCTAGTATTGAGTTGAATGCGGAACACTTCTTGCATATGGCCATCTCCAAAGCGTTTGTCAATGGCCTGAACAAGAGCACTGAAGTTGCCATTCTTATCTGCTGGTATGGTTGGTAGCAGTTCAGCAGCAGTTCCTCTAAGGGCAAGAGTCAGAGCTATATATTTGTATTCCTCGTCCCAGCCATTTGTTGCTGTAGCTACCTCAAGCTGCTTCTTATAGATTGACCAAGAAGTTTGTCCATCGAAGGTTGGTGGATGCATTTCCTTTCTTTTTGGACAGTCGCCAGAACTTTCTCGAACCTTCATTTTCCTTACCTCATCCAATTCCTTTGAAATGCATTCGATTTTGTCTTCGACCTTTTCGAGCTTTGCATCGACAGTTAAAAATTGTTTATCAACTCGCTCGTCAAGAGCAATAATTCTGTTGTCAAAGGGGTCTAACTTACCTTCGAGAAGATTTCGAAGATTCCTTTGTTCTTGGCTTTGTTGTTCTAGAAGATTCTTTTGTTCTTGGCTTTGTTGATCAAATCGTTCTAGAAGATTCGTTTGTTCTTGGCTTTGTTGATCAAATCGTTCAAGAAGATTCTTTTGTTTATTGCGTTATTCTTGGCTTTGTTGTTCGAATTGTTCGAGAAGATTCTCTTCCTGACTTTTAAATTTGGTGAGCAGCTGAGACAGCAGATTGGTCATGCCAAACTTACTTACTTCTTCTTGCTCTTCCTCCATTTCATTGTCCAATATAAACGTGTCTGGGTTTTCTCCACGTTTTTTAAAACCTTCTTGCAGACGAATTATAAGATCATTCTTTGTTCCAGCAGTAAGAAGACCTCGCTTGTTTAGCTCTGCCTTAAGTTCAACTAAATTTAAATCATTAAGAGTTTTACCCATTGTCTTTTCTTATTTTAACTTTCACAGACAGTTTCACTAATTGTAATTATTACCTGTTAAAGCACAATAAATTATCTTAACACAAATAAATAAAGTTTTATCCCACTTCTGACACCAATGTTATACTTTTTCAGGTTCGTTAATAAAACTTATTCTTTTTAATTAAAATCTCCACTTCTTACTTCACAAAATAAAACAAATTTCTTTTCTTACTACAAAACAATTTATTGTTCACCACTGGAATTAATTCACTAACCTGACTTTTACTACAACCAACTTTACTCATTCACGATTAAAAATAAACTGCATCCTCCGCTGGTCAGACATGTGCTTTTATACTTTTCACATGGTTCCCGAAAAAGCTGAAAGGTTATAGTATTTGGTTCTAGAGCTTTCCATAGGGGAAATTTCCTAAAAATTTCCCTTTCCAAAGCTTTCATTTTGACGGTTAGTATTGGAAGTTCTAAGGCTCACCAAAGCTCTCCACAGGTTGGCTTGTGTCATGTCTAATCCGGGATTCTGTTTCTTTTATTCGAGAGTGGTTATAGTTCATTCGAGAGTCGTTACAATATCATTCAACACACCCAATTCTTTTCCCCCTGCAATTATCGAGAAGCAAATGCAAAGACCAACACAAAACAAAGTTGATGAAGAGACGCAAATGCTTGTATACTAGAGTATGCCGTTCATTCCTCACCACTCAAATCACATAAACACCGCACCTATCAGGGAAAAAACAAACAATAGAATTGTATTCAGACTCGTTAATTCTCTGAGAAACAACGGGCCTTACCAATAACCAAACGCTAAGCACGCGTTTTGATAAATGCCAGGTTAGGTGCAGGAAAACAATTCCACGGGCAACTGCTCCACATGGATGTTTATTCCATCATAAGTGGGAACTTATCACCAAGTGAGGGAACTTATTGCACTTTTTAGTGAGAAAGATCTCCACTGGAAAAGTGGAGTTTTTTCCCCCTTCGTATGAGAATCAACTTCACTTCTTTTTTTTTTGATTCGTTCTTAGGAGGTATTTTTTTTTTAACATATAGTTTCTTTAAATCTAGATTCCAAAAGAAACTTTGCACCCAACCTCGCACCTACAACAAGCCCTATAATGAGCCCAAGCAGGAGGCTCAGCATAATGCTGGCGTATTTCTGTAAATAAACAATGACGTTTTCGATATTTATGAATCAATAATATCATCCCAAACTCCAAATTTTAGATGGGAAAAAAATTCCACAAAATTTCGAGTGTTGTTAGTTCCCTCTCGTGGTAAGAATGAATTGCATTTGGAAAAGTGGAATAAATTCCTACTTATGATGGAGGTTAGGTTACAGGTTAGGTTAGAAGGGGTGATGATACGGCGTGGCCGCATCATCTCACTCGGATCTCAGTGGATCCATTGCGCTCCCCAGAGTAAAAGGTGGGTGGTGAATAGGGATAGGGAGGGGTTTGATGAGGAGTATTAGTTGTAGGGGGCCTCCCTGAACCATCCTGAGTTCTGAATGAATCTTAGGATGTTTTTCAGTGGCAGTACAGAGATGTCGCCCAGTTCATCGAAGAAATATTCTCCTAGGGCTGCTTTCCTGGTTCTAGCTAGGCTGGGGCATTCACATAAGAGGTGAAGGGAGCCCTCTTCCGCCTCTTCATCATGACACCCTCTACATAAGTCCCATGAGCTGATGCCCATTCTTTTCATGTGGGTTCCCATAGAGTTATGCCCCGTTAGGACGCCAACTATGAGAGATAATTGAGGCCTGCTTAGCTTGAGTAGGTATTCAGTTTTTTCCTTCGAAATATTCGGCCAAAGGTTCCTTGAAACCCGACAGGTGTCGATAGATGACCATCTGACATTTGCAGCTTCCAAGAAACCCTGGTGTATTCTACTTTTTTCTTCCTCCAGTGGAATAAGCACCGAGGCTACGATTTGGCTCGGATCAAGAGATGATCCGCTTTTGGCCAGTTCATCTGCCATTTCATTTCCGTGAATATCCCTATGTCCTGGGACCCATTTTAGGGTAACTGTGTTCGTTGCGTTGAGTATTCTTAACTCATTTCGGCAACGATCGATCAGTTTGGACATTACGGTGATTGAGGAAATGGCTTTAATTGCCGCCTGGCTATCTATGAAAATGTCAATATTATTGTTGACTAATTTACATGAAACAAGATGCTTCGCGGCCTCACAAACTGCCAGCACTTCCGCTTGGAATACACTGCAAAAGTTTGGAAGCTTCATTGATCTATATATGGGTGGTTTATCTGAATAGATACCTGACCCAACACCCTCCAAGGTTTTGGAGCCGTCGGTGAAGACCGAAACATGGTTTGCATTTATGACCCTGTTTTCGTTCCAGAGTTCCCTGGTGGGATATCTGTCATGGTTACTGGGTTGAAATCAATGTGCGGCGAAACATAGTCTGTTTGAATGTCAATGTCTGTAAAGTTCATTATAGTTCTGTGACCGAAGAGGACCCTTTTCCAATTATTACATTGTTGCAGTCGTAAAGCACTTTTTGCCGCCAACTCTTTCGTAAGCAGATCGTGAAAGGGAAGTTTCTAGGGCGGCCGTTGGTGTGGTTCTTATAACACTGGTTGTGCCGATACACGCTAGTCTTTGAATTTTAGTCATGGTTTTTAGATTGGTTTCCTTATCTAAGGCTGGCCACCAGACCATACATGCGTACGTTAGGATTAGCCTTATAATGGCTGTGTACATCCAATGAATGGTTCTAGGGCTGGGACCCCATCTTCTACCAAAAATTCGACTGCACGTATAGAATGCTACTGAGGCTTTTTTCTCTCTTTCTTTAATATTCTTTTTCCAGTTCAATTTACGGTCAAGTACAACACCAAGGTATTTGGCGGTATCTGAAACTTGAAGTGGAGTTCCGTTGATGGTTGGCGGGTTTATGTTGGGAATTTTGTGTTTCCTTGTAAACAACACCAATTCTGTCTTTTGAGGGTTAACGCTAAGTCCGCAACTGCTGGCCCAATTACTGAGCTTGTTGAGGGCTAATTGTAGGAGGTCGCATAAGGTTGGGACAAATTTTCCCGAGGCCATTAACACAATGTCATCGGCGTATGCAACGACCTTGATGCCATTCAGATTAAGTTTAACCAATATCTGGTTGACTACAAGGAGCCAAAGCAGAGGAGATAGAAGTCCACCTTGCGGAGTCTCCTTGCATGTTCTAACTTTTAACTTCGTATCACCCATTTCTACATTTATGAGTCTTGTTTGAAGCATGGAGTCAATCCAGTTTATCAGTAACGGATCGATGCCGATCGAGTTGAGGGCTTGTCGAATTGCGCTATTTTCAACATTGTTAAATGCTCCTTCTATGTCAAGGAATGCTACCAGTGTGAATTCCTTGAATTGGATCGATTTTTCGATTGTGCCGACCACTTCATGAAGCGCTGTTTCAACAGATTTGCCCTTCATATATGCATGTTGGGCCTGTGAGAGCACGCCGTCATTAAGTTTTAGGCGAATGTGAGTCTCCACTAGTCTTTCTAAAGTCTTGAGAAGGAAAGAGGATAGGCTTATAGGCATAAAATCCTTAGGTTCGGTGTGGGTGGGCTTGCCAGCTTTCGGAATGAAGATGACATTGACTTCTCTCCATTTAGAAGGAACGTAGGTGATGTTAATACAACCGCTAAAAATGTCCACTAGAATTGGAACAATTACGTCTTTAGAGCTTTGGAGCATAATAGGAATTATTCCATCAGGCCCTGCAGACTTGTATGCTGAGAATGAGTCTATGGCCCAAGCCACCTTTCTGCTATCTACGAATTGGGTACCTATGTTAGAGATTACACTTATGTCAGGGCCTCTATCCGCAGACGATGAATCAGTAGTACATCCTGGGAAGTGAGTGCTCAAAAGTGACTCTTAGGTCTCAGAGCAGGAATCTGTCCAGGTTTTATCAGGTCTTTTTAGAAAACCCGGAGGAGTGTAAACCTTTGACATAACTTTCCTGAGCCTAGCACGTCAGAGGATATAATCTTTGGACCTTAGTCCGCAGATCCTGCCGCTGTTGATCCAGGGCTCCTGAATAAGGGCGATGTCAATATTATCTCTTGTCAACAATGAGGTCAGGGTGGCCGAGGCCAACTTACTGTGCTGGAGGTTTAGTTGGAGCACCTTCATCATTTTTAAAATTTTTTCTTTGTAGGTTGGCAGCCGACATCGGACGCACCTTGACCTCACTGATGCCAACCATCAACTTGAAACCCCTGGACGGAAGCATGGCCATTGTTTCATGGTTTAACATGACAATGGCTTCCTGTTCTGTTTTTGAGGGAGCTTTTATATTCAGAACCTTCCAATCGCTACTAGGGAATCCTGAGTTTTGACCCCTAAGGAGGTTTTCCAGGAGTTCCTTAGAGAGGCGAGGGCCCGGGACGTTAATGCGGACTTTGGGTCTGGTCGGGAGTTCACTTTTAGGAGCAACTTTAAGAGTTACCCCTTCAAGTAAACCTTTCATCTCACCAATCTTAGTTCGAAGCCATTTTAGTGTGGGTTCATCCCTACACGTCATGATTTTGAACCCCTTGACTGTCGACAGCGGCCCGAATCTCGGCACGAAACCAGTGGAAGCGAGAATCTCGGTGTTAATAAAATCGAGGATCTTTACCTCCACCTGAGCCCACTGCTCACTAGTTAGGTGACTTTCGGAGCTCCCCCCATTTATGTCGCTTTGTGTCACTACGTCCGCTAGCGTACCATTGCTGGCGCTGTGTACTGCCTTATGTTTTTTATTTGCGGACGTTATGGGAGGCGTCGAGTCATTATGCCTCATCGTCTTTCTTTGACTGCCAGTGTGTTCAGCCATTGGGTGCTTTGGGCCACTTATCGGCCTCACTTTAGGGCTACTGACAGCCAGTTTGGGAGGAGAGACACCTTGATCTTTGTTTTTCCTTCTTATTTCATTAATCTTAGTGTCGATAGTGGTCATGCTTTTGGGGTCCATTTTAGCAAGAAGTTTTTGAGCCCAGCTCAAGCGCTTCCAGTCTCTTAGCTTTAGCAGTTTTGGATCACCCTTGCCATACCTACGTACGGCCCTCTTGGCGTTTTCTATCCTTTTTAGATCTGGATTCGGATCCCCTCCTTGTTCTGCTTATTTGGAAGCTCCTTGTTAACCTGGGTCGGTTTTGGCCCATCGATTGACGGGCAGCGACCTTCGGAAAAGGATGCCATCACGGTCTTGGAGGACCCTGGGCCATCCGCGCAGACTTCGGTTGGTTTACCTCCACCAGACCTTTTATAGGGAGTCGAAGTAGTCTTGGCTCCCGGCAACGCCAGGATTTTTGCCGCAGACTTGCCTTGAGGGGGTACCTGCCCTTGACCTTTCACAGGATTCTCGGCCACAGTGACGTCTGCGTCCGAGCTGTCCGAGCTGGCGAGGGACTGGTAGTCGTCATCATTGAGGATGCGGTTTTCCTCATCAGACGCCATCATTCCATCGTCAGTCCCAACAGCCTTGTCCTCAGAGTCCGCAAAGTCCATGAGGTATTCAGAGAACATTCCATAGACCTTACTGGCATGACCACTGCTACAGGCAGAGGTGCAGTCTACTGCTTTTGTTGTTGTTGTTGTTGTTGCTATTTGTGTCACTGGCGACTTAGCCTTAGCCAAGCCCTCGCCAGCAGCCGTGACTTCTGCCGACACTTGAACGTATATCCCCGTTCGATTTTTTGGTTCAATGTCGATTTTATTCATTTCCATTTTTTTTTTTTTTGATGTATTACCTATAATGATTCATTTGTTTTTATTAGATATAGTAAAACATCTCTATTGGTTTTTCTTTGTTGTTCGATCCTGCAGCCAGATTGCTGGAGGAACGAACGTAAGCCCCCCCACCACATCAAGGTGAAAACCGAGGGGGGGTACTAATTGATGGAATAAACTCCCATGTGGAGCAGACGCAGGTGGAATTATTTCCCTGCAGCACCAGGTTAAACTTTGATGATGAGTTAATTTCTGTGGTTAACAATAACCAAATTAAACGCATGCTTTGCTAAATAGTGCTCTATTACAAAATCTAGTACAGCATTTGTCAAATAGACAGCTGTTGAAATGACATTTATGTTATTTTACAAAATAGACGAACAATTTTTCTGTTTCCAAACAGATATTTAAACTTTTTTCCGTTATTGATTATTATATTTGCTTTTCATTACGATGAGTTTCATCGCAGTCAAATTATGCAGTATCACCTCAAAAACCATCGCCGATATCGCAGATATTTGAAAATCAATTTCAGAAGGCTTTTTAGGCGGCGTTCCACCGCCTGTTTCCTTCTGAGAACAACAATAAACATATATTGGTCCTTGCTTCAGTCTTCATCCGGATCCATGGGTCCCGGATTTGTTTTGCGCTGGGACCATACCCACCGGCTTTGAAAAATGCCATAATGGCCTCCCAAGCTTCAGACTTCGACTTCAGTGTTTTCCTGTCCTTGAGCTTGCTCTCGATTATTTGGGAAAAGAGCTTTACTGACTCAATTAGCAACTCCTTCATAGCTAGAGTCCAATTCGAGGAACGACTTCTTTTTGATAAATTTTCAGTCATTGCAAATAATAAAACTGAAATTTACAATCAAATAAACAAAAGGAATTGATTTTATTGGATATTTTACTTACATATTTCAATTAAAAGCGCACAAACTTCAGTGGGAAAAACACTGACGGGACAAATAAGAACAAATGTTTTTTTTTCTCCTTTAGCTGTCAGATTGACAGCCCAAACGGGGTGTTTAAGGCCACTTTACACGATAATATAAGTCATATGACCTGTCATTATATTTTCTGTTTGATTTCTCATATGAGCTGTCATTTGAAGTCAAGTCATACGGTTATAATTTTTTATATTTACACGTCTTTATTTCGTATTTGATTTTCTCTATGGTTATCTGTCAAAACCAAAATAAAAGAAAAAAAAGTCATAAACAAATAAATTTTTGTGGAGCAAAACTACTTTTAATGAATTATCCATTGTTGTTTTCATTCAAAATAAATTTGTTTGTAGAAATATTTTTATTTTCAATACTCTGAATTCACTACTTTCCATGAAAATAAAAAATCTCGTTTGTCTTCTCAAATGGAATTAGCTGCAGTTCTAATATCAAAAAAGTCATATGCTTTTTGCTTTTGAGAAGTCATATGAGATATATGAGTGTGATCAGACGATATGGTATGAATTTTTTGACAGGTCATACGAGAAGTCATATGACTTCTATAATCGTGTAAAGTGGCCTTTACTCAATTAAACAAGAGTTTCTTCACTTTAAATTTAAAGACACGTTTAGCGTTAAGCTGACTATTAAATTGATTATCGGAATGGTTAATTTTTTAGAGTTCACTTAAATATTTAAGTGATCTCTAAATTTGGTTATTGGTAAGGCCCAACATCTTAAGCAATAGCAAAGGCAAAGAAGAGGCGCTAAATAAAGCTGATATTGCATACAATTTCAATTGCTTATGAGGGAAAAAAGCGGCATGTTCTTCAGCGTACATAGGCACTTCAAAACAGAAATTAAAAAATCGTCTCTCTGGACACAAATCTGATTAAAGCAATGGGGCTGAACAAAAAACTGCTCTTGCTCTCCATTGTACAAGAAGACCACGAACCAGATTTGGAAAATGCCGCAGTTCTGCAAACGGAGAAACACTATTCACAAAGAATGTTGTTGAAAATGTTGCACAAATTTGATAACAAAAATGCCATCAGTCGACGATCTGATTGTGAGGGTCTTATCAACATTTTAAGCCAGCTAATAAAAAGGCCAAGCGTTAAAAGCAAGATGAAGTATTTTTGTGAAAAAAGGCCTGATGAGGAGCATAATCATGCTTATAACGTTGCATACAAAGCAAAATTAACATCTTTCCTTTTGTCCGAAAGCCCACCAAGTAATTTCCGCAATTTATTTAAGTACAAAGATCACTTAAATAACTATTTATCAACTATTTATAGTAATTTGTCAGCCATAGTTTTTTTCTATGAATTTTCAAAATTTATTTTAAGGTCACAAAAAAAACTTGGCACCTTATTTGGGTCATTCCAAAAAATTTAATATGCCATTTGAAAGGCCACTTTATGGTCATAAAAGGTCAGCTATTTTCAGTAATTGGTTAACTATACATATTTTTTTACTGAATTAAAAAAAAACAAGGCCATTGCGATTTTTGGCACCTCATTTATGGGAAATTTGCAAAAATTGTTTACCATCTAAGAGATCTCTAGATCTATATAAAAGGTCACATTGTTTCAGTAATTGGTCAGCCATAGATTTTTTTAAGTGAATTTTTAAAAGTTTTCAAGGTCAAAGCAATTTTTGGCACCTCATTTATTTGAAATTTGCAAAAATTTTATACCATCTCAATGATCTCTAGATCTTTATAAAAGGCCAGCTGTTTTAGTAATTGGTCAGCCAGATTTTTTTTTAATGTATTTTAAAGTTTCTGTTCCAGGTCATTGCGATTTATTTTTGACACCTCATTTATGGGAAATTTGCAAAAAATTAAAGGTTTTAAGATCTATATAAAAGGTCAGCTAGTTTCAGTAATTGGTCAGTTATAGATTCTTTTTTACAATTTTTTAAAGTTTTTTTTTCAAGGTCACGAACGTTTTTTGGTATAATTATAAAAAATGATAACAACTAATCTTTGGCTGGCCAATTACTGAAACTAACTTACCTTTTATAATGATCTAGTAACCTATCACTGAAAATAATTTTTATTAAATTACCCATTGAGGTGCCAAAAATCTATGGTGAGCGAAAAAAGCGAAGAAACGTACGAACGTACGTACACACATAGGCATCTTTCTACAAATGGGGGATTCCCATTCTAGGGAGCTCGTAACGTGAAGATTTGTCAAAATTTTCTATTCGACAAATCGGACCAACTACAATAACTTCCAATGGGGAGGTAAAAAAGAAACATTGTGGGCTGAAAGGAGAAATGTCTGCAGTTTGACGAAATTTATTCATTCATCAGTTTCCAGTTTGCAAAAAAATCTGAATGAGACTGTTCTATACAAAACCAAAAACAAAGAAAGTCGGTGACATAGCTTAACATGAACAAAAAAAATTAGCAGTGAATATAAAATTTATGTTCATTTGGTAATTCAAAAAAAAAATTAAACGTCAACAAATTTTTGGGCAAAAACCAACCAATAGTCTCTTATAAGAAACACGTGTAGTCTTTTTTCATCGAGGAACTATTTAGTTAAGCTTAAGGATGGATTTTCTCCATATTGCATTTTCTTCTTTATTGGGCTGATGTTTGATATTAACTGAATCATTAAATAAAATTTCAATTTTGGTTGTAGGTGATGTTTAGGAAGGTTATGGGTGATCCACCAGTGGGCCAGATCGCATTTGCGTTCACAACACTTGGATTTTTGAATGCAGCGTTGCTTTGGCCTGTTTGTGTTGCACTTTATTTGACAGGAACTGAGAGTATGCCCTCGGAACGAATGTCATGGGTCATACTGCTTATTGCTAGTATACTTTTATTAGGTAATGCATGTGAAAGAGCTTAAACATAATTATCACACAGAATATACGAAAATATATTTTTTTATTTAATTTATAGTATTTCATATGTTAACGCAATTTAGTGCAGCGGTCACCTATAACATGTTTGTCACACTTGGCCTCATAACAGCAGTTCCAGTATCTGGAGGTGAGCTTTGAAATAATTTTGTTTTTAATACTTTATTAAAACTTTTGAATTTAAGCTCTTGATGTTGTACTTTACGGGGCTACCTTTGCTGGTATGAAATTGGCAGGTGTTATACTTATCGCAGTTGGATTCTTTTTAGTAATGTTCCCCGAAAATTGGCCCGACTATATCACACGACTTTTAAGGTAAGGTTTTCTCTAAAAATTCTGTAAATTTCAATCACGAATAAACTGTGAGTAACTTTCTTATTCTTATTTTACATAATATTTTTTTTTTTTAAGTAGTACTTACAATATTGTTTAAATCTTGATACTTCTTAAAAATTTTTCCAGTGTCAAGAAGTATTCAGATCGTTCTTTTTTAATTTTAAATGTACACATTTTAAAATAAACCTACATATATACATATATAGGTATATACAAAATCCTGCTAAATTGTCCTTATAATAGTTTTGAATATTAATATACCTATATATTTTAATTTTTGTTTTGTTCTTGTAATTCTATCCCTTCCTTTTTACTTTCCTTTTTGTGTATTTAAATTATAAAGTAAAAACTCATTTTAATAAATGTTAAATAATCAAATAATTTTGTTTATATAAAAAATTTCAGAAAAAGTGGTCGGGCTATCCTACGTTACCAATGTTGTTGTGAAATAGCTGAAATTCATTGCGTTCATTCGGTAGGAATCACAATATAAAATCATAAAAGGTTTAAGCAGATAAAGATATTCTGCATAAAATTTATCTAAATTAAATAGCACAGTCTTTTATTCAATCAATGCAAAAAGCGGTGTAAAGAAAATGTTGTTAAAACAGAAAACAAAAATCTCTATACTTACAATGTATAATAATACTTATTTTTCAACATCCCTTCGATACTTGAAAGTATTGAGCTATTATTATAACAATGGCTTTCCTTTCTAAACTTTATAGTTTTTGTTTAGCGTAACTACAGTCCTGTGCAAATTAAATGGGACAAGCAGATGTTTATTATGTTTTCTTTTATTTGCAAATAATATTAATGGTTAGGAATATTAATTATAAATTAATTTTTAATATGTCCCCCTTTTGCATCTAAGGGATCTCTTACCCTGTTTGGCATCGATGATACTAAGGTTTCGCATATGGTTTTAAATTTCTGGGTCATGAAACTATACCTCAATTATAGCTGAAATTAGCTTGTTTTTTGTTCTGCGGTCTTTTTTCTGGTTATAATGGACCATAAATTCTCAATTTGATTGAGATCTGGTGAGTTGCCAGGCCATTCCAACACCTTTATATTCTTCTCCGCAAAGAATTGTTTCATTTTTCTTGATGTGTGGCATGGAGCAAGATCCTGCTGGAAAACTGTTTCTTGGGAAGAAACACCGTCGGTGTACTTTGCGCTGTTCATCATACCCTCGATGGGCTTTAAGCTCCCGGGGCCTTCAGAAGTGAAACAACCCCAAAACATGACCTTCGAGGGGTGTTTCGGAGCTTGGACAATTTGACGAGATCTGAGGTTTTTATTATCGCTACGTCTCATGACTCTTACCCTCTTTCCCTGGACTTCAAAATGGCTCTCGTCCGAAAAAAAACACTTTTTTTTAATCATCCGAAGTCCAGTTTCTATAACTCTTTGCTCATCGAAGCCTCTTCTTCTTCATTGCATCGTTTAAAAGCTGTTTTTTTGAGGGTCTTCTGGCCTCACGGCCCTGTTCAAGAAGACGCGCGCTACCGAATAGTAGACGAATTCACGTGTACTCCAGCTTCCGCCAATTCTCTTTGGAGGTCCTCACTTGTATTTCCAGGGTTTATAACACTGTTTTGGATTAAAACTTTGTCATCGTGAACTGTAGTTCTTCGTTTTCAACCACAATGGCCCTTTCGTAAAGTTTCAATGGAGCCTGTCGCCTTGTGTAATGCAATAATTCTTGCAACGCTTGATTTCGGAACTCCAACTCCAACTGAAATCTCCCTTATAGTTTTTTCAGTGTGTTCATGTAACGCAATGATCTTAGCCCTATTTTCTACGGAGATATCCATATTTTTTTGCAGCGGTGAAATCTTGGTACACAAAGTATCAAGTAACATGATTTTTATAATACTTATAACAAAACGCCTTGTGTAATGCAATAATTCTTGCAACGCTTGATTTCGGAACTCAAACTCCAACTGAAATCCCCCTTATAGTTTTTTCAGTGTGTTCATGTAACGCAATGATCTTAGCCCTATTTTCTACGGAGATATCCATATTTTTTTGCAGCGGTGAAATCTTGGTACTTATAACAAAACTTTAAGTCCATACCAAAAATGCGACTTACCTTTTCAAAAGCCAAACGAAATATTTGCAAGAACAGATTTCAGAAGAACGTATCAAAATATTCAAAATAGAACATAAAAGTCTAAGCCTACTACCAAATTTGTTTAAAATTTGCTTTTACTAATTAATTTGCACAGGACTGTACCTATATTTAAATTTGCGGACGTATCTTCAAATAAAATATTTATTAAAAGATATGTTTCCAATAAATATTGAAAGAGTTTTTTCACATAAAATTTTAAACGGCTTCTTGATCACCCATACATAATATATCTTTTTGTGTTGAAATATTTATGTTGGCCTCCAATGCCAGAAAGTCAATGCTATCTATCACAATATCTGTAAGCAATTTGACTGACGTATTTTTATATTTTTCGATGTTAATTTCATTTTGGCATCAACTTTATTTAATAGTTAAATGTATATGTATATTTTTTAAAACTATTTAATTAATTTAAGTATTATATAAAATTTAATAAATTAGTGTTGCCTTAACTTTTAATTTTTATATGTATGTATTTACCTGGAATGTTAATGAAAAGTTTGTAAGATACCTATAGCATACAAGATTTTTTTTTTAAATTACTAAACCAATGACACCTATAAAAAACATGTTAAAGAAATTGTTAATGTTTTCCCCAATTTAAGCTAATAGTCCAGGAGCCGGCCGTAAGAAAACCAACCTCATCGAGTCAATGGAAAATTTAGCCATTAACGAATATTAAACGTCATGAAATTTACAAAACTGCTGGTCGGACAGACTTTTTCCGGGCCTTTTGACGGCAAAATGGTCACTTCCGGTGGCATTTCTTGGTGTTGGGTTATACCATAGATTCAATGGGAAATTTAAGTACAAGTTAATAGAGATTTTATCGTAGACTACAAATCATTTGGTCGGACAGACAAAATCCGGGCCCTACCCTTTGTCCAACCAACTCAAAAAACGGTATTTTTGGTGTTGACCTACCTCATCGGGTCAATGGACAAATGGGGTATCAAATGAAACCTTAGACCGTCTACATTAAGAATCTACTGGTGGGCCCAACATGCGTCCGACCGCTTTTTCCAAACAAATTCTGTAAATTTCTTTATCTTTGTTAACTCAATATCAACACTTTTAAAGGCAAATTAATATAAAATTAGTACCAATTGAAATTTGTACCTATGTCAATTAAATAAAAAAAATAACTGAATTGCAACAAAACTTACTTTAACTGATTACCAAAGTTTTTGATCATTTATTTCACAAAAAATTAAGTTTTTTTTAAATAAATTTAAAAAAAAGGCATACTTAAACACGAATTAGAATAGGTCTGTTTCTTTACTTTTGGGATAAAGCTCGGGAAAAAGTTTGGGGATGAGCTTTTTGATGTTGTTGTTGTAATGTTTAACCAGAAATGAAAAGTAAGGAAACGCATTTGGGATATTTCTGGTTTGTTGCGGTGTAAATTACCCATTCGACTTTATTGCTTGTAGGCTCAACGCATACAAAATTATACAATTTCAATTCTTAACATTTGCACTTATCATTTTGGGCTCTATTAAAAGATACCAAAAGAAATATTTTAATTTATATTTGACTCCATTGTATCATTTTCATTTAATTTATTTAAATTAAACCATTTTATATACGCTACTTGACAAATTTAATTTAAAATTTTTCGATCAGCTGATTTCTTGTTTGACAAGCAAGAAAGTGCCGGAACTAAAATGTTCGGGTAGATTCTTGCTGAAGGGGAAATGAAAAAAAGTCAAAAGCTCTGGCATTTTTGTGTCAGAAAATAGTAAAGAAACACGTTTTGGGTAGTCTTGGGTTACTTTGGGAACCCGCGGGCGAGAAAAGAAACAGACCTAATGATTTTACAAAACTCTAAACATTACCGCAGATATCTATTAAAATTATATTTTTTGGTTATAATGGGAATTAATAAGAATTTTATTTAAGGAAAACAAAATAATTTTTAAAGGAGAATAGGACAAAACGGTCTACAAGACCAATAACAATGAGACATATGTCGTTGGAAAGGTATTTTTATGTACTACAATTGTTAACATGGAGGATTATTTCAAATCGCTGTGTGAAAAAAGTTATTTGCTAAATAAGGTTGTGTTCTGGTGGATTTTAGTATGAATAAAACGTATTAAGTGTAGGTAAAATATATTGAATCGGGTTGAACCAATATCGAGATTACACATATCATTAAAAAGGTATTTTCATTACCTACAATATCTCTCATAGCAGTTTAGTTCAAATCGCTGTACGAACAAAGTAATTTGCTAACTATTACATTATTTTGGTGCATTTTAGTGTGAAAAATGTTTTTGTGTAGTATGGGAAAAAATGTTTAAATGCAGCATGTTGTTGTAAATATTATTGTTCATAAAAAAACCTCTCCAACGATATAAATCTTATTGGTATTTGTTAGACTAGATAGGTGAACACCAAAAATACCGTTTTTGGAGTTGGTCGGACGGGTAGGGCCCGGATTTTGTCTGTCCAACCAAATGATTTGTAATCTACGATAAAATCTCTATTAACTTGTACTTAAATTTCCCATTGACTCTATGGTATAACCCAACACCAAAAAATGCCACCGGAAGTGACTATTTTGCCGTCAAAAGGCCCAGAAAAAGTCTGTCCGACCAGCAGTTTGGTAAATTTCATGACATTTACCATTCGTTAATGGCTAAATTTTCCATTGACTCAATGAGGTAGGTTTTCTTACGGCCGGCTCCCATACTATAATGCCCACCCATCAGACAAAAGACAGTGGGCCTTACTAATAATCAAATTTAGTCATAGCTTAAATTAAAGTCTTCACCGTTCAGAGAAATCACATACCAGTAATCAATTTAGCTGCCAGACTAGACACTAATAAGACGTCAAAATTTAATACACAGAAATTCATGTTTAAAGTCGTAATTATAATAAGTGGAATGACATTTCAGTGCAAGTGTTGCCTGTAGTGCTATTTCATAATAAGTATTATGTATTGATAAGTACTAAAATATACTCGAATATTGCTGTTATATACCGTTATTTTTGTATATATAGAGATGTAGGAAACTATATATACATTCTTGCATGCACTACATGTTTGTGTTCTTTTGGACTTTGAGCATTCATTTTAATTTTTTATATAATAAATACCATAATAAATGAATCAGATCCATTTTCCTACTCTAAAAATACCTTTACTTTCTATAAACTTCTGGTGAAAAGTATAACGCCCATATTTTTCACTCGTTTAATCCAGATTAAAACTTAAATCCAGATTTAAAGTAATTTAAATCCGAAAACTATATCCGATTCCATATTATTCATCCGTTGAAGTCGCAAATAAATCCAATGTTTTCGATGTTTTTTGTAATGAATAATATTGGCTTAAATTTGAGTGTTTGCATTTGATAGATCCGATTGAAAAAGTTGGATTTAAAAATCACTTTAATCCAATCTAAATCCAGAGTGAATAATATGGCGGTAACACTACAAACTTCGAATTGAGTGTGAATTGTGTATCGTTTTCTTTGGACACTCCAAAAGTACTCTTTTTTCAATCATTTTACGTTTCAAAAGTCCTCCAATGGTTTGCTTTTTTCAAGTAATTACTTAGAAAAGTATTCACTGCCCGATTTCATCTAGGAATGCTTTTTGAACACACGACAAAATATGTCGAACCACACTTCCAGTTGATTGTCAGAGTGATAAATGCTTTTAAAAAATGAATTACAAGGCGGTCGTTTCATGTACCTATCATTGGAATTAAAAAGGAGAAAGAGACAACATCAGAAATCTATTACAAAACAACAAAATCTAGTCTAGACGAAAGTTAAATTGAATCTCAAAACGAATTAACGATATTAATTAAATTGTATATCAAATCAACAGGGGGCCGATTCTGGTTCAATGAAAAAGTAAATCGAATAAATTGTTTTCAGATCGACTGCCGAGCATTGCTTTTACTTTTTCGATTCATTTGTCACAAAGAAGCTATATTTGTTCTGTGAGTGAAAACTATACTATCGATGCTCAAATCACCTTACCACTTCTCCTGAAAATTGCACGATTCTCTCAATTTTCTTGTATTGTTTAAGGGACCAGAGAAATGCGTGAGGTTCCACGTTTTCACAGAACCAGAATTGGAACTAGTGTGAAAGCATTGACAGCTTACTAGATTCTTTTTTTTACAGAACCAGAATCGGCCCCCAGGAAGGAAAATATCAACGTTCCTAAAAAGTACTAATGCAAAATAATTTGTTTTCGTATATCAATCTCGTGACGTGCCAAAAAATTATCAAATATTTTCCAAATATGCATGTTTCTTGTTAAATATAACACCTAAGAAAACCCAGACCCTTTTCACAAATAACATACTAAAGTACTGAAAATTACTGCTAAAAAGAATACGGCAATACTTATTTCCACAGGTATGGAAACCACTCTGACAGTTGTTTTTTTTCACTCGTTGAGAAAAAAAACAAATTGACATTCTTGTCATTTTGATGAGCTAAAGGAAAGTGTATTGAGATAATAAATTGTGTTTAAAGTGAAGAAAGCTTATTAATCTAAGTAAAAAAAGTATTATAAAATTACTTTATAAAACAAAATATAAAATAACATGCGGTGGTACGTAAAATACTGTAAAAAGATCAATAAAAAAGAGTGTACAAATATTTCTTTTCACAAGTTCGTTTTGTATGGTATTTCCACATGAAGTAATTTGATGTGATATTTTTTAGGTGATTTAATCTTAGAGTAGTTTAAAATTGATATTTCATGATATTTAGCTTTGAAAAATGCTAATTTCTTATAAATTAAATATACTTTTATTCAGTGATAAAGTTAGGATTCATCTGTCAAATAAGAAATTCTCGTCCAGCAGGGTGGGATCAATTTTTGTTCCTGGTGACAAGGCGCTCAAATTCATTTGGTACCTGTATTGTGGAGATATTTTCAACCATGCGAATAAAATACTCTTAAAGGTCTTTCTACTTTCCTTGTCTTGACCCTTTCTATCATGTTAGTTTTGTATCTTTTTCAAGAAGTTTTATATCAATTTAAATGATTTCTATAATAACATATCTGCCTAAACATCACTTCATATAACTTTATGAAAAATATGAGACAAACCCTACTGTGAAAAAAAAAAGTTTGTTCACTCCGAGTTATTAGTGTTTTTACATTATTTAATGCCGCACCGCATGTTGTCTTATATATTTTGTTAAAATAACGTATTGCAAATATTCACTGTTTTATTTATTTTAATAAACTTTTTTACTATTTTAAAGATTTACAATCTCTACATACATTCATATAGCTCCTCTAAATGACAAAAACATCTTCATGATTTTTTTTTAATTTAGCTTTTTTTGGGCGCCCCAGCATTTAGCTGTGTAACTGCAGGCCTACCCTGCGTCAGTGCATTTGTGTTTGTGTATTTCTTCTTATATATTTTTATTTGGATTATTGTAGTGTGCGGGTTTTGAAAGCATGTTTGATGGAGTTTGATGTAAATTGTAGTAGATTAAAGGAAAGTCTGAGTATTTTGTTAGCAAAAGGGTAAACTTATTTATTGGTAGAAATCATTTTAAGCTCAACATTTTATTTTAACCTCTCAGTTAGTTAGTAGTCGACATTAGTGTTTGATTATTAGAAAGGCCCAGTGTCATATTTATAGATGTTGTTTAAGCTGTTGCTATAAAAAACAGAGTTAATATGAATGAGTTTCAATATGATAAACTCCAGATTTGCCTCTACTATTTGCAGTACAGGGAAGATTGTATATTTGCCTCTCACCCTGACCTTTCAATTTCATATATTTCAATAAGGTGCTTTTATTTTAAAACTCTAACAGGGTTGACGTAGTAAGAATTTTGAACTGCCGCAAATCTCACAAAAAATATCGATAGGGCAACCAGTTTTAATACTAGTATCCGCCTTGTGGTCGAAACTTAAATGGTCGAGTTCATAGGTGACCAGTGATGTAAAAAGTCTTTACTTTCGTTACTTTTTTCAAACTAATCGTGATTACTTTGATTACTTTTTTTTCGAAAAAACTGAAATAATTGTTGTTTTTTTATTACGTAAACCTTTAGTTCTAGTCAAAAACAGTAAAAAAAAGTAATTTTTGGGTCAAAAATGGCAATTAAAAAAATTTATGTAGTGATGAAGGGATGTAGGGAGATGTTTTTATAAAAAAAAACTATGATTCATAAAACGTCAATAATTATTTATTATTTCTGGTCTTTTTAAAATCTTTTTTTTTATCTAGATATAATTATATCAACCTTCAGGATCCGTCAGCTAGAACTCAAGTTATGGCCTTCTCAAGAGAACCACATTTTAACTGAATAATTTTAAGCATCCATTTTGTCCTCGGATGTCAGATCTGAGTGCAAATGATTAGGTACTTTTCGTTACTTTTGGATTCGAGTACTTTTGATTACTTTGATTACTGTAACACTTTGATTACTTTCGTTACTTTTTTGTATTTGTACTTTTGATTACTTGTCGTTGCTCTTGGATTTGGGTACTTTTAGTTACTTTGGGATATGATTACTTTTGAGATCTAGGTTTCGAGCTTCAGGAATGTGGATGAAGTAGGTAACCATTTTAACCATTTCAGGGCAGGAAGGATCGAAAAACCCAGACAAAATAATCTTCTATGGATATTTCTTTGTTTTGGATTAAAACTTTGCGAAAATTCAAACCGTGGTCAAAAAGAAACTATCAAAATTTTAGGGAAAACATTTATTTACATCATACTACAGTTGCGTAAGCAAACATTTTGAGAAAAAATGTAAAATAAATATCATACTGTGGCTTCTGAAACCCTGCGAACTTCGTTGTTTCTTGAGCGATTTCAAAGAAATTGACACAGGTGAAAGCTGATATAGAGCTAAAAGAGAAAAATATATTTTCAAAACAGGGTGATCCAAAAATATGCCAACAAATTGCAATTTCATTGTTCCCTGAGTGATTTTAATGAAATTGACACTAATGATAGCTGATATAGAATCAAAAAAGAAAAACATATTTTCAAAACAGGGTGCTCCAAAAATATGTCAACCTATTCCAACTTCGTTGCTCCCTGAGCGATTTCAACGAAATTGACACCAGTGAAAGCTGATATAGAATAAAAAGAAAACAATATTTTCAAAACAGGGTGTTCCAAGAATATGTCAGCATATTGCAACTTCGTTGTTCCCAGAGCGATTTCAATGAACTTGACACCAGTGATAGCTGATACAAAACTAAAAAAGAAAAAATATTTTCAAAATACGGTGTTCCAAAAATATGTCCCCATCTTGCGAGATTGCAACTTCGTTGTTCTCTGAGTGATTTCTTCGACTTGTGTGACACAGAATTTAAAAAAGAAACCAGTAAAGTATTCCAAGAAAAAATGTGTTCCCAAAAATATGTCAACATAGGTTGAGTTCAATAAAAAAGGTGACATTTCTTGAAACTTTGTTGATTATAATTTTTGAATTTTTAAATCTATATCACCTATCGCCTGTGTCAATTTTATTGAAATCGCTCAAGAAAAAAAGAAGTAAATATTAACAAATTAAAAAAAAACTTGTTTTGAAAACGCAATTTCATTGAAATTGCTCAAAAAACAACGAAGTTGACATTGGTATGGAACACCCTGTTTAAAATATTTTATTTGTTAACTTCTCTCTCAGCCATCACCTGTGTCAATTTCATTGAAATTGTTCAAGGAATAACGAAGTTCCATAATACTGATGATTTTTGAAATAGTGTCAATTGCGTTAAATCGCTTTAGGAACAACGAAGTTACAATATGTTGATATTTTTTTCTTGGAACTTCCCTGTTCAAAATATTTTTTCATTTTTAATTCTGTATCAGTAATCCCTACCATCAATTTCGTTAAAATTGCTCTAGGAAAAATGAAATTGCAATATGTTGACATAGTTTTGGAACAAATGTTTTGATAATATTTTTTTCTTATTTTAATTCTATATCAGCTATCACCGGTGTCAATTTCGTTGTAATCGCTCAAGGAACAACGAAGCAGAGAATATCAATTACCAAGAAGCCAATCCTTGGCTCTCATCCGGCTTTGCCAACAAACTGAAACACGCACATATAGACAGTTGGGCTAAGTCCACCACTAGGTTTTTGCACACATTGACAGTTGGGATCAACCCACCACTGATTTATTCGCACACATAGACAGTTGGGATCAACCCACCACGAATTTGTCGGTAAATTTTGAAAATCTTCAGTTATTTTCAAATTTACTTGGGCTGCAATGGGCTTGTTCAAAAAGTATAAAAAAGGGAGAAATTATATATCAAGTGCTCACCGTACCTTATGAGAATAAGTTGTGTTTTTTTTTTAATGTAAATTGTAGTCGCTTTTACTTATTCTCGCCTGTCAGAAAAATAAATATCTTTAATTTCTTTCTTTTCGATAAGCAATTTGTCTTTTCTGTTTTTTTTTCTTTTCAACTCCCGAAATATATAAGGAAATGAAGAAAATGTACTCTTTTCTTGACGGAAAATAACTTACAGTGAGTAAGAAGAAATTTAAATGATTTTGCGTAATGAAAAAAGATATTCACAAACTAGAATTTTGGCATATATACTACGCTTACATGTGTTGTTAAACCAGCTCGCGTCATTTTTGTGTAAACCTGGGTCGAGTTGAAATGAGCTTGATTTGACTAGATCTCGTTCGGGATGCGGATTCGAATCGAAATTTGTGACGAAAAACCTGGGTCAAAGAGTTGTTCTTACAGATATTGCATTATGGTCTGTTTATTTGCTTGTTTGTGGGCAAATATAGTTTTGCTTTAATAATCGTCGAGCATCAGCTAACCAGCTGTAATTAATAAGTTAAAATTTCTGAATATTGGATTAAATAACTCTACAATGAGCCCTATAGTTGAAATCAATTGGTTATTAATAATAATAATATAAATAAATGCATATTCAAAAGTTTTCATAAGAGCCCAAATGAGGAAATTTTGGAAATAACAGAAAAAGTGTTTTCATCTCTAATTTGGTATTTCTTTTTACAGCTCATTTCATTTTTTGAGTTTCAACCCTGCCTGTAAATTGCTTTTTGTTGTTGATTTTTTAATTCAGCTTTAACATTTTCGTTCAAAATTTTTTCACAGCTCTTCAAAATGTGCCCAACTGGGTGTGTTCGTTAAGTTTTAACTTAATTTCCTACAAAATTGCGTGCAAGTTTGGTTGAAATTATTTCATTTCGAAATTTGGATTTGTGTGGAAAATGAGATGATTTCGTATCAAATTTGAAAATTTTCAATGAAATTTGCTCATTTGGTTTAACAAAAACTAAATATTAAGGCTCTCCAAAACCAACACGAATGTCGATTGATTCGCAGTGAATCATTCACAATAGTACAAAATATGACAAAACATACATAACACTAAACAACAACAAAAATTCACCGTCGCTCCTTATTCACGTTGGCTTGGGAGAGCTTTTAGTTTGTTTTACTTAATTTCTATATTGATTGTATTAGTAAACATGGTCACGCTAGGAGCTATAACTAGCCATTTTATAATTTTAATTCAGATTGGCACCCGAGCATATTTTTATTATTTCTCATTATTGTAAGCCAAAGTGTTTTACGTTCGTATTTATTAATTAATCTATTATATCTATCTATTTATTTATTTAACGATATGTGTTCGTATTAAATTAATTAATTTTTTGATCCACGGCTCCGCACTTTTAGCTCACTGATTTTGTGGTTTAACTGAAGGTGGTTCAAGCATGTAATTGGCTTTTATAACTTACATGAAACCTAAATCATCATTAAAACCCAGTAGATCCTTAAAAATTGATGGATTAAAAATTTTGAACAACGGAGCTAAACAATAGCCCCGACGTCGTTTTTTCGTCTAAGTCCATACAGACGAGGAAAGAAACACACCTAATGTGAACCTGGCCCTAGTTGGGTTTCTATTTGTTGAACACGTCCCTGGTCAAAATTATTCACCTCGGTCTGTCAATTAGATGTCAAAACAAAACCAAATACATGGTGTTCCCTATTTCATGCAATATAATTTCTGAAATGATATTTAACAAAGAAATCGTATGGGAAGGAGGGATTATTTATCCGCTTTTAGGTAAGAGTAATGACTTTCTTGCAAAAAAAAAATTGAAAATCAACGGTGCCACTAACTTGCAACTTGCAATGTTATGCTCTTTATTTTTGTTTAATTAACTTTTTTGAATTTTACGACCAAATTTATTTAAAATAAAAATAACTTAAAAAAATACGACAACAGCTATAATGCTGTTATTTCTTAAAAACCATTCTTGAATCAATTCTGCTAATTAAGTTGTTTCATAATCATTAAAGAAAATAATTATCCAACTTAAAACTTTAAAAAAAAGTTAGTGTATTTGTTAAAACTATTTCATTTCTTTTATGTTATGAAGTATAATTTCAGTAATTTGTATTCAATACTCCTATTAATCACTGAAAACCAAATGCTTAGATGTCATGAAGTTTAGAAAAAAAAATAAAAATAGCTATTGCTGTTTTATTATCTGCAAAAGAGGGCTGGATTAACTTTTAACACGTGCTACAAAAACGATTTTGAAAACTCCTCATTATTTCTTGTTTGTACTAAAGTTAAATCCAGATCAATACCCGAGTCCCGACAGAAGATAATAAAACCCACCTAATATCTACTTTAATACTTATAAAGTGGAAATTGAGAGTTTAGTGAAGTATAAACAACATTGAAGTTCCGGTGTCAAATTGCAGAAAAACTATTCTTTTATTTCTTATTTTTTTTAAACAATTTTTTTCCTTAGAATACATCCAACAATAATTTTAAAATTATTCTGGATGAGGAAAGGGCCACCCTGTATAATATGCAAGATGCATTGAAGATGTTTGGATATCTGAGTGATTGAAGACATTTGATGGATTAATTCCTTGTATTTTATTATAATTGTGGATGAATATTAACTAACTATTACAATTGGTTGTGTACTTTAAATTAATTAAACAATTTCACATCGATGTTTTTGCTATCAGCCCAAGTAAAATTCTCATTTTTTTTCCAATTTTCAAAGAAAAAAAACTGTTGTCAAAACAAATAAATCTCACCGCGTTACATTGTTGTTGCAATTCACTTTTTTTGAGTTAGTTAGTTAGACTTTATTGAACGGAAATAGATATTTACAATTTGTTCTTAATTCTATTTTATATAATTATTATATTGATACTTTAATTTGTTTTGGCACATTAGGGGCCTAATTTTATACATTGTTTTTATTTTTATACAAAATTATTTAAAAGATTGTGATTGATGGCTAATCATCGACACGAAGTGAAATTACAAATACAACAATGTAAACAAATGGTTTTGGAGGGTGAAACGTACGAAAGATTGGCTTCTTGGTAATTGATATTCTCTGCAACGAAGTTGCAATATTCTCTTTAGTTCTGTATCAGCCACCACCGGTGTTAATTTCGTTTAAATTGCTTTAGGAACAACGAAGTTGCATTATGATGACATTTTTCGTTGCACAAAAAAAAACTTGTAATTGTCAATTACAATGAAAAATTTGTAAAAGTCGTTCTTTTTTGTAGGTTTGTTGCACCATATTAAAAGCAATTACAGGTTTGTTTCAGTTTGTGAAAAAATTCTGCAGGAGAAAAATGCTTTGTAAATTCTTCGACAAGTTTTTTTTTCTAGGAAATTTCTCTGCGTAGAAAGCACAGCAGTAGGCGACAACAGTGATTCTGAAGTGGGTGTCATCATAATATTAGAAATTATTTTAATAGTTTTAATGAAAGGTTACGACTTACTAATTCTTAAGCAGAAAAAATAATAAGCATAATTGGGCCTCAAAAACAACACACAAAAATTGTGCATTAACTCCAAGGCAGCAGCTTCTAACAAACCTACACTGGCTTGGCAACGGATGGCAATACCATGGAATTGTGGATATGCACGATAATGATAAATCTACAGAAAAATTAAAACAGGAATTGTTTTTTTTTTTTGTTAAATACCTTTTAAAAAGGAGCAACTAATTGCAAGGGTTTTTATTATTGAATATGCTTGTTTGGCCCATAAGCATGCTTAGATCAAAAAATGCTACTAAATTCACCCAGAAGTTTCGGTTTTAAGCAAATGGTTATGGGCTAAACAAAAATATTTAACAGTAAAAACCCTTACATGTAATTATTCCCTTATACCCCTCATTTGCACACGGTCTGTTCAATAGACTCTTAAGTTTATTTTTAAATAAAGAATCTTATGAACTTTTGAATCATAAGCAATACATTTTTGATTGTCATTCAAAAAAATATATTATTTTTACTGCTCCGTAAAAAGTTATGTCTGTTTTTCTTTAAAGTTAAATTTTTCAATTAAAAGTATTCGCCATTAAAAATTCAAGCTTATTTGTTTACTATCGAAAACAAACAAAGAAAAGTCAAGTAATGAATTTTTGTTTATAACCTTGTTCGGCTACGTTTTTGTTTCAACTTTACGAAAATTCATCTGAACTTTTATATTCACTTTTTTACTGCCTTATAAATATATCGAAACTTTTGGGTTTTTTATTGTTCAGGGAAATTTAAAGGTTCTAGCTAATTTTTTTCAATAAAACACCATAAAAGCTCTGCAATAATCTTCCATCCACTTGTCCACTTATCAAATAAAACTTAATTTCTATTTCTTATGAGAGAGCTGCAAAAACTTTTTTGTTCTGGGTATTCATAATAATTTTTTCTGAACAGCGACCAACAAAATTGTAAATAAAACTTGTAGCTTACAATATGCCAACATACATGGCGCAACACTAAACTGTAGTTGAACTGTACAACTTTGTAGGATCCTTATAATTTTGTAAATACACTCGTTTGTATATGGTGCAAAACAAATTCATATACAAGATTTGTAACTGAGGATTACAATCACAAATTTGTCGTTGTAAATTATGTGTCAATTTCGTTGAAATTGCTCAGGGAACAACAAAGTTGCAATATGTTGACATATTTTTGGAACAACCTTTTTTTATTTTTTTTTTTTATTTTTAATGCTTTATCAGCTATCACTGTTGTCAATTTTGTTGAAATCACTCAGAGAACAATGAAGTTGCAATATGTTGACAGTAGTATAAACTAGAGGGTACGAGAACACCGGCATCACCGGCATCACCCTAGAGGGTACGAGAACACCGGCATCACCGGCATCACCCTAGATGGTACGAGAACACCGGCATCACCCTAGAGGGTACGAGAACACCGGCATCACCGGTACCACTGGTACCAATTTGGGTTCTGATCTATGAATGCCGGCAATTAAGATTTACGATTTTAATACGTGCATTGATATATCAAGACCCTGATACATCGTTACCATCATGTCACTCATCTGACTAATAGGACTTGACCATCTACATAACGGGTGATTTTTTAAGAGGCTTAGAACTTTAAAAAAAAAAACACAAAAAATTCGAAAAAATGAATGAAATATTTATTTGAATCGATAGTTTGCACCTTGCAATTTAATGTTTAAAGATAATTTCATGCAAATGTTGACCGCGGCTGCGTCTCAGGTAGCCCATCCGCTGAGTCCAATTTTGGCATACTCTTTCACACATATCGGCCGGTATCTCACGAATGAATGCATGGATGTTGGCTTCCAGTGCGTCAATCGAAGCGGGCTTGTCCCTATAGACATTAGCCTTGACATACCCTCACAAAAAATAATCTAATGGTGTCAAATCGCACGATCTAGGCGGCCAATTGACCGGCCCGAAACGTGAAATTCACTGTTCACCAAACTCGTCTCGCAATTGCGCCATTGTTTCGCGTGCTGTGTGGCATGTGGCACCGTCTTGTTGAAACCACATATCATGCAAGTCAAGAACTTCCATTTCGGGCAAAAAAAAGTTTGTTATCATCGCTCGGTAGCGTTCACCATTGACAGTAACGCTGCGATTCGCATCATCTTTGAAGAAATATGGCCCAATAATGCCGCCGGCCCATAAACCGCACCAAACAGTGGCTTTTTCGGGATGCATTGGTAGCTGTTGCAATGCTTCTGGCTGATCTTCACTCCAAATGCGGCAATTATGCTTATTTACGTACCCATTCAACCAAAAATGAGCCTCATCGCTGAACACAATTTTTCGATAAAAAAGCGGATCCTCGGCCAGCTTTCCAAGAGCCCATTCACCAAAAATTCGGCGTTGTGGTAGGTCGGCTGGCTTTAGTTCTTGCACCTGCTGTATTTTAAAAGGCTTTATGCCCAAATCCTTCCGCAAAATTTTCCACGTAGTGCTGTAACAAAGGCCTAACTGCTGGGAACGGCGCCGAATCGACATTTCGCGGTCCTCTGTCACACTAGCTGATACGGCCGCAATATTTTCTTCACTACGCACAGTACGTAAACGTGTTGGTGGTTTAATGTCCAACAAAGTAAATTTGGTGCGAAATTTGGTCACAATCTTCCGAATAGACTGCTCAGAAGGTCGAGAATGCCGACCATAAAATGGAAGCAGCGCGCGATGAACATTTCGAACCGAGCACGAATTTTGATAGTAAAATTCAATAATTTGCAAGCGTTGTTCATTTGTAAGACGATCCATGGTTAAATTGCAAACCAAACTGAAGCTGTTTGACAGTGACACAAGGTACTAAACACACGTCAGCTGTCATCAGTCGATCTCGTACTGTGGAAGTGTGTAGACGTTTTCGGCTTCCCAGTTTATTCAAATTAATTATCTCGGAGTGACCTAGTCAAGTTTTATTTAATCCAAACGATCCTCAATTGTGTTGATAGCACAGAGGAAGAGGTGGCAGACCGACAACCAGAGGATCACGGGTTCGAGTCCCAGTCGGGCAAAAATTATTTGGCTGCTTTTTTTCACAATCGTGAAGTAGAAAACTTCATTGAGTGGGAAAAGCAGCAAATGCAAACTAACAACACCACGGGGACATCGTAAGGTGCCCTAGCAACAACAATAAAGCCAGCTATGGCACCACCAGCCAAAGCTACGGTCAGCGCCGTAGCAACAACAACGAAGCAAACGATGGCACCACCAGCCATGCCATCAACAAGTGCCGTAGCAACGGCGAAACAAGCAACGGCACCAACAGCCGATGCCAAAAACAAGAGGAGGAAGAAAATAAGCTGTACGCCGAACCTCGTGAAGCGCCGCTCCACCACCACCTCAGCCCAGCTTCCAGCCGGGGTGAAGGAGACGGCGCGCACAGCCAAAACTACAGCAGCAGCCAAAATCCATCAACAACTGGATACCTCGCCATCCGATGACGACATCGAGTATATGTCCGAAGGTGGCGAGGGATTATATACAACGGGTGACTCCAACAGCAACTTGCTTGTGGATGTAACCACACCAGAGGCGTCCTCCGAAGAGGAAAATGAGGCGCAAGAAGAAATGGACGAGCAGGCCATCAGTCAAAAAATTGATGTCATTCGGGGGGAGATGGAACGTCTCAATTCCATTGTGACCCCACTAATAGAAGCTCTCAAAAGCAAGCAAGAAGCTTGACGCAAAAGAGAGAAACAGGAGCGCGAGCAGAAAGAAGCGGGCCAAGCGCCAAAAAATGCAGCGCCAGAGCAAGAGCTGCCTTCGAAAAACAAGCAGCAGGATCAAAATCCAAAAGAACAGCAGCAACAACAACAGATGCCAATTGAAAAACAACAGCAGAAGCCGAAGGAGCAACGTCTAAAAAAGCAAATGCAACAGCAACAACATCAACAACAGCAGCAGCAGCAATGAAAACCACAGGAGCAAAGTCAGCAGCAGCAGCAGCAGGGAGATCACCAGCAGCAGCCACAGCCACCCCAAAATAAAAAAGAAAAGGTGCCACCTATAAATACATATAAAATGGAACTTCAGGAAACCATTGACCTATGTAAGTCGGCCATAGGCCAAAACTTTCTTATAAAACGATTAAGTAAAGATAGACACGCTATCCACTGCTCCACAGTGGCACAGCATAAAATTATAAAAGAATTGTTAAAGAAATCCACGACTGAGTTCTTCAGTTTTACCCCCAAAGTGGATAAATTCCAGACGGTCCTCTTGAAGGGCATAGATTCCTGCACGGAACCACAGGTGCTCTTAAATGAGCTCCGTCAAAAAGCGAGCGGCGATCTCGACTTTATCGGGGTCAAGCCGTTCGCTACAGTCAGAGCCAGACGTTCTTCCTGGTTCAACTATCGCCCAGCAGCAAACTGGATAGTTTGAGGAGAATCTCCGTCCTCAACTACCAGGTTGTAACTTGGGACAAATTAAAGAGACGCGGTGACATGCTTCAATGCATGCGCTGCCAAAGGTTTGGCCACGCTGCAGCAAACTGCGAAATGCAGTCACGCTGCGTTAAGTGTGGTGAGGACCACATTAAAGGAGAGTGCAAGCTCGGAGAGGAAAGGGTCGAAGACATGACCCAGCTTAAATGTGCACTTTGCGGAAAGGAGGGGCACCCTGCTAATTATCGGGGTTGCTCAGCTTTTCAGCAAATAAGAAATAACAAAGCGGCTAAGCAGACAGCGGTAGAGATACGCCCATCAACGCGTGCTCCTACAGCAACGCCCGTTAATCCCCAAATTTCCTACGCCCAAATGGCGGCAGGAAGGGGAAAAATGGTACAGCCTGCAGCTAAGGCAGCCCAACCGGCCATAGTGCCAAAGGCGCCGGACGCTCAGGCCGAAATAAGAAGCATGTTGCTGGCAATTCAAGGCCAGTTAACAGGACTTCACAACCAGATAAAGGAGCAGGCAACTAGGGTAGACTATCTCTACTCTGTTTTGCCTAGCCTAACGCAAATTATAGGTTAAATGCGCGCTGTCGGAGAGGCCTCTTAGGATCCTTGCTGTGAATGTAAATTCACTGATTAGGACCGAACGTAGAGCTAATCTTTTCCAATTGTTGAAAGACGAAAGGCCAGATGTGTTTATGGCCAGCGAAACTAAGCTGAACCAGAAACATAAGTTGACTAACAACAATTACAATATCGTTAAAAGAGATCGACCCAACTCCACTCAAGGGGGGGGCGTCGCAATCTTCATACGAAAAGGCATTAATCATAAAGTTATATATAATAGTGATCTGCACAGATTTCGGCTGTTGGAGGCGTGCATCATATGCATTCCTCTCCAACAGGGGAAGCGAATGTATGTGATCGCGGCTTATGCACCGGCATCACCTCAGCCAACTGATTTTATGACAGAGCTTGAAAAACTTTTTGAAGGTCTACACTTGAGCTTGGAAGAAAATTACTTTCTCATGGCCGGTGATTTGAATGCCAAAGACTGACAATTACTGACACTGTGGGCCAAAGACCAAGAAACTGTTTACGAACGATCGAGTACGACAGTGATCACTGCGGGCTCGCCGCCGAAATACAGCTTCCGAACGAGCTCGTGGAGTTGGATGAGTATGTACCAGTGCACACTTACAATTACAGTAAGGTGCGCTGGCCACGCTTTACCAACGCCTTATCGAGCGAAATCATTTCGAACAACATATTCCCACCAAATGACAGGAATTTGACAAATAACGAAATAGACCAATACTTAGAACAAATGGACGAGACAATCAAACGAACAATGAACAGAACAATCCCGAAATACAAACAACGCGACGCAACCGACATGTACCGGAACGCGACCATTGATGCATTACACAGACAAAAAAGTGGACTGCTGACAAGACTCAAACTTTTGTACCGACGGTTTACTGACCCTCACAATCTGGAGATTGGGACACTGAAGTCGTCGATCAAGAACATCAACCAACTTATAAAGGAAAACTATCGGTTGTCCATTAATTTGTATTGGGATAACAAAATTCGGGCCGTTAATTCTAGCGACCCGAATATGTTTCCGAAAATTAACAAAATATTTAGAAGGAATGATCAGAACGACCTTCTGTGTCTCAAGCTTCAGAGAACGACTGACAACAGAGACATACTTCTGACAGCAGGAATTAATCCAGAGGACGCCGTCTTGGACGATGACCTCTTTATTGTCGAAGATCCGCAGGAGAAAGTGAAGGCTGTGGGGCTGCTTTCCAGCAAGTGTGCAAGGTGAATGCGTGTATTCGCCCGAATCACGACCTGGAAAACAGAGCCTTGCTCCATCACTTCTACCTTCGGAATGACATCACGCAATGGCGATCAGAGAACCTTGGTTTCACCGGGTTCAATGAAGATCATTTGGCAAACGCCACAATCGTCGAGCGAAATGGGCCCAGTTCCCTGTTAATTACGAAGGTGGAGCTCCAGCTCATCTTCGATTCACTAAAGAAGAAGAAGTCAGCAGGAGTCGATGGCATATCCAACGTTGTACTTCGACATTTACCTCAAGAAGCAGTAGACATTTATACCACTCTGTTTAACAACGCTCTGAATAATGCATATTATCCAGTGCGGTGGAAGACAGCTGTGGTGCATCCTCTCCCGAAAAAGGGAAAGGACAACTCCAATCCGGCGAATCTCCAGTCGATAAGTCTTCTTCCGAGTATCAGCAAGGTATTCGAAAAAGTTATCAATAGAGCTCTGTCTAAGTGGGCAGAGGACAATAATATCATACCGGACAATCAGTTCGGTTTTAAGGCGGGACATGACACTATTCATGCCGCATCGAAACTCGTTTCTGATGTCCAATGGAACAAATCTAAGAAGCAGTGTACGGGTGCCTGTCTGGTTGATTTGGAGAAGGCCTTCGACACCGTATGGTTAGAGGGTCTTTATCTAAAGCTGACCAGACTTGGCATTAGTAAACCACTATTATATATGCTTTATGATATGCTCAATGGCAGAAAGTTTGTTGTCAAAAGTGGCAATGTAACTTCTGCCACAACCTTTAATATTAAAAATGGTCTTCAGCAGGGAGCGGTCAACTCGCCGATTCTATTCAGCATTTACACCAGCGATCTGATAAGTAATCTAACTCAGGCAATTGCGTATGCCGACGACCTGATTGCGTACAGAACAGCTGCAAAAATCGAGGACATCAGGATTCTCTTGCAGAGTGACTTCGATGAGATTCAACGATATTGTGATGACTGGAAGCTGAAAATCAACTTTCAGAAATCAGAAACTATCTTGTTTAGGACTCCGTTGCGTGGAGCCACAAGGGATTCGAGAAAGAACTGGCGCAAGCTGGTGATCGTAGGGCCAAATGGACATCCACTGGCGAGTAAAAGTGTAGTAAGGTACCTTGGCATCTGGATGGATCAGTATTTGTATTTCGACAGAAATATAAATGCTGCTCTGGCCAGGGCTAGTGAGCTTTTGCCCTGACGAAACGGTTGTTTTATAGCAGCCGGCAGGACAGCAGGGTGAAGGTGATTTGCTACATGGCCCTTATCCGGCCGATGATTGCCTATGGATGCCCGGTTTGGTTCAACGTTGCCCCATCTCAAATGGAAAAGATTCTGGTGTTTGAGAGGCAGTGTCTTCGACGCTGCCTTGGATTGCACAGAACACCAGAGTCGGAGTACAAACATTACTATTCCAACCTGGTTCTATACAACGGGGCCAACATAAACAGGATAGATAATTTCATGCTGAAGCTTATTCGAGGTCACATTGCAAGAGCGATGTCCTCGTCTAACAGCTTAATTTTCGGGGCTTATTACCCCAACAACGAATACTACGAGAGTGTGCGTCTAAGCGGCTTTATTCCGCCCGATGCATTCCTCCACCTAGACAGTCGAGGGTTGATCCAGGATAGAGCGGCGGTTCCGCTAATCTACCACGTCTGCCGGAGAACTGTAGATCGGCGGCTCCTGTACAGTCGGGACGTCCTCGCACAAGACGGAGCTGAGCACCTTCGGTTCAGTAGGACTGTGTCCGAACGGGACCGAAGAGATAGGGTAAAGCAGGAGAACCAGCTCTGGTGGTTGAAAAACGAAGATGAAGTTCCTTCAGATATTTAATAGTTGACCTTGCTATTTTCTTTTGTATGGCCGACTTGCATAGGTTCAGGTAGTTAGTTTTAAGTGGGGACAGTCAGGGTGGCAAAAAAAAAAAAATTATAAAATCCACAAAAATACAACAAAAAAAATTATAAAACCGTGAAATGCTTGCTGTGGCTGTTCTAGATGTAAGTAGTCTGTAAGTAGCTTATAAGTAGGTTGTAACTAGTTTATAATTAGTTGTAAATAGTTTTAAGTAGCTTTAAGTAGTTTTAATTAGTTCTAAGTAGCTTTAATTTAGTTTTATGTAGTTTGTAAGTTTTATATAAAACCAAAAAAAATAAAGACAGAGATACCGAGTTTTTTGTAAATTCTTCTCGGTAAAAAATAAAACCGACCTGGATTTAGTATTAAGACAGTTCTTAGGCCGAAAGGCATTATCATTAAGTTATTATAGTTTAACTTAGAGCGTCCGATTGGGGCCAGTAAGTTAGTATTAAGATATTGATAAATAGGCTAGTTTTTATGAATTTTTGTCTAGCTTTAAGATAGTTTTAAGAAAATTGAAAATAAAAATGAATTAAAAAAAAAAAAAAAAAAACACTCCAGCTGTCAAAACCAGTGTTGCCAAAACCAAACCAGCTAAAAAATCACCCGTTATATCTATTGCTTTAAGATTTTTCCTGGATTGAGGTGATAATTAGTGTAACAAAAGCCTAATACCTCACTACCATCACATCATTCATTCGTCTAATAGGACTATACCTCCTTTATCTATTGCTTTGCTAGCATCATGTCAATCATATTACTAAACCCTGTCCCTTATCATTAAAATCCTGAAAAATGGTCCAAGGGTTATTTTTATTGCGGAATACAAATGTACGTCAATAAGGTCAACACATTATTTTATCTATAGGGATGGATGCCGACAATTAAAATATACATTCATGATGATCGCAATACATAAATTTATCCAACTGCTTCCTTATTTAGATACACCGATGATATCCCAAGTGTCAACAATACAAATTTATGATAAGGTTAACTGCCTGAATGAATGCAGGGGGGAAAACTCTATTGTTCTACTATTAGCAATCAATACGATATAAACATACATTATTTCCTCAATACTTCTTTTAATTAGTTACTTTTCACCCCAAAGAAACCTTTTGCAATGTGTAATACGACATGTAGGATCATACGAGTATCCTGTATATGACTACTTTCCTACCCTTAATAGCAAATGAATAAACATATAAATGTTATGATATTCCTATATTATTTTGAAGTGGTGATGTAAATTAAATGGAATGAGCAAATCTTGAATAATAACACATGCTTCTTTTTTTTTTATAATATTATATTTTATTTATATATTTTCTGGTTTTATTTTTAGGTTTACATTGAAAAATAAAAAAAAAATAATAACAATCCTTAGAAAATTCTGTTAACAACTTGGTCAAGTGGATTGTATTCAATAATCCGATCATGAAGCATGAGGCAGTAAGCTGAAGTATTTGCAGGAATGTTTTTTGATGTTCTCATCTCCAAGCGTATATCGATAGGTCCTGTTTTCAAAGCCTCATTTTGATGTTTGCAGTCTATAACAAAAATTGGAGCACGAGATTTAAATAGATCCCAAGAAAGCAAAGGTTCAGTGTTGGTTTTATTGTAGTAAGTTCTTTGAAAATCCGTATACATTTTGTAGAACAAGCTATATCTATTTCTCTCGAAAGAAATATTAAGATCTTCATGAGGATATACATCAGAGTTTAAATACACTTTTAAGTCTGTTAAATCACAGTGGTCAAACGTTGTAGGATCAGCAGATATTTTTTTATTTTTTGCAGTTTGTAGTGCAAATACAATGTATCGAGGTTTTTCTATTTGCGTTGTTGTTTTAATGTTCCAGATGTGATGGTCAGAGCTTGATAACATGGGATACTCATAGAGACCCCAGTTTCGAAAAGCAATTTTCATAAAACTATTTGCATTTATAGATTTATATAGATTTAATTTCATCGAATCTGATAAAGTCACGTGTGGTACTCTCCACTGTATCTTATGTAGTTTTACTTGTACATTTTCATCAGTTGGGGAGATTATAGAACGTAAAATTCACGTTCACGTTAGAACGTAAAAACGTAAAATTCACGTTCACGTTAGAATGTAAAAATGTAAAATTCGCGGTAAAACGTAAAATTCACGTTTACGTTAGAACTTAAAAACGTAAAATTCACGTTCACGTTAGAACGTAAAAACGTAAAATTCACGTTCACGTTAAAACGCAAAAACGTAAAATTCACGTTAAAACGTAAAATTCACGTTCACTTTAGAACGTTGAAACGTAAAATTCACGTTCACTTTAGAACGTAAGAACGTAAAATTCACGTTCACGTTAAAACGCAAAAACGTAAAATTCACGTTAAAACGTAAAATTCACGTTCACGTTAAAACGCAAAAACGTAAAATTCACGTTAAAACGTAAGGTTCACGTTCACGTTAAAACGAAAAAACGTAAAATTAGCGTTTACGTTAAAACGCACAAACGTAAAATTCACGTTCGGAACGCAAAAATCACCATAGGAAACTGAACAAAATCATGAACAGAACATGATGTTTAAGAGTTAATTTTTTCAGAAAGGTGGTCAGAGAAAAGAATCGTTAGGTAAAAAGTCATGTTAATTTTTTTAATATTGTTTTATTTTTTAATTAAATTTTAATATTTAATATTTTATATTTCATTTTCAAGTTCTATTCGATAATGACCCCAAGCTAGTGTATTTATATTATTAGTACATATAAATCTTTTGTCATCAGAACAACTTAAACTTAATTTGTTTATACATTAGGTGTATATAGTATGGTGTTTAGATCTAAAGTTCAACATTTTACTATAGAAGTTTTGTTTATGTAACAAACAGTCTCTGTAATTTTGTAAAGACATTTTTTTACAGCTGCTGATTTAACACCCTTAGCCTTTTTTATTAGTGCTGCATCTTCTATGTCTATACTATACATTTTAGCTCTTAATCCTATAAATTCCTTCATTATTCTATTATTATTTTCATCCTTCATAAATCCTAACTTTTTCACATTGAGCTGGGCAATACCGTAGCGGTTTTGGGGTTGATAGTCTGAAGTATCAAATTTATCTATTATATCATTTCTTATATCATTGTAAAAATCATCTGTTCTTATTTTATAAATAAATGAATCGGTATCCATGTAGGCCAGATGTAGGTTGTCAGTAAATTTAGGTTTCATGTATGCATAATGAAAGTCGTACATTTTATACTTTGAAATCTCCAAAACGTAAAAACCTAAGTATATAGGCTTATTATATACACTGTGAATTCGTTTTAACTGAATAGCAGCCATGGTTTTCGAAAATTCTAATATGCTATGAAAATTAGGTTTAGCTATAAGAGCAAGACTACCGAGATGGGTACCTTTGCTTTCTATTGAATCGACAATTCGAACATCTTTTCGTTTGTCTACATTTTCCATAGTTTTTCCGAATACAGTATTATTGCAAAGTTTACGCTGATCCTTTTCAAACTTTGTGGTGGCTTTTTTCTTAGTTCATTGTTTAAATCAATATATTTTTTAAGCCATTGAGATTGTTTGAATTGCATAAGGTTACGACACGGTGGGGTGATAGAATCGTAGCGGATCTTGGCGAATATACGGTAAGATACAATTTTACTTGTTCTGCCTCCTTTATACAAAATACTTGAAAACTTTTTTTTTCTTATAGGTCTTTTTACCGATAAGATACGCAAAGCTGTCCACAGAAAGCATATTACTAATTGGAGGAGGCTCTTATGCTTTAGAGAAAACATATCAACATGGATCAACACGTTTGAGCTGAAATTTACAAAAATATAAATAATTGTATGTTAATATAATTTATAAGCATATATATATATATATATATATATATATAAGAAAAAGAAGCAAAATTAAAATTTTTAAAAATCAAATTTATTTCTTTTATTAATTTTACAGAATTTTGTTTTTATCGATCCAAGAGTTATGTTCTGGTGGGAATCCCAACCATTTTACAAAAACTTTATTTCCTCTCGTTTGTAGAACTTTTTCAACTAGATATACATCACCACAATCAGTTTTCAGCAGTTCTAGTTCATAAAAGCCTCCTTGAATAGGTTTTCCTTGAAAGTCTTCGAGAAGATATCTTATAGGTTTTGTTGCTCGGACTTTTCTTATTTTAAAAACCTCAGTAGTCCAGTTAGGTGTATAACCTTTTTCGAATGCATGTTTATACTTGCTAATTCTTACGTTATCACCAACTTTGTATTTTCTTTTACTAAGCACTTCTTTCTCATTTTTGAAAAGTGATAACATTGACTTTGAATTTTTCTTGTTTACATCTGCAGGTTTACATTTAATGGTTCGGTGGAAAGAATGATTATAATCATAAAGCAATTTCTTATAAATATTTATCCACTTATAGCTTCCATTGAAACTAAATTCTTTCCACATTTTTTCCTTAAAGGTTCTATTAAATCTTTCAATAATTGAAGCCTTCAATGAGCTGAATGTAGAATAGTGATTAATTTTATGTTTTTCCATCAAACTCTTGAAGTTTGTATTGAAAAATTCCTTTCCATCATCAGTCTGCAAGTTCTTTGGAATCCTAGAAGAATTAGTAAATATATCATCCATTCCTTTTGAAATAGTAATGCCTTTTTTGTTTTTCATTGGGACAACCCAAGCGAATTTTGAAAAAGCATCGATAACTGTCATCAAATAATTAAATCCATTGTTTTGGTCGCTGTAAGGAATCATTTCAACCAGATCTGCTTGCCACAAGTCATCATATCCCTTTATGATAACATGACGACGTTTAAAATTTCGCCGTGTAGCCTTATGCAACTCTTCAACAACCTTTCGCTTACTCATATTTAAAAAGAGTGACTTCATATAAATAAAACAAATCTTTTATATATTTTTATAAATGCATGCTTTTATTCCAATCTTTTATATAATAACATCAATTTCTTAATTCTAACCAAACGGTTTTCTACCATATAGCAGGCGCAAGTATCGGGTCCTATCTTACATTGGTTGAATGCCCAGCAGCAATTGGAGTAATGATGTCCGTGAATACTTTCAATGTAATGTACATTATCGAATCTTTTAAGCAGGGAAATGCAAGTTAAGATCTCTTCATAATGCTCATCCAATACATTCTTGCGATGAGTTTTTAAAAAATCAAAATTGTTTTTAAATATGACTTTTGAGTCCATTTTTATAGTTGTTGCTGGTTAAAGTGTTGAATGCTTACTAACGATTTTTTACTTTTTGTGAGAGGAATTAACGTAAAATGAAAAATATTTGTAACAAATACAACAATAAAACTTTGAAAACTATTTAATATTCTTAATAATAGCATTTGTATTTGTGATTTTTTTTAAATTGGGGTGGCAATATTTTTCTTGCTTCTATTAACTATAAAATACAAATACATAAAATTATTACAAATATAACTTTTTACTTATTTTAATCTATGGGTGTAAAGGGTACATTAGGAAACATCATCTTCATTAAATATTCAACTTTATTTTTTATATTCTTGTCAATATACTTTTCTTCTATGGAGTCTTTAAGATTTTTTTGAGAAATTAATTGTGATGCTTTGTTTTCTCGTTCCATAGTTTTTATTGTTTCCTTTATCGTAGAGTCTATGTGGTTTTTTAGCATATGAATTTCCTTATTAAAAGTGGATAAAACTTCCATTAAAGAAGAATTTATGTGGTTTATAATGCATGATTCTTTAAGACTTATTTGATCATCAACATTTCCTTTACACACGGCTTGGTGGGGGTATTCAGGATTACTTCCAACATTGTTTAAATATCTACTTTCTATATCAAAATCACCAGAGGGTAAGAGTTTAAATCCCAAATCCTGGAGGACCCACAATACCTTTGGTTTTTGGAGTAGGTTTGAAGTTCCTACCGAACTTGTCGACGTTCATTGTTTAAATGTTAAGTTTTCTTTTTTGTATGATACTAATATATAATATTTGATTCCTTTAATTCTTCAATTATGGAAGTGATTTCATTCTGATGGTTATCGTTACCAGCATTTTTAGATCCTATCAAAAGTCGTAGTCTATCCACAAGTTCATTTGGATCATTCCAGTATACATATTTAATATCTTTGTTTATGTATTTCATTTCAGTAATACTAGAATAGGATGTTTGCATTATCATTTTTAAGTCCAGCGACAATAGCCTTTATTATTTGTGTATATTTCACACGTCTGTTAATCTTAATTCGAGAAGAACTATCATGGGGCCAGTAAGTTAGTTTTAAGATATTGATAAGTAGGCTAGTTTTTATGAATTTTTGTCTAGCCTTAAGATAGTTTTAAGAAAATTGAAAAATAAAAATGAATTATAAAAAAAAAAAAAAAAAAAAAAGAACTATCATGATTCATTCTGTATGCATTCGTTTTTTGGAGGATTTTCGAATATTGTTCTAAGTCATCCTTAGTATATTTTTGCTTACAAGGATTTTTCTTTAACACCAATTCAATGAGACCCGGAGTTCGAGTAAAAATTTCATCATCACTCATTTTAAAGCTACATTTTCCTATTTTTACAGATTGAGTGTTTGCATCAAAATATGGTCCATAGGCCGTATCACGATTCGACTCTGACAACAGTTTTTGTTGATTGAAAGACGATGATTTATTAGGACTATCGAAATTTTTTGGTGTACTGAATAAAAAAGTATTATCGGGACTATTCAATTCTAATGAAGGTGATTCTGCTCGCTCATGGTCCTCCTCATCCTTTTCATTAAAAGATTTGAAATGTAGCTTACGACGTTTCGGTGTTTTAATATTATCCTCTTGTTGGGATTCTTCTTTTTTTATTATTTTCAACCAATTTTTTCAACGGCTCAACGATGGGTTTGAAAGTGTTTACCAACTCAGTTTCTCGCATCATTTTACCAGTTTTTAGTTGAAAATATTTATTTTTTAGCACATTTCGCGTTTTTATTAGATCATTTAACACACTTTCATCCATTTTCTATAGTACAAAATATGAGACAGTATTTAAATATTTATTTTATTATGATTATATGATGGACTAGTACCTCCAAACAGTGGTGCTGATGTAATGTGTTGCTTTCAAATGATAAATGTATATTTATAGTATTGCAATTTTGTGAAAACTGTTTTTATATCGACCTTTTTCAATGGTGCTTTCCTTGTCTATAACCAGAAAACCGAAATTATCAGCCCAACACTGAGAACATAATTCTTTAAACTGATTAAATGTCATATCAGAGTTTATATGATCTTTGTAAACATGCATCAAATTCAATTCATCTTGTTTGAAAAGAATAATAAAATTAGCATTGTCTCTAATTAAATGTTTTGGTATATGGGTATAGGACTGACATAAGTAAAAACTATCAACTCCATTATGACGACCCATGCAAAAATAATCTCTTATGTTATTTTGTTTCTGGCATGCAACATCATCGAATATAAATATTGAATTATTTTTCGCGTCTGATGGGGGCATTATCTCGGAATTATTTGAGAATTCATTGTATTCCATTCCTTTCACGGATGTAATCAGCTTTTTGAGATATATATATTTTGGTTGATGTAAGGATTTAGAATAAATATAAATATTTTCAAACTTTAATCCATTCGGGTCGAGAAGAATACTAAGCATAACATTTGTTTTTCCACAGTTTGATGGTCCAACGATAATTCCTCGAATACTCTTTGGGAATAATGAACCATGCTTTTTTTTATTTTGACTTTGGAATCAAAGTTTTTTACTTTAATAACTTCTGACTGCTTTACGAAGCGCATAATGCCGACTGATAGCTTTTACAATAAAACATAGCATTTTTATATGATTATATTCATATGTGTTTCAACCTCCAAGTAGGAAGGTACAAAAATTATAATATGATTGAGCACAACGTTCGAAATCATACTCATAATAAAAGAAAATCAATTGAAGGAAAGGGGCTTTTGAATACGGTTATAGACAAATTACCATTTGACCTACATCTTCCTTCATATAATTATTGTGGCCCCGGAACTAAATTGGAAAAACGATTACGTAGAGGAGATAAGGGGATTAATCAACTGGATGAGGCTTGTCGTTTGCATGATATTGCATATTCTAAGAGTAGCTCTGTCTCAGATCGATACGTTGCTGATAAAATTCTAACTGAGCAAGCGTGGAAACGATTTAAAGCAAACGACTCTTCAACGTCTGAAAAGTTAAGCGGCCTTTTGGTCACCAACATGATGAAGGCGAAAACAAAGTTCGGTATGGGTAATAAAGAGAATAAAAAAAAAAAAACTATCCGAGCTAGTAAACAAAAGAAGCAGCCTTGTAAGAAAAATATTTTTAAAAAGGCCATAACTGAAGCAAGAAATGCTATTAAAAGCAATATCAATTGTTGTGGTACAACATCTATAGCAAATATTGCTCTGAAAGCTGCAAAAAATGTTTTTAAAAATAAAAAAAAACAAAATATAACGGGTGATTTTTTAAGAGGCTTAGAACTTTTTTAAAAAAAAAACACAAAAAATTCGAAAAAATGAATGAAATATTTATTTGAATCGATAGTTTGAACCTTGCAATTTAATGTTTAAAGATAATTTCATGCAAATGTTGACCGCGGCTGCGTCTCAGGTAGCCCATCCGCTGAGTCCAATTTTGGCATACTCTTTCACACATATCGGCCGGTATCTCACGAATGAATGCATGGATGTTGGCTTCCAGTGCGTCAATCGAAGCGGGCTTGTCCCTATAGACATTAGCCTTGACATACCCCCACAAAAAATAATCTAATGGTGTCAAATCGCACGATCTAGGCGGCCAATTGACCGGCCCGAAACGTGAAATTAACTGTTCACCAAACTCGCCTCGCAATTGCGCCATTGTTTCGCGTGCTGTGTGGCATGTGGCACCGTCTTGTTGAAACCACATATCATGCAAGTCAAGAACTTCCATTTCGGGCAAAAAAAAGTTTGTTATCATCGCTCGGTAGCGTTCACCATTGACAGTAACGCTGCGATTCGCATCATCTTTGAAGAAATATGGCCCAATAATGCCGCCGGCCCATAAACCGCACCAAACAGTGGCTATTTCGGGATGCATTGATAGCCGTTGCAATGCTTCTGGCTGATCTTCACTCCAAATGCGGCAATTTTGCTTATTTACGTACCCATTCAACCAAAAATGAGCCTCATCGCTGAACACAATTTTTCGATAAAAAAGCGGATCCTCGGCCAGCTTTCCAAGAGCCCATTCACCAAAAATTCGGCGTTGTGGTAGGTCGGCTGGCTTTAGTTCTTGCAACAGCTGTATCTTAAAAGGCTTTACGCCCAAATCCTTCCGCAAAATTTTCCACGTAGTGCTGTAACAAAGGCCTAACTGCTGGGAACGGCGCCGAATCGACATTTCGCGGTCTTCTGTCACACTAGCTGATACGGCCGCAATATTTTCTTCACTACGCACAGTACGTAAACGTGTTGGTGGTTTAATGTCCAACAAAGTAAATTTGGTGCGAAATTTGGTCACAATCTTCCGAATAGACTGCTCAGAAGGTCGAGAATGCCGACCATAAAATGGAAGCAGCGCGCGATGAACATTTCGAACCGAGCACGAATTTTGATAGTAAAATTTAATAATTTGCAAGCGTTGTTCATTTGTAAGACGATCCATGGTTAAATTGCAAACCAAACTGAAGCTGTTTGACAGTGACACAAGGTACTAAACACACGTCAGCTGTCAAAACCAGTGTTGCCAAAACCAAACCAGCTAAAAAATCACCCGTTACAAACTCCAAGAATAATCCCACTTCCAAAGAGAGGTGGTTTTCTTCCATTTCTAGCTCCTATTCTAGCTGGTTTATCAGCTGTTGGATCTTTAACAGGTGGAGTTGCCGGAGTTGCAAAAGCACTCAATGACGTTCATGTTGCTAAAAGAGCTTTTGAAGAAAACAAACGACATTATATGGCTATGGAGGCAGTCGCTATTCAAGGGAAGGGGTTATACTTGAAACCATATAAAAATGGTCTTGGTTTATTTCTAAACACACCTAATACAAAAAACTGATTGATTTACTGCCTAAGAGACCCTTAAATAATCATGATATTCTACGGTTTGGAAAGAAACATCTCAAGCACTTTAGAGGAGTTTTTATGCGAGACTCATTACCAAAAACCTCTACGGATCAAGAGTGTGGCGTTATAAATTTGGATAGTGAAGCTGGTATGGGTACTCATTGGGTAGCATATATTAGAAATAAAAAATATTATATTACAAAGTATTTTGATAGTTTTGGTAATTTAAGACCACCAACTGAAGTAATAGACTATCTTGGTAATCAAATAAATTATAATTATACTCGAGAACAAGATTTTGATACATTTATATGTGGACATTTATGCTTAAGATTTTTATTAGACCAATGTTGAAATGTTTTCAAAAGTTTAAATAAAAAATTAATAAAACCATGTGAACACATCAAAACTGTCTCATTTTTCTTTTAACCAGGATGTCGCTAACATTAACATTAAGTGGTAATGAATCAAGTCTCAATGCAGAATATTTTCCACCAGTTGTACTGAAATCTAATTATGTTTGCGGGCTTATAGATTTTCAAACATATAACTCTATACCAAATGTAGATGAGTTCAATAATTTGATACATGTGGGCGATAATGTTATCTCGCTTCCTATTGGTTCATATGAGATAGAAGATATAAATAATTTGATACACACAAAACTTAATGATATTAACAAAAAAAAAAAAAGTTTAAAAAAAAGTGAATTTAAAATCAAGGCCAATATAAACATTCTAAAATGTGAAATTTTCAGCTCGGAAGATATTGACTTCTCTAAACCGAATTCAATTGGATCTCTTTTAGGATTTAGTAAGAAGCTGCTGAAGGCAAATAGGCAATATGAATCAGATCTCTTCGTCGATATAAATAGAGTTAATGCCATACGCATTGAATGTAATATTATAGATGGAACGTATATTAACAATCAACCTGCGCATATTTTACATGAATTTGCTGTTAAAGTAAGTCCAGGCTATAAAATCATAGAAGTTCCGAAAAATGTCATTTATTTACCCGTGAACGTCAGACGAATAACATCGTTGTGTTTAAAGTTCATAGATCAAGACGAAAAAGTTATAAATTTTAGAGGATAGACATTAACGGCTCGATTACATTTACAACCGCAGCCATGATTGTATATGAAAATATAATTACCACAATCCCATATAAAAACACCGCCGAAAATAATTCATTACTCAATCAAGCTTCGAACTTAGCCACTGTAACACATAATCTTACAAAACATAATCAGGATTTTTTACTCTCATTGGGGTATATCATAAAATATTGAAAATCAAAAACAAAATATAACAATATGTTGAACATTTTCCAAGAGCCTGAAATCTATGAAAGTGTTTCTAAATATGAATATCATACTTACTCACCATATCAAAACAATTTTGAAAAAAATGACATCGTTCAGATTTGCATGCAAAACCAAAATCTTAATGTTCTTCCTTCGGAAAGTTTTCTGTATGTTGAAGGGTCACTATCGAGGACAGATGGAAAAGAAATAGTCAGCACAAGACTTGTAAACAATGCAATGGCTTTTCTCTTCGACGAAATACGTTATGAGCTGAATGGAAAGGAAATTGAATACAATCGAAATGTGGGGATTACAACAACAATCAAAAACTATTTATCGTTGACAAAAAATGAGAGTGATATGCTTTTAAATGCTTCATGGTCTCCTGATTCAGTTATTTATTTGAACCCATTTCATTTTAACTACTAAATTCCATTGAATAAGCTTTTGGGTTTTGCCAAAGATTATAAAAAAATTATTCCCAATGCTCGTCATGATCTAATTCTCACTCGTTCTAGGATGGATGAAAACGCTATAATCTCCTTAACTGATGAAAATGTACAAGTAAAACTACATAAGATACAGTGGAGAGTACCACACGTGACTTTATCAGATTCGATGAAATTAAATCTATAAGTGCAAATAGTTTTATGAAAATTGCTTTTCGAAACTGGGGTCTCTATGAGTATCCCATGTTATCAAGCTCTGACCATCACATCTGGAACATTAAAACAACAACGCAAATAGAAAAACCTCGATACATTGTATTTGCACTACAAACTGCAAAAAATAAAAAAATATCTGCTGATCCTACAACGTTTGACCATTGTGATTTAACAGACTTAAAAGTGTATCTAAACTCTGATGTTTATCCCCATGAAGATCTTAATATTTCTTTCGAAAGAAAAAGATCTAGCTTGTTCTACAAAATGTATACGGATTTTCAAAGAACTTACTACAATAAAACCAACACTGAACCTTTGCTTTCTTGGGATCTATTTAAATCCCGTGCTCCAATTTTTGTTATAGACTGCAGACATCAAAATGAGACTTTGAAAACAGGACCTATCGATACGCGATATATACGAACATCAAAAAACCTTCCTGCAAATACTTCAGCTTATTGCCTCATGCTTCATGATCGGATTATTGAATACAATCCACTTGACCAAGTTGTTAACAGAATTTTCTAAGGATTATTATTATTTTTTTTTTTATTTTTCAATGTAAACCTAAAAATAAAACCAGAAAATATATAAATAAAATACAATATTATTAAAAAAAAAAAAAAGCATGTGTTATTATTCAAGATTTGCTCATTCCATTTATTTTAAATCACCACTTCAAAATAATATAGGAATATCATAACACTTATATGTTTATTCATTTGCTATTAAGGGTAGGAAAGTAGTCATATACAGGATACTCGTATGATCCTAAATGTCGTATTACACATTGCAAAAGGTTTCTTTGGGGTGAAAAGTAACTAATTAAAAGAAGTATTGAGGTAATAATGCATGCTTATATCATATTGATTGCTAATAGTAGAACAATAGAGTTTCCCCCCCGCATTCATTCATGTAGTTAACCTTATCATAAATTTGTATTGTTGTCACTTGGGATATCATCGATGTAAATAAGGAAGCAGTTGGATAAATTTATGTATTGCGATCATCATGAATGCATATTTTAATTGTCGGCATCCATCCCTATAGATAAAATAATGTGTTGACCTTATTGACGTACATTTGTATTCCGCAATGAAAATAACCCTTGGACCATTTTTCAGGATTTTAATGATAAGGGCCAGGGTTAAGTAATATTATTTACATGATGCTAGCAAAGCAATAGATAAAGGAAGTATAGCCCTATTAGACAAATGAATGCTATGATAGTGAGGTATTAGGCTTTTGTTACACTAATTATTACCTCAATCCAGGAAAAATCCTAAAGCAATAGATATATGTAGATGGTCAAGTCCTATTAGTCAGATGAGTGACATGATGGTAACGATGTATCAGGGTCTTGATATATCAATGCACGTATTATAATCGTAAATCTTAATTGCCGGCATTCATAGATCAGAACCCAAATTGGTACCAGTGGTACCGGTGATGCCGGTGATGCCGGTGATGCCGGTGTTCTCGTTCCCTCTAGGGTGATGCCGGTGATGCCGGTGTTCTCGATCCCTCTAGGGTGATGCCGGTGATGCCGGTGTTCTCGTACCCTCTAGTTTATACTACTGTTGACATATTTTTGGAACACACTGTTTTTTTTTTTTATTCTATATCAGCTATCACTGGTGTCAATTTCGTTGAAATCGTTCAGGGAACAACGAAGTTGCAATTTGTTCAGATATTTTTGGAAAATATTTTCTAATTTTTTGTCAAAAATTGTCTAAAACGTCCAATTGTGGAATTGTGGTATGATTTACCAAAATAATTTTTTCAAACCACCTTCATGACATTATGACATCTTTTTTAAAAAAAATATGGTTAATATCGCAGGAAAATAAATCTTTTTAGCTGCACCCTAATGTAATTTTATTTCACTTCACTGAAATGATTACCTATACCTGGTTTGTACGTCCTCGTTTGCATTTTGTTTCCACAAGCCACAACACAAAAGTTCTCAAACCCATTAGTAATACAATTTAAAAAGGAACTATAAGTATCCAAATCCAAAAGAACGACAAGTAATCAAATCCCAAAGTAACGAAAGTAGTAAAAGTAATCAAAGTAATCAAAGTAACCAAAGTAATCAAAGTAATTAAAAGTAATCGTTCCTGGTTAGGTAATCGTTACTCAGAAAAGTAATCGATTACTTTGATTACTTGAAGTAATCGTTACAAGGTAACGATTACTAACGATTGCGTACACCACTAAAGGTTTGGCAAACGCCATAATCGCCGAGCGAAATGGGCCCAGTTCCCTGTTAATTACGAAGGTGGAGCTCCAGCTCATCTTCGATTCATTAAAGAAGAAGAAGTCAGCAGGAGTCGATGGCATATCCAACGTTGTACTTCGACATTTACCTCAAGAAGCAGTAGACATTTATACCACTCTGTTTAACAACGCTCTGAATAATGCATATTATCCAGTGCGGTGGAAGACAGCTGTGGTGCATCCTCTCCCGAAAAAGGGAAAGGACAACTCTAATCCGGCGAATCTCCGGTCGATAAGTCTTCTTCCGAGTATCAGCAAGGTATTCGAAAAAGTTATCAATAAAGCTCTGTCTAAGATGGCAGAGGACAATAATATCATACCGGACAATCAGTTCGGTTTTAAGGCGGGACATGACACCATTCATGCCGCGTCGAAACTCGTTTCTGATGTCAGCATTAGTAAACCACTATTATATATGCTTTATGATATGCTCAATGGCAGAAAGTTTGTTGTCAAAAGTGGCAATGTAACTTCTGCCACAACCTTTAATATTAAAAATGGTCTTCAGCAGGGAGCGGTCAACTCGCCGATTCTATTCAGCATTTACACCAGCGATCTGATAAGTAGTCTAACTCAGGCAATTGCGTATGCCGACGACCTGATTGCGTACAGAACAGCTGCAAAAATCTAGGACATCAGGATTCTCTTGCAGAGCGACTTCGATGAGATTCAACGATATTGTGATGACTGGAAGTTGAAAATCAACTTTCAGAAATCAGAAACTATCTTGTTTAGAACTCCGCTGCGTGGAGTCACAAGGGATACGAGAAAGAACTGGCGCAAGCTGGTGATCGTAGGACCAAATGGACATCCACTGGCGAGTAAAAGTGTAGTAAAGTACCTTGGCATCTGGATGGATCAGTATTTGTATTTCGACAGACATATAAATGCTGCTCTGTCCAGGGCTAGGGGAGCTTTTGCACTGACGAAACTGTTGTTTTATAGCAGCCGGCTGGACAGCAGGGTGAATGTGATTTGCTCAAATAGAAAAGATTCGGGTGTTTGAGAGGCAGTGTCTTCGATGCTGCCTTGGATTGCACAGAACACCAGAGTCGGAGTACAAACATTACTATTCCAACCTGGCTCTATACAACGGGGCCAACATAAACAGGATAGATAACTTCTTGCTGAAGCTTATTCGAGGTCACATTGCAAGAGCGATGTCCTCGTCTAACAGCTTAATTTTCGGGGCTTATTACCCCAACAACGAATACTACGAGAGTGTGCGTCTAAGCGGCTTTATTCCGCCCGATGCATTCCTCCACTTAGACAGTCGAGGGTTGATCCACGATAGAGCGGCGGTTCCGCTAATCTACCACGTCTGCCGGAGAACTGTAGATCGGCGGCTCCTGTACAGTCGGGACGTCCTCGCAAAAGACGGAGCTGAGCACCTTCGGTTCAGTAGGACTGTGTCCGAACGGGACCGAAGAGATAGGGTAAAGCAGGAGAACCAGTTCTGGTGGTTGAAAAACGAAGATGAAGTTCCTTCAGACATTTAATAGTTGACCTTACTATTTTCTTTTGTATGGCCGATTTGCAGAGGCTAAGGTAGTTAGTTTTAAGTAGGGACAGTCAGGGTGGCACAAAAAAAAAAAAAAAAAAAAAAAATATAAAACATACAAAACACAAAAAAATTATAAAATCCACAAAAAAAAAATATATAAAACCGGAAAATGCTTGCTGTGGATGTTCTAGTTTGTAAGCAGGTTGTAACTTGTTTATCATTAGTTGTAAATAGTTTTAAGTAGCTTTAAGTAGTTTTAATTAGTCTTGATTAGTTTTAATTAGCTTTAATTTAATTTTATGTAGTTTGTAAGTTTTATAGTTTTATATAAAACCAAAAAAAAAAATAAAGACAGAGATACCGAGTTTTTTGTAAATTCTTCTCGGTAAAAAATAAAACCCGACCAGGATTTAGTTTTAAGATAGTTTTTAGGCCGAAAGGCATTAGCATTAAGTTACTATAGTTTAACCTAGAGCGCCCGACTGGGGCCAGTTAGTTAGTTTTAAGATATCGATAAGTAGGCTAGTTTTTATGAATTTTTGTCTAGCTTTAAGATAGTTTTAAGAAAATGGAAAATAAAAATGAATTAAAAAAAAAAAAAAAAAAAAAAAAAAAAAAAAAAAAACACCACTAAAGGTGACCTTTATAAGTTCTTCTGGATTTGATCTTTCATCCAACAGTCAAATTAATAACCTTCATCACCTCCCAAAATTCCAAATTTCTAAACATAATCCAGATAAAAATATCAAAGAACCATTAACTATCTTAACGGCTACATAGGTATATAATTTTTAAAATAGAATTTTTTGAACAACTTCTCTCTTATATTTAACAAGGTCCTAAATTGATTTGATAGTGGAGATTTTCAACGTGTTTTTTTTTTCATGAAATAAATAAAATAAATTATAATTATTTATTTATTATAAATAAATTATAAGCTATGCTGCCATCGTCAGTTAGTTTTTTTATAAATAAGAATACAAACAAAATTTGTTGATGGATATTATATACAAATAACTCAATGCAAACAAAATACAAGCTTCACGAACAAATTTATAGAGTGATCTTAAGATCTATTATAAAATGTTTGGAATATCGTAGCTATTCATTGAATTATTTTTATTTTTAAAAATATAAAGAGATTCAAAGGCATCAAACTCATAAGGATTATTTACAATTAATTTCAAATTTTATAGGCTAATGCCGTATTAACACGATTGTTAATAAATTAAAAATTTGCCATAATATTCGTCACTAAAATGAAGCCATGTAAATGCACAGTGACACCATTTTGCAAATAATGACAGTACAATAAAGAATAAACTTGCTCATTCTTTGCCAGCATAATGACAGAGCATCAGAACGCCATTATTTTGCCTTCGTGTAAATGCATGCCAGTGATGATTTGATTTTACCATTATTTTGCCAAATGACGTGAATTAAAGGCAATTTATCACTCGTGTAAATCCGACATAAAATGATGGTTATTATTCAGTATGTGTTGAGCAATACTCGACTTTTCAGGTTCATTGTGTTTTAAATGTGCAAAATGTTCTTTATATCTTTTCATAATTGGTCTTCTGGTCTACCCTACATATTCCTTCCTACAACCGTTACATCCAAAAGAGTTAGTTCTTGATTGTTGAATTTATTCAATTTTGTCTTGTGAGCCACTTATCAGATTTTTGCGCCCTACCTCACTACGTTGGCTCATTTTGATGTTTTATCTATTAAAAATTGGTCCTAATGTTTAAATTTGATCATTTCCTTTCTTCATATTCTTTATTCCTGATAAGGTCTTAGGTTGTAAAATTTCTTAAGTTTTGTTTTCTTCTATGTATGTTTAATAGTCAGATTATCTATAAATTCTTCTGCATTTCCATTTATCTAAGTTATTTTTTGATCTTTTTTATTTCACTGTATTCTCTTTCTTTCATCATTGGGATATTTACTGCTCTCAAATCATTGATAGTGGAAAACTGATATTTTTTGTTCAAATTAATGAAAAGAGTCCGCTGTTAGATATACTCGTATCTTATGAAAGTTTTCGATAAAAATCAAACTCGTAGTTTTCATATTTTCTAATTATAGCTACATCGAAATAATTAAATCTTTAGTTTATTTCTTCTTCGTTAGTAAATTTGATTGTTGGATATTCGGTTCTATTAAGTGAGTTTATTAAACTTGAAAGCTCTTGTTTTTTGACTAAATAGAATTTTTGATTGAACTGAAACCAATTTTCATTCATACATAACTTTGTAAGGTTGGTTAAATCATTAATTTTTTCTTTTCTAAAAAAAAATTGTTTCTAACTGTGGTGACCTGTTATCAGTCATGTTACCGCTGAGGATTTTGAAATGGTCGCAGAAAAAAGGGTCACATGGAAAAAAGTCGCACTAGGATTTTTTTTGTTATAAATAGCAAAATCAATCAGAATACGTTTAAAATGCAAAAAAAAAAGTAAATTTTGTTTGAAGTTTCTTTTCTTTTAGCTGAAAAAAGGAATGCAATCTGAATTCTTAAAAACAAAATTTGGAAAGAAAACTTTGAAAAGTTTTTGAAAAAATATTTTTTACTAAAAATTTTCAAAACTATAAGGAAAAATTAAATTTTCCAAAAACAATATGATCGAATCGAATTAAAAAAAATATTTTGAAATTTTCATTAAAAATTCACAAAATATTTTTCAAAATTTGGAAACCTATAATAATCAATATGTTTTGAAACTTTTTGTATACAGAAATTATTTAAATTTGATTAGCCAATCATCTTCAAAATATCTACTCTGCTGTCGTCATAAGGAAAAAGGGCATGTATCCATTTTGTTAGTATTGAGATTTGAAAATGCATTTTAGTGATTTTGCTTTTCTCGTCTTCAATTTTTTTTTTTAGAACGATTTCTTACTGAGAAAAATATATTATTTAACTACGCACACGCATAAGTTATAGTAATTTTGCCGATGACTTCGAAAGATGAACTTGCCACTTTTAAGCTTAGACACGTAATATGCACAGTCGATCTCGATCTGTGGAAGTGTGCGCACGTTATCGGCTTTCACAGATTTCTTTAACTAAAATCGGAGTGACTTTTCAAAGTTTTAATTTTACCTAGCTATTTTTAATAGTGCAATAGCACAGTGGTAGAGGAGGCCGACCTCAGTCGATCTCGTACTGTGGAAGTGTGTAGACGTTTTCGGCTTCCCAGTTTATTAAAAGTAATTATCTCGGTGGGACATAGTCAAGTTCAATTTTAACCAAGCGATTCCTAATAGTGTTAATAGCACAGAGGAAGAGGTGGCAGACCCACAACCTGAGGATCACGGGTTCGAATCCCAGTCGGGGAAAAATTATTTAGCTGCTTTTTTCCATAATCGAGAAGTCGAAAACTTCATCGAGTGGGAAAAACAGCAAATGGCATCGAACAACACGGCGGGGACATCGAAAGGTGTCCCAGCAACAACAATAAAACCAGCTATGGCACCACCAGCAAAAGCCGTAGCAGCAACAACAACAACCAAGCAAGCGATGGCACCACCAGCCACGCCAACAACAAGTGCCGTAGCAATAACGGCACACCCACCAACGGCAACAACAGCCGACATTAAAAACAAGAGGAGGAAGAGGATTAGCTGTGCGCCGAACCTCGTGAAGCGCCGCTCCACCATCACCTCAGCCCAGCTGCCAGCTGGAGGAAGGAGACGGCGCGCACAGCCAAAACCACAGCAGCAGCAAAAATACAAGAGCAACTGGATACCTCGCCATCCGACGATGACATCGAATATATGTCAGAGGGTGGCGAGGGATTGTATACAACGGGGGACCGCAACAGCAATCTGCTTGTTGACCTCACATCGCCAGAGGCGTCCTCCGAAGAGGAAAACGAGGCGCAAGAATTGGACGAGCAGGCCATCAGCCAAAAAATAGATGTCATTCGGGGGGAGATGGAACGTCTCAATGCCATCGTGACCCCACTGATAGAAGCGCTCAGACAAAAGCAAGAAGCTCGACGCGAAAAGGAGAAGCAGGAGCGCGAGCAGAAAAAAGTGGTGCAGGTGCCAAAAAAGGCAGCGCCACAGCAAGAGCTGCCACAGAAAAACAAACAGCCAGACGGTAATGCTCAAGAGCAGCAGCAACAACAACAAATGCCAAAGGAACAACAACAGCAGCAGCCGACGGAGCAACGGCCGAGAAAACAAATACAACAGCAACAGCAGCAGCAGCAACAAAAACCACAGGAGCAGAGTCAGCAGCAGCGAGGAGAACACCAGCAGCAGCCACAGCCACCCCAAAATAAAAAAGAAAAAGTGCCACCAATAAACACTTACAAAATGGAATTGCAGGAAACTATTGACCTATGTAAGTCGGCCATAGGCCAAAACTTTTTTATTAAACGTTTAAATAAAGATAGGCATACTATCCACTGCTCAACAGTGGCGCAGCATAAAATTATAAAAGAATTGTTAAAGAAATCCACGACTGAGTTCTTCAGTTTTACCCCCAAAGTGGATAAATATCAAACGGTCCTCTTGAAGGGCATAGATTCCTGCACGGAACCACAGGTGCTCTTAAATGAGCTCCGTCAAAAAGCGAGCGACGATCTCGACTTTATCGGGGTCAAGCCGTTCGCTACAGTCAGAGCCAGACGGGAGAAGTCTTTGCCGTTCTTCCTAGTTCAGCTATCGCCCAACAGCAAACTGGATAGGTTGAGGAATATCTCCATCCTCAACTACCAGGTTGTTACTTGGGATAAATTAAAGAGAAGCGGCGACATGCTTCAATGCATGCGCTGCCAAAGGTTTGGCCACGCTGCAGCAAACTGCGAAATGCAGTCACGCTGCGTTAAGTGCGGTGAGGACCACATAAAGGGAGAGTGTAAACTCGGCGAGGAACGGGTCGAAGACATGACCCAGCTGAAATGTGTACTTTGCGGAAAGGAGGGCCACCCTGCTAATTATCGGGGTTGCTCAGCTTTTCAGCAAATTCTGGCAATTCAAGGCCAGCTGACAGGGGTTCACAATCCGATAAAGGAGCAGGCGACTAGGGTAGACTATCTCTACTCTGTCTTGCCTAGCCTAACGCAAATTAGAGGTTAAAGGTGCGCTGTCGGAGAGGCCTCTTAGGATCTTTGCTGTGAATGTAAATTCACTGATTAGGACCGAACGTAGAGCTAATCTTTTCCAATTGTTGAAAGACCAAAGTCCAGATGTGTTTATGGCCAGCGAAACTAAGCTGAACCAGAAACATACGTTGACTAACAACAATTACAATATCGTTAGAAGAGATCGATCCAACTCCACTCAAGGGGGGAGGCGTCGCAATCTTCATACGAAAAGGCATTTATCATAAAGTTATATATAATAGTGATCTGCGCAGATTTCGGCTGTTAGAGGCGTGCATCGTATGCATTCCTCTCCAACAGGGGAAGCGAATGTATGTGATCGCGGCTTATGCACCGGCATCACCTCAGCCAACTGATTTTATGACAGAGCTTGAAAAACTTTTCGAATGTCTACACTTGAGCTTGGAAGAAAATTACTTTCTCATGGCCGGTGATTTGAATGCCAAACACCAAGATTGGGGAAATCAAATTCAAAATCAAAGAGGTATTCATCTTTTCAATTGGATGAGTCGATACAACACTGAGTATGGTGTCGACCTGCTGGCTACGGATCGGCCATCGTTTCCAAGAAGCGGTGCCTATTTGGATCTATTGCTAATAGACGCAAGACTGACAATTACTGACACTGTGGGTCAAAGACCAAGAAACTGCTTACGAACGATCGAGTACGACAGTGATCACTGCGGACTCGCCGCCGTAATACAGCTTCCGAACGAGCTCGTGGAGTTGGATGAGTATGTACCTGTGCATACTTACAATTACAGTAAGGCGCGCTGGCCACGCTTTACCAACGCCTTATCGAGCGAAATCAGTTCGAATAACATATCCCCACCAAATGACAGGAATTTGACAAATAACGAAATAGACCAATACATAGAACAAATGGATGAGACAATCAAACGAACAATGAACAGAACAATACCGAAATACAAGCAACGGGACGCAACCGACATGTATCGAAACCCAACCATTGACGCACTACACAGACAAAAAAGTGGACTGCTGACAAGACTCAAACTCTTGTACCGACGGTTTACTGACCCTCACCATCTGGAGATTAGGACACTGAAGTCGTCGATCAAAACATCAACCAACTAATTAAAGAAAACTATCGCTTGTCAATTAATTTGTATTGGGACAACAAAATTCGGGCCGTTAATGCTAGCGACCCGAGCATGTTTCCTTAAATTAACAAGATATTTAGAAGGAATGATCAGAACGACCTTCCTTGTCTTAAGCTTCAGAGAACGACGGACAACAGAGACGTACTTCTGACAGCAGGAATTGATCCAGAGGACGCCGTCTTGGACGATGACCTCTTTATTGTCGAAGATCCGCAGGAGAAAGTGGAGGCTGTGGGGGCTGCTTTCCAGCAAGTGTACAAGGTGAATGCGTGCATTCGCCCGAATCACGACCTGGAAAACAGAGCCTTGCTCCATCATTTCTACCTTCGGAATGACATCACGCAATGGCGATCAGAGAACCTTGGTTTCACCGGGTTCAATGAAGATCATTTGGCAAACGCCATAATCGCCGAGCGAAATGGGCCCAGTTCCCTGTTAATTACGAAGGTGGAGCTCCAGCTCATCTTCGATTCATTAAAGAAGAAGAAGTCAGCAGGAGTCGATGGCATATCCAACGTTGTACTTCGACATTTACCTCAAGAAGCAGTAGACATTTATACCACTCTGTTTAACAACGCTCTGAATAATGCATATTATCCAGTGCGTTGGAAGACAGCTGTGGTGCATCCTCTCCCGAAAAAGGGAAAGGACAACTCCAATCCGGCGAATCTCCGGTCGATAAGTCTTCTTCCGAGTATCAGCAAGGTATTCGAAAAAGTTATCAATAGAGCTCTGTCTGAGTGGGCAGAGGACAATAATATCATACCGGACAATTAGTTCGGTTTTAAGGCGGGACATGACACTATTCATGCCGCATCGAAACTCGTTTCTGATGTCCAATGGAACAAATCTAAGAAGCAGTGTACGGGTGCCTGTCTGGTTGATTTGGAGAAGGCCTTCGACATCGTATGGTTAGAGGGTCTTTATCTAAAGCTGACCAGACTTGGCATTAGTAAACCACTATTATATATGCTTTATGATATGCTCAATGGCAGAAAGTTTGTTGCCAAGAGTGGCAATGTAACTTCTGCCACAACCTTTAATATTAAAAATGGTCTTCAGCAGGGAGCGGTCAACTCGCCGATTCTATTCAGCATTTACACCAGCGATCTGATAAGTAGTCTAACTCAGGCAATTGCGTATGCCGGTGATCTAATTGCGTACAGAACAGCTCCAAAAGTCGAGGTCATCAGGATTCTTTTGCAGCGTGATTTCGAGAAGATTCAGCGATATTGCGATGACTGGAAGTTGGAAATCAACTTTCAGAAATCAGAAACTATCTTGTTTAGGACTCTGTTGCTTAGTGCCACAAGGGATACGAGAAAAAACTGGTGCAAGCTGGTGATCGTAGGGCCAAATGGACATCCACTGGCGAGTAAAAGTGTAGTAAAGTACCTTGGCATCTGGATGGATCAGTATTTGTATTTCGACAGACATATAAATGCTGCTCTGGCCAGGGCTAGGGGAGATTTTGCCCTGACGAAACGGTTGTTTTATAGCAGCCGGCTTGACAGCAGGGTGAAGGTGATTTGCTACATGGCCCTTATCCGGCCGATGATTGCCTATGGATGCCCGGTTTGGTTCAACGTTGCCCCATCTCAAATGGAAAAGATTCGGGTGTTTGAGAGGCAGTGTCTTCGACGCTGCCTTGGATTGCACAGAACACCAGAGTCGGAGTACAAACACTACTATTCCAACCTGGCTCTATACAACGGGGCCAACATAAACAGGATAGATAATTTCTTGCTGAAGCTTATTCGAGGTCACATTGCAAGAGCGATGTCCTCGTCTAACAGCTTAATTTTCGGGGCTTACTACCCCAACAACGAATACTACGAGAGTGTGCATCTAAGCGGCTTTATTCCGCCCGATGCATTCCTCCACCTAGACAGTCGAGGGCTGATCCAGGATAGAGCGGCGATTCCGCTAATCTACCACGTCGGCCGTAGAACTGTAGATCGGCGGCTCCTTTACAGTCGAGACGTCCTCGCACAAGACGGAGCTGAGCACCTTCGGTTCAGTAGGACTGGGTCCGAACGGGACCGAAGAGATAGGGTAAAGCAGGAGAACCAGTTCTGGTGGTTGAAAAACGAAGATGAAGTTCCTTCAGACATTTAATAGTTGAGCTTGCTATTTTCTTTTGTATGGCCGACTTGCATAGGTTTAGGTAGTAAGTTTTAAGTAGGGACAGTCAGGGTGGCACCAAAAAAAAAAAAAAAAAAAAAATATAAAATCAACAAAAATACAAAAAAATTATAAAAACCGGAAAATGCTTGCTGTGGCTGTTCTAGTTTGTAAGTAGCTTATAAGTAGGTTGTAATAATTAGTTTAAAATTAGTTGTAAGTAGTTTTAAGTAGTTTTAATTATCTTTAATTTAGTTTTATGTAGTTTGTAAGTTTTATATAAAACCAAAAAATAAAGACAATGATACCGAGTTTTTTGTAAATTCTTCTCGGTAAAAAATAAAACCGACCTGGATTTAGTATTAAGATAGTTGTTAGGCCGAAAGGCATAAGCATTAAGTTATTATAGTTTAACTTAGAGCGCCCGACTGGGGCCAGTAAGTTAGTTTTAAGATATTGATAAGTAGGCTAGTTTTTATGAATTTTTGTCTAGCTTTAAGATAGTTCTAAGATAATTAAAAAATAAAAATGAATTTACAAAAAAAAAAAAAAAAGAGGTGGCCGACCGACAACCAGAGGATCACAGGTTCGAGTCCCAGTCGGGCAAAAATTATTTGGCTGCTTTTTTTCACAATCGTGAAGTAGAAAACTTTATCGATTGGGAAAAGCAGCAAATGCAAATCAACACCGCGGGGACATCGAAAGATGCCCCAGCAACAACAATAAAGACAGCTATGGCACCACCAGCTAAAGCCACGGTTAGTGCAGTAGCACCAACAACAACAACAACCAAGTAAGCAATGGCACCACCAGCCATGCCATCAACAAGCGCCGTAGCAACAACGGCAAACCCACCAACAGCACCAACAGCCGATGCAAAAAATAAAAGAAGAAAGAGGATTAGCTGTGCGGTGTACCTTGTTAAGCGCCACTCCACCACCACCTCAGCCCAGCTGCCAGCCGGGGTGAAGGAGATGGCGCGCACAGCCAAAACAACAGCAGCAGCAAAAATCCATCAACAACTGGATACCTCGCCATCCGATGACGACATCGAATATATGTCCAAAGGTGGCGAGGGATTATATACAACGGGGGATTCCAACAGCAACTTGCTTGTTGATCTAACCTCACCAGAGGCGTCCTCCGAAGAGGAAACTGAGGCGCAAATCGCATTTGATGAGCAAGCGATTAGCAAAAAAATTGATGCCATTCGGGGGGAAATGGAAAGGCTCAATTCCATTGTAACCCCTCTAATTCAAGCCCTGAAAAGCAAACAGGAAGCTCGACGAGAACGCGAGAGGCAGGAGTGCGACCTCAAAAAAGTGCTACAGGCGCCACAAAGAGCAGCGCCACAACAAGAGCTGTTAGAGCCAAAGCGAAAGCAAGCTCAACAACAACAACAACAGCAAATACCACAGCAGAACCAAAAAGAGCAGCAATAACAACAGCTACCAAACGAACAAACACAGCAGCAACCGAAGGTGCAACGCACGAAAAAACAGCAGCAACAGCAAGAACAGAAAGTCCAAGAGCGGAGTAACCAGCAGCGGAACGAGCAGCAGCAGGGAGTACACCAGCAGCAGCCACAGCCGCCCCAAAATAAAAAAGAAAAAGTGCCACCCATCAACACTTACAAAATGGAATTGCAGGAAACTATTGACCTATGTAAGTCGGCCATAGGCCAAAACTTTTTTATTAAACGTTTAAATAAAGATAGACATGCTATCCACTGCTCCACAGTGGCGCAGCACAAAATTATAAAAGAATTATTAAAGAAATCCACGACTGAGTTCTTCAGTTTTACCCCCAAAGTGGATAAATATCAAACGGTCCTCTTGAAGGGCATAGATTCCTGCACGGAACCACAGGTGCTCTTAAATGAGCTCCGTCAAAAAGCGAGCGACGATCTCGACTTTATCGGGGTCAAGCCGTTCACTACAGTCTGAGCCAGACGGGAGAAGCGGTCTTTGCCGTTCTTCCTAGTCCAGCTATTGCCCAGCAGCAAACTGGATAGGTTGAGGAGCATCTCCATCCTCAACTACCAGGTTGTTACTTGGGATAAATTAAAGAGAAGCGGCGACATGCTTCAATGCATGCGCTGCCAAAGGTTTGGCCACGCTGCAGCAAACTGCGAAATGCAGTCACGCTGCGTTAAGTGCGGTGAGGACCACATAAAGGGAGAGTGTAAACTCGGCGAGGAACGGGTCGAAGACATGACCCAGCTGAAATGTGTACTTTGCGGAAAGGAGGGCCACCCTGCTAATTATCGGGGTTGCTCAGCTTTTCAGCAAATTCTGGCAATTCAAGGCCAGCTGACAGGGGTTCACAATCCGATAAAGGAGCAGGCGACTAGGGTAGACTATCTCTACTCTGTCTTGCCTAGCCTAACGCAAATTAGAGGTTAAAGGCGCGCTGTCGGAGAGGCCTCTTAGGATCCTTGCTGTGAATGTAAATTCACTGATTAGGACCGAACGTAGAGCTAATCTTTTCCAATTGTTGAAAGACCAACGTCCAGATGTGTTTATGGCCAGCGAAATTAAGCTGAACCAGAAACATACGTTGACTAACAACAATTACAATATCGTTAGAAGAGATCGATCCAACTCCACTCAAGGGGGGGCGTCGCAATCTTCATACGAAAAGGCATAAATCATAAAGTTATATATAATAGTGATCTACGTAGATTTCGGCTGTTAGAGGCGTGTGTCGTATGCATTCCTCTCCAACAGGGGAAGCGAATGTATGTGATCGCGGCTTATGCACCGGATCACCTCAGCCAACTGATTTTTTGACAGAGCTTGAAAAACTTTTCGAAGGTCAACACTTGAGCTTGGACGAAAATTACTTTCTCATGGCCGGTGATTTGAATGCCAAACATTTAGATTGGGGAAATCAAGTACAGAATCCGAGAGGTATTCATCTTTTTAATTGGATGAGTCAGTATAACGCTGAATATCATATAGAACTGCTGGCTACGGATCGGCCATCGGTTCCAAGAAGCGGTGCCTATCTGGATTTATTGCTATTAGACGCAAGACTGACAATTTCTGACACTGTGGGTCAAAGACCAAGGAACTGTTTACGTACGATCGAGTACGATAGTGACCACTGCGGACTCGCTGCCGTAGTACCGCTTCCGAACGAGCTCGTGGAGTTGGATGAGTATGTACCTGTGCATACTTACAATTACAGTAAGGTGCGCTGGCCACGCTTTACCAACGCCTTAACAAGCGAAGTTAGATCGAACAACATATCCCCACCAAATGACAGAAATTTGACAAATAACGAAATAGCCCAATACTTAGAACAAATGGACGAGACAATCAAACGAACAATGAACAGAACAATACCGAAATACAAGCAACGGGACGCAACCGACATGTACCGGAACGCGACCATTGACGCACTACACAGACAAAAAAGTGAACTGCTGACAAGACTAAAACTCTTTTACCGACGGTTTACTGACCCTCACCATCTGGAGATTAGGACACTGAAGTCGTCGATCAAAAACATCAACCAACTAATTAAAGAAAACTATCGCTTGTCAATTAATTTGTATTGGGATAACAAAATTCCGGCCGTTAATGCTAGCGACCCGAGCATGTTTCCCCAAATTAACAAGATATTCAGAAGGACTGATCAGAACGATCTTCCGTGTCTTAAGCTTCAGAGAACGACGGACAACAGAGACGTACTTCTGACAGGAGGAATTGATCCAGAGGACGCCGTCTTGGACGATGACCTCTTTATTTTCGAAGATCCGCAGGAGAAAGTGGAGGCTGTGGGGGCTGCTTTCCAGCAAGTGTACAAGGTGAATGCGTGCATTCGCCCGAATCACGACCTGGAAAACAGAGCCTTGCTCCATCACTTCTACCTTCGGAATGACATCACGCAATGGCGATCAGAGAACCTTGGTTTCACCGGGTTCAATGAAGATCATTTGGCAAACGCCATAATCGCCGAGCGAAATGGACCCAGTTCCCTGTTAATTACGAATGTGGAGCTCCAGCTCATCTTCGATTCATTAAAGAAAAAGAAGTCAGCAGGAGTCGATGGCATATCCAACGTTGTACTTCGACATTTATCTCAAGAAGCAGTAGACATTTATACCGCTCTATTTAACAACGCTCTGAATAATACATATTATCCAGTGCGGTGGAAGACAGCTGTGGTGCATCCTCTCCCGAAAAAGGGAAAGGACAACTCCAATCCGGCGAATCTCCGGTCGATAAGTCTTCTTCCGAAAAAGTTACCAATAGAGCTCTGTCTGAGTGGGCAGAGGACAATAATATCATACCGGACAATCAGTTCGGTTTTAAGGCGGGACATGTCACCATTCATGCCGCGTTGAAACTCGTTTCTGATGTCCAATGGAACAAATCTAAGAAGCAGTGTACGGGTGCCTGTCTGGTTGATTTGGAGAAGGCCTTCGACACCGTATGGTTAGAGGGTCTTTATCTAAAGCTGACCAGACTTGGCATTAGTAAACCACTATTTATATGCTTTATGATATGCTCAATGGCAGAAAGTTTGTTGTCAAGAGTGGCAATGTAACCTCTACATAACCTTTAATTTTAAAAATGGTCTTCAGCAGGGAGCGGTCAACTCGCCGATTCTATTCAGCATTTACACCAGCGATCTGATAAGTAGTCTAACTCAGGCAATTGCGTATGCCGATGATCTAATTGCGTACAGAACAGCTCCAAAAGTCGAGGTGATTCTTTTGCAGCGTGACTTCGAGAAGATTTAGCAATATTGCGATGACTGGAAGTTGGAAATCAACTTTCAGAAATCAGAAACTATCTTGTTTAGGACTCTGTTGCTTAGTGCCACAAGGGATACGAGAAAGAACTGGTGCAAGCTGGTGATCGTAGGGCCAAATGGACATCCACTGGCGAGTAAAAGTGTAGTAAAGTACCTTGGCATCTGGATGGATCAGTATTTGTATTTCGACAGACATATAAATGCTGCTCTGGCCAGGGCTAGGGGAGCTTTTGCCCTGACGAAACGGTTGTCTTATAGCAGCCGGCTTGACAGCAGGGTAAAGGTGATTTGCTACATGACCCTTATCCGGCCGATGATTGCCTATGGATGCCCGGTTTGGTTCAACGTTGCCCCATCTCAAATGGAAAAGATTCGGGTAATTGAGAGGCAGTGTCTTCGACGCTGCCTTGGATTGCACAGAACACCAGAGTCGGAGTACAAACATTACTATTCCAACCTGGTCCTATACGACGGTGCCAACATAAACAGGATAGATAATTTCTTGCTGAAACTTATTCGAGGTCACATTGAAAGAGCGATGTCCTCGTCTAACAGCTTAATTTTCGGGGCTTACTACCCCAACAACGAATACTACGAGAGTGTGCGTGTTACGTTCTAACCGACACCGTGCTTTCGAATTTATTTTCGAGAAGAGTGTAGAACGGAGAGTAAGTCTCAAAATAAAAGAGATCAAAAACGTTTATTATTATTTTATTTATTTCTTATTAATGTTTGGACTATCTAATCTGTTGGTCGATCAACTTAACTCTGACTCTTCAACCATTCTTGAAAATTTGAAGAGTCTTCACCCATAATGATCATCCCCGCCACAAAATATATATTTCCTGCACTGCGGTGCAGGTCATTCGAATTTTTCACACACCGCATATCCAATAACAAGAACTATTTCGTCACTTCCATATTTCGTAAGTCTGCTCTCAATATAGTGCAGTGTACCTCCAGCAGTCATTCATTCATTTAAGCGTTGATATTTGAACCTTCATTCTGTGTAGTACTGTGCTGACCCATATTTGCGGTGTTTGCCCTTGGTAGTGGATATTTGATATCCATTGCCAGGAACACTTGAAATATGTACATATGCATATTGTATATTAGTCAGCTATCAGGCAGAATGAGTGTACTTACAGATGACATGTTTATATGGAGATACACATACGATTCGTCGATATTGTCGGTGGGCAAAAGAATCTTATGAAATAAGTGAGAAACGATCACTATTATGGAAAGCAGATGTGATTCGTGTGAAGAGATGAAGAGAGACCACCATGGATGAATATTAGGTAGGATGATTTGTAGTGCGTCACTACATCCTTCCCCCCTTTGAAAAAGAACATTCAAGGTGAATTTTCTGAAAATGAATGATTTGGTTGAAAAGCCATTTATGTACATATACTAATAGTTAACATTTCAAAATTTATTTAAATATATTTTTAATACATATGTACATATTATTGAAAGAACATTTTTTTTTAACATATATTTTAAGGTTTTTTTTTTCGCAATATTTTTTTTTTCATACATATTTTTTTTGATTTGTTTGTTTTTTTTTATATATATAATTTAATAAAAAAAAAATTTTGATTTTGATCAAAATTCAAATTTTCATAAGTAGTTAATACATTTTTTTTTTTTTATTTTATATAGGTAAATTTTTTTTTTCTATTGAAGATTAAATAAAGCTTATTTTTTTTTTTAGAAAAAGAAAAAAACTTTTTATTCTTAGTTTTAACGTTCTTTCGGAAAAAGAAAGAATTTTTTTTTCTAAACCTTTAAATTTTATATATTTCATTTTAAGGGACTTGTAGTACGGTTAGGGAGGGTTTGTTCGTTTCCTGGATTTCGTTACTATTCTTTACAGGTTTTTGTTTTCGTTTCATACATCGAACTAGGCAGTAAAAACAAAATGCTAAGATCAAGACTAATATTGTATAGATCACTGCATATTGATGTATATCATGGGAGCTAATTGGCAAAAGTGGAGTATTTTCTTCAGACTTAACTGTATTCGCTTTGACATAAGTTTAAGTTCATTCAGGCTTGAGAATTTTACAAGCGCCATCTCATTTTTATTTTTACTGATTACTGCATTTGCACGTAGAAATATACCTATCCACGTGAACAAAATCCTTGGATCCATTTCTGCAAAACGTGAAATATTGTTTTTAACTAGATTTGCTTTTGTGTGTGTGTCTGTGTGTATTGTGTGTGTTTGAAGGATTTATAGAATTTTGTACTATTCGTCAAAAAATTTTAAATTGTTATTGTGAATTACTTTAGTTTTTCTTCCTACTCGAATTATAGTGTTTTCTGTGGATAGTATTTTCATAACTTCATAAGGTCCGACCCACAAGGAGGTTAATTTATTTTGTCTAGCGTTGTTTTTCAAAAGAACTTTGTCACCAACGTTAAAACTTTTGAAGTGTGATTTCTTATCAAAATATTTTTTTGATGCTTCCTTTTTGTGTATAAGGATTTCCCTTGCAGCTTCATACCCATGTTGCAAGCGTGCTCTTAACTCATTAGAATAGTTATTGTAGTTTAGCAAATTTTAGGTGATTATGTTAGTGAGCTAGGGATGTTAGGTGGAAATCCGTAAAGGAGTTCATAGGGTGTGAACCCTGTACTAGAGTGAGGGGTGGTGTTGTAAACGAAAATTGCATAGGGAGTCCATGTGTCCCATGTAAGTGGATCTTTATTAACGTAATATCGTAAATATTCAATTAATGTCTTATGGCTTCGTTCTAGAGCTCCATTAGTTTGTGGGTGATATGGTGCTGTGTTTAATTTTTTTATTTTCAGTAGTGAACACATCTCTTTGAACACGACGCTGAGAAAGTTTGCGCCTTGATCTGTTAATAATGAGGACGGAATGCCGTGCTGGCATACAATTTTTTCAGTAAAAACTCTTGCTACTGTTGAAGCTTCTGCGTTTGGAAGAGCGAGTGCTTCTGAAAATTTTGTAAGGTCGTCTTGAAAGGTTAGTAAATATTTCTGGTCATTATGACCTACGGGCAGGGGGCCAACTATGTCTAAAGCAATTCTTTCAAATGGTCTTGAACTTGTCGTTGTGATCTTCATTGGTAAGGGGGGATTTTTCCTACTTTTATTAAGTTGACATGAAGCGCATTTGCGGATATAGTTCGTAATATCCTGTGTCATTGAAGGCCAATAGTATTTGTATTTGATTCTTTTTAAAGTTCGTGACACACCTTGATGGCCTCCGAAAGGTGAATCATGGTATTCGAAAATAGCCTTTTGTATAGCTTCCGGTTCACTTAGAGTAATTCTTTTGTTAGTATATAAAAAGATCGTTAGGTGTTCTTTCTCGAAGACTTTTTCTCTTAATATTTTGAAATTATTTTTGGTGTTGTTATCTAAGTTTGGTAACGAGAAACCTATTAGCTTAAATTTTTTGTTTTCTATTGTATTTCTTAAGTATTTCAGGCATTTTTCTGTTACAACTTCATCTTTGGAACTTTTAATGGGTACTGGTAATGTGACTACATGATAGAACTCGGTCTCAAGACTTACCTATGTCTGGTTTTACAAAGTTTGGTATTAAATCCCGGAGCACTTTCTCGTCTCGCGAATCTACTGAAGGCAATATTATTACTTTGAGAGGAAGCTTTTTGTCTTGATGGATTTCACCGTCTTTTTCTATTAATGAAAAACTAGAAACTATATGTATTTCTTCTTGAGGTGATTCGATTGATTTTACATGTTTATTAGTTGCATTCATTTCTAATATTTTCTTTTGGTTACGCGTTATTACCATTACATTATCATTTTGTTTGCTAGGTATACGACTTAGTGCGTCTGCATTTGAATTCATTTTACCAGGTTTATATTTTACCGTGTATTCATATTCAGAAAGTAAAATTCTCCATCTAGCTAACCTAGACATTGGGTTTTTTAATTTCATAAGCCATTCTAAAGGCTTATGATCTGTACATACTATGAATTTTTGACCATAGAGGTACGGTCGAAATTGATTAACAGCGAAGACAATGGCTAATAACTCTTTTTCAGTAGTAGTATATTTGGTCTCATGATCGTTCAGTGTTCGACTGGCGAAACAGATTGGTTTGTCTTGTCCAATTTCACCCTGCGAAAGTACAGCGCCTATGCCTACGTCACTGGCGTCTGTTGTAACCACAAACACTTTTTCAAAATCAGGATATATTAGAATTGGAGGATTAATAACTTGTTCTTTTAAAATCCTAAATGCTTCGTCACAAAAGACGTCCCATTTGAACGTGATGTCCTTTTTGAGCAATTTTGTCAAGGGTTTGGCTATACTGGAAAAGTTATTAATGAATCGTCTATAATAGCCCACAAAACCCAAAAATGATTTAATTCCCTTTTGATTTTTCGGCGTAGGATAAGTTTTAACCACTTTGATTTTCTCGGGATCGGGTTTAAGACCTTCTTTAGAAATAATATGTCCTAAGTAAATCAATTCCTTTTTAACAAAATTGCTTTTATCAGGTTGTAGTTTAAGGTTGTTCTCGCGTAGTCGGTCGAAATTATTTTTTAACTTTATATTGTGATCGTTTAGATCGTATCCATACACAACTATATCATCGACGTAAATAAAACAATGTATTCCTTGTAATCCCATTAGTACGTTATTCATCATTATTTGAAAAGAAGCGGGTGCATTTTTTAGACCAAACGGCATACGATTGTATTCGTAATGTCCGTAGGGTGTACTAAAAGCAGTTTTTGGTTTGTCTTCCTCGCTAACCAGAATTTGATGAAACCCCTTAGCGAGATCAAGGGTGCTAAAATACTTTGCTCTGCCTAATTGATCCAAAATGTCAGAAATATTTGGAATAGGATATGCGTCTCCGACTGTAAGTTCATTTAATTTTCGGAAATCTACTACAACTCTCCATCGTTTGGCACCCTGACTATTAGGTTTTTTAGGGACAATCAAAAGTGGGGAGTTCCAAGGACTAGAACTTGGTCTAATTATATCATCTTTCAGCATTTCACTTACTTGTTTTTGAATTTCCTGTTTTTGACTTTCAGGGAGTCTATATGGTCTAACAAACAAGGGTGGTTTACTTATATCCGTTTTTATTTCGTGATACATTATATCAGTATACGTGAGGTGGTCTCCCTCAAAGTGAAAAAGGTCATTGTATTCCCTACATAGTCCTAATATTGTTGTTTTCTCTTCCTCATTACAGTGTTCTAGTTGTATGGAGGAAGTAATTTTTTGTAATCTATTTTTTACGGGATCTTTCTCTGACCTAAGGCTTACGGTATTGAAATTTGAAATGTCATCCCATTCGGAATCAATATTGTTTACATTAATTTTTTCTTCATTTTCGACAGTTTCGGCAAGATATATACCTGGAATTATTTCTTTTTTACATATAATTGCATCTTTGTTGTGCTTAAATGGAATTTTAATTATTTGTTCACAGCGTGGTTTGAGAGTAATATAATTTTCGAATAGATTTCCCTTTTTTATTTTAGAATTTGGGTCGGTAGATCGTGATTCACATAGCGACTCATCACGGCTCTGGCTATAGGCCCCGTTCATAGAATTGCATGTTTCTCCTAGATGCTTGCCTCCATTATCCGTAGATAATGGCTCCCTTTCCTCGACTAAATTGGTTTTTAACTGTGGAACCACTAAAGATTTTTCTTTGTAATTTACCACGCACTTAAATTTTGATAGGAAGTCGTTTCCTATTATACCGTCATAGGGTAGATTTATCTGATCGGTAAGAATGTGGAAAGGATGTTTCAAGATCATCGTGTCATCTGCAGACTTAAATTCTAAATTACTATATATCATCCCCAGAGTTTGTAATGACTCCCTGGCTATGGTTGATATAGTGTAGAATTCATTATTGCTTTCCAAAGAATAAGTATTCTTTAAAAGAGAAATGTCTGCTCCCGTGTCAATAAGAAGCGTGGTATATTTTTTTTTTGATGGACTTAACTGTAGACGTATCGTTGGCTCTCTGAATTCAGGGCAGAACGATACGTGGAACTTAAGGTTTAGTTCTTGTTCTGGTGTATATCGGCTGTAGTAATAATTCGAGAGGGGTTGCCGCTTATCTCCTCCCAAACACATTCGTTTCCCGAATTATGTTGCTTAGGATAAAAGTCCTCATCCGAGTGCCAATTACTTTATCCTGGTGTTATGTTGTAGTGTCGGACATTATTTTCAAATGGATTTCTTCTACTATCCCCTTCTTGATTATTGCTGTACGAGTGAGTTCGATTTGCGTAAGCTCTGCAATTGTTTATAGAGTGATTGGGTTTTTTACAATTATCACAGGTCAAAAAGTGTGTTTCCTTTTTTAAGGGTTTATCCTTAGAAAAACTGGGAAACTGTGTGTTTTTGTAACAGGTATCTTGTGTATGCCCCTGTTTACCACAGATATTACAAAACCTTGCCGTTTAGCTATTAACGGGACTCGTATAGCTAGAAAAGGAAGAGCTGTGGCTTATACGAGCGGCATGACCTTCAGCATGGGCTATGGTTTTTTTAGATCGACCCCTCCATAAGCTTTCGCTATAAGCTTTACCTGCTCGTTCTTTAAACCATCCTCAAAAGACTTGGATTGCTAGCTTCCGATTTTCTGCTACAAGGAATGCTCTTACAGTGTCATCGCTGCTTGTGGCAAAAGTAGCGGAGTTAAGACAATTAAGGGCTGCTAGAACACACTCACCAAATTCTTTAACAGTTTCTTTGAAATGTTGTTTTATAGTGACCAGTTCATTGTGAGCAGATGACCGAGTTTTCACCTCCTTGAACTCAGCCTCTAACTTTTCTTTAAGGCTCTTCCAAGTAAGGATGGAGTGGTATTGTGTTAACTCAAAGGCAGGGCCATGTAGCCTAGTTTTCACAATTTCCAAAAATGTCGGTTGGTCAGTGTCTTTAATTGAACAGAAGAGGATATCTCCGCATGATATGAATTTAGCCAATTCTGTTGGTTTTCCATCAAAAACGGGAATGATGCTGAAAACATCAGTTATCCCTATTTTTATGTCCATTTCTATATTTTTCCCTACAGACTGTTCAGAAGAATACAAAGGTAGATTTGTAAAGAGATCAGCAAAAGTGTTGGCCTCTTTAGTTGCCTTTCTCGTAATTTGTAAATGAGGAATTTTCGTAACGAATTCAGAATTGGAGGGAGAGAAACAAAAAGGGTTAAGGAAAAGGACGAAATATATAGGTACAGCAAGAAATAAGTTATGTGTATACAAAATAAATATTAGAAAAAGTTTTTTTTTCTTTTACCTTACAAAAATATATTTGTTTGTTGTGCTACTGTTGCTGTTGTTGTGCTACTGTTGCTGTTGTTGTGCTACTGTTGCTGTTGTTGTGCTACTGTTGCTGTTGTTGTGCTACTGATGCTGTTGTTGTTGTGCTACTGTTGATGTTGTTGTTGCCAGGCAAGCTTCGCGCCCTATAGCTGATTATTACAACCTGGTCTTTTTATCACTGCCTTATTTTTGCCTCCGGCGTCCGCTAGGGAGTGCGCCAGGTCTAATTTTTATAGGTCTTTTTTTTTCTCCACTGCCTAAATCTTAAGGACTTTTTTTTTTTCACTGCCTAAATTTTTAGGACTTTTCACACAGATAAAAATATAAAACTTTCTGGTGTTTAGCCCCAGAACGCCTCAAGAATGTTTCTTGTATTTGGGATTTTTATTAAGGTATCCCACCGCTGCCACCAAATGTTACGTTCTAACCGACACCGTGCTTTCGAATTTATTTTCGAGAAGAGTGTAGAACGGAGAGTAAGTCTCAAAATAAAAGAGATCAAACACGTTTATTATTATTTTATTTATTTCTTATTAATGTTTGGACTATCTAATCTGTTGGTCGATCAACTTAACTCTGACTCTTCAACCATTCTTGAAAATTTGAAGAGTCTTCACCCATAATGATCATCCCCGCCACAAAATATATATTTCCTGCACTGCGGTGCAGGTCATTCGAATTTTACACACACCGCATTTCCAATAACAAGAACTATTTCGTCACTTCCATATTTCGTAAGTCTGCCCTCAATATAGTGCAGTGTACCTCCGGCAGTCATTCATTCATTTAAGCGTTGATATTTGAACCTTCATTCTGTGTATTACTGTGCTGACCCATATTTGCGGTGTTTGCCCTTGGTAGTGGATATTTGATATCCATTGCCAAGAACACTTGAAATATGTACATATGCATATTGTACATTAGTCAGCTATCAGGCAAAATGAGTGTACTTACTGATGACATGTTTATATGGAGATACACATACGATTCGTCGATATTGTCGGTGGGCAAAAGAATCTTATGAAATAAGTGAGAAACGATCACTATTATGGAAAGCAGATGTGATTCGTGTGAAGAGATGAAGAGAGACCACCATGGATGAATATTAGGTAGGATGATTTGTAGTGCGTCACTACATGCGTCTAAGCGGCTTTATTCCGCCCGATGCATTCCTCCACCTAGACAGTCGAGGGTTGATCCAAGATAGAGCGGCGGTTCCGCTAATCTACCATGTCTGCCGGAGAACTGTAGATTGGCGGCTCCTGTACAGTCGGGACATCCTCGCGCAAGACGGAGCTGAGCACCTTCGGTTCAGTAGGACTGTGTCCGAACGGGACCGAAGAGATAGGGTAAGGCAGGAGAACCAGTTCTGGTGGTTGAAAAACGAAGATGAAGTTCCTTCAGACATGTAATAGTTGACCTTGCTATTTTCTTTTGTATGGCCGACTTGCATAGGCTTAGGTAGTTAGTTATAAGTAGGGACAGTCAGGGTGGCACAAACAAAAAAAAAAAAAAAACAGAAAAACACAAAAAAAATTATAAAATCCACAAAAATACAAAAAAAAATTATAAAACCGGGAAATGCTTGCTGTGGCTGTTCTAGTTTGTAAGTAGTCTGTAAGTAGCTTATAAGTAGGTTGTAATCAGTTTATAATTAGTTGTAAATAGTTTTAAGTAGCTTTAAGTAGTTTTATTTAGCTTTAATTTAGTTTTATGTAGTTTGTAAGTTTTTTATAAAACCAAAAAAAAATAAAGACAGAGATACCGAGTTTTTGTAAATTCTTCTCGGTAAAAAATAAATCCGACCTGGATTTAGTATTAAGATAGTTCTTAGGCCGAAAGGCATTATCATTAAGTTATTATAGTTTAACTTAGAGCGTCCGATTGGGGCCAGTAAGTTAGTATTAAGATATTGATAAGTAGGCTAGTTTTTATGAAGTTTTGTCTAGCTTTAAGATAGTTTTAAGAAAATTGAAAATAAAAATGAATTTGAAAAAAAAAAAAAAAAAAAAAACACGTAATATGCAGAGGCACATAAGCAATAACTTGCTTGAAATTTACAGTTTGCAGTTGGAGAGTTTTTCACGCTATTAATAATTCCTTTCTGTTCCTTTTTATATTTAAGACCGTACTTATTCTAGGACACAAACAAAATTTATTTAAAGCGTAGGAGTTGTTTATGAGAAAAATGAAATTTTCTTCTACGGTTATTTAACAATTCAATCAATTATTTGTTATTATATCTATTAACGGTTATTGAACATCTGTTTTTAAGACACCGTTATTTTTGCATAAAAGTATTTATTTTAAATGTGCTAAAGTGTTAAAAAGTCGTTAACTCCTAAGTTTAAAAAAAAATGCCAGGGTCGTTTTGGAAATATTCATAATCCAACAATTGCTATACTAAAAAACAATTTTTAAATCAGTCTCGCCGGTTTTGTAAAATTAAACCTGAATAATATCAAGGTCGTTGCATATGCCGATGACATTGTGTTAATGACCTTGGGAAAATTCACCCCTACACTATGCGAGCTCCTACAAACGGTCCTTTGAGAAGCTCAATAATTGGGCCAGCAGCTGCGGACTTTGTTTAAATCCAAAGAAGACAGAACTGGTAATGTTAACGAGGAAACATAATATAACAAAGACCCGCCCACCATTAATGGAATTCCGTTAAAGGTTTCGGGCACTGCCAAATATCTTGGTGTTGTACTTGATCGTAAACTAAAATGGAAAGAAAATATTAAAGAAAGAAGGAAAAAAGCTTCAATAGCATTCTACTCCTGCATTAGAATTGTTGGCAAAAGATGAGGTCCCTGCCCCAGAACAATTCGTTGGATGTACACAGCCATAATAAGGCTTATTCTTGCGTACGCATGCATGATTTGGTGACCTGCCTTAGATAAGGAAACTAATCAAAAAGACATGACAAGAATCCAAAAAAAATAGCGTGTATCGGCGCAACCAGTGCTATGAGAACTACTCCAGCCGCAGCCCTAGAAACTTTCCTTTCATAGCCCCACCTGATCTGTTTACAACAGAAATGGCGGCCAAAAGTGCTTTAAGACTCAAACTGTCCAAGAATTGGAAAAAAAGGCTATTACGGTCATAGAATGATAACTAACTCAGTCGATCTTGAACTGCGGAGGTGAGCAAACGTTAGGCGACTTTCAGTGTATCCAAATTAAAACAATCGTGTGTGCGGAAGTATAAGTTAAGCCAAGCCTTTATTAACAGTGCCAATAGCACAGAGGTTGTGGTGGCGAACCCAGTCGATCTCGTACTGTGGAAGTGTTAAGAAGTTTTTGACTTCCCCAGTTTATTTAAATTAAATATTTCGGAGTGACCAGTTAAAGTTTATTTACAGTGAAGCTTTGTTCAGTAGTGCCAATAGCACAAAGGAAGAGGTGGCAGACCCACAACCTGAGGATCACGGGTTCGAGTCCCAGTCGGGCAAAAATTATTTGGCTGCTTTTTTTCACAATCGTGAAGTAGAAAACTTCATTGAGTGGGAAAAGCAGCAAATGCAAACTAACAACACCACGGGGACATCGAAAGGTGCCCCAGCAACAAAAGCCAGCTATGGCACCACCAGCCAAAGCTACGGTCAGTGCCGTAGCAACAACAACAACCAAGCGAGCGATGGCACCACCAGCTAAGCCGTCAACAATTGCGTAGCAACGGCAAAACAAACAACGGTACCAAGAGCCGATGCCAAAAACAAGAGGAGGAAGAGGATAAGCTGTGCGCCGAACCTCGTCAAGCGCCGCTCCACCACCACCTCAGCCCAGCTGCCAGCCGGGGTGAAGGAGACGGCGCGCACAGCCAAAACTACAGCAGCAGCCAAAATCCATCAACAACTGGATACCTCGCCATCCGATGACGACATCGAGTATATGTCTGAAGGTGGCGAGGGATTATATACAACGGGAGATTCCAATAGCAACTTGCTTGTGGATTTAACTTCACCAGAGGCGACCTCCGAAGAGGAAAATGAGGCGCAAGAAGAAATAGATGAGCAGGCCATCAGCCAAAAAATAAATGTCATTCGGGGGGAGATGGAACGTCTCAATTCCATTGTGACCCCACTAATAGAAGCTCTCAAAAGCAAGCAAGAAGCTCGACGCAAAAGAGAGAAACAGGAGCGCGAGCAGAAAAAAGTGGTCCAATCACCAAAAAAAGCAGCGCCAGAGCAAGACCTGCCATCGAAAACAAAGCAGCAGGATCTAAATCCAAAAGAACAGCTGCAACAACAACAGCTGCCAATTGAACAACAACAGCAAAAGCCGAAGGAGCAACGTTCAAAAAAGCAAATGCAACAGCAACAACAACAGCAGCAGCAACAGCAACATAAACCACAGGAGCGGAGTCAGCAGCAGCAGGGAGATCACCAGCAGCAGCCACAGCCACCCCAAAATAAAAAAGAAAAGGTGCCACCTACAAATACATACAAAATAAAACTTCAGGAAACCATTGATCTATGTAAGTCGGCCACAGACAAAAAATTTTAAAAAGAAGATTAAGTAAAGATAGACACGCTATCCACTGCTCCACAGTGGCACAGCACAAAATTATAAGAGAATTATTAAAGAAATCCACGACTGAGTTCTTCAGTTTTACCCCCAAAGTGGATAAATTCCAGACAGTCCTCTTGAAGGGCATAGATTCCTGCACGGAACCTCAGGTGCTCTTAAATGAGCTCCGTCAAAAAGCGAGCGACGACTCGATTTTATCGGGATCAAGCTGTTCGCTACAGTCAGAGCCAGACGAGAGACGGGAGAAGCAGTCTTTGCCGTTCTTCCTAGTTCAGCTATCGCCCAGCAGCAAACTGGATAGGTTGAGAAGTATCTCCGTCCTCAACTAACAGGTTGTTACTTGGGATAAACTAAAGAGACGCGGTGACATGCTTCAATGCATGCGCTGCCAAAGGTTTGGCCACGCTGCAGCAAACTGCGAAATGCAGTCACGCTGCGTTAAGTGTGGTGAAGACCACATAAAGGGGGAGTGTAGGCTCGGAGAGGAACGGGTCGAAGACATGACCCAGCTTAAATGTGCACTTTGGGGAAAGGAGGGGCACCCTGCTAATTATCGGGGTTGCTCAGCTTTTCAGCAAATTCGTACCAATAAAGCGGCTAAGCAGACAGCTGTAGAGATACGCCCATCAACGCGTGCTCCTACAGCAACGCCCGTTAATCCCCAAATTTCCTACGACCAAATGGCGGCAGGGAAGGGAAAAACGGTACAGCCTGCAGCTAAGGTAGCCCAACCGGCCCTAGTGCCAAAGGCGCCGGACGCTCAGGCCGAAATAAGAAGCATGTTGCTGGCAATTCAAGGCCAGTCTACAGGACTTCATAACCAGATAAAGGAGCAGGCGACTAGGGTAGACTATCTCTACTCTGTTTTGCCTATCTTAACGCAAATTAGAGGTTAAAGGTGCGCTGTCGGAGAGGCCTCTTAGGATCCTTGCTGTGAATGTAAATTCACTGATTAGGACCGAACGTAGAGCTAATCTTTTCCAATTGTTGAAAGACCAAAGTCCAGATGTGTTTATGGCCAGCGAAACTAGGCTGAACCAGAAACATAAGTTGACTAACAACAATTACAATATCGTTAGAAGAGATCGACCCAACTCCACTCAAGGGGGGAGGGCGCCGCAATCTTCCTACGAAAAGGCATTAATCATAATGTTATATATAATAGTGATCTGCACAGATTTCGGCTGTTAGAGGCGTGCATCGTATGCATTCCTCTCCAACAGGGGAAGCGAATGTATGTGATCGCGGCTTATGCACCGGCATCACCTCAGCCAACTGATTTTATGACAGAGCTTAAGAAACTTTTCGAATGTCTACACTTGAGCTTGGAAGAAAATTATTTTCGCATGGCCGGTGATTTGAATGCCAAACACCAAGATTGGGGAAACCAAATTCAAAATCAAAGAGGTATTCATCTTTTCAATTGGATGAGTCGATACAACACTGAGTATGGCGTCGAACTGCTGGCTACGGATCGGCCATCGTTTCCAAGAAGCGGTGCCTATCTGGATCTATTGCTAATAGACGCAAGACTGACAATTACTGACACGGTGGGTCAAAGACCAAGAAACTGTTTACGAACGATCGAGTACGACAGTGATCACTGTGGACTCGCCGCCGTAATACAGCTTCCGAACGAGCTCGTGGAGTTGGATGAGTATGTACCTGTGCATACTTACAATTACAGTAAGGTGCGCTGGCCACGCTTCACCAACGCCTTATCGAGCGAAATCAGTTTGCCAAATGACAGGAATTTGACAAATAACGAAATAGACCAATACATAGAACAAATGGATGAGACAATCAAACGAACAATGAACAGAACAATACCGAAATACAAGCAACGGGACGCAACCGACATGTATCGAAACGCAACCATTGACGCACTACACAGACAAAAAAGTGGACTGCTGACAAGACTAAAACTCTTTTACCGACGGTTTACTGACCCTCACCATCTGGAGATTAGGACACTGTCGTCGATCAAAAACATCAACCAACTAATTAAAGAAAACTATCGCTTGTCAATTAATTTGTATTGGGATAACAAAATTCCGGTCGTTAATGCTAGCGAACCGAGCATGTTTCCCCAAATTAACAAGATATTTAGAAGGAATGATCAGAACGACCTTCCTTGTCTCAAGCTTCAGAGAACGACAGACAACAGAGACGTACTTCTGACAGCAGGAATTAATCCAGAGGACGCCATCTTGGACGATGACCTTTTTATTGTCGAAGATCCGCAGGAGAAGGTGGAGGCTGTGGGGGCTGCTTTCCAGCAAGTATACAAGGTGAATGCGTGCATTCGCCCCAATCATGACCTGGAAAACAGAGCCTTGCTCCACCACTTCTACCTTCGGAATGACATAACACAATGGCGATCAGAGAACCTTGGTTTCACCGGGTTCAATGAAGATCATTTGGCAAACGCTATAATCGCCGAGCGAATTGGGCCCAGTTCCCTGTTAATAACGAAGGTGGAGCTACAGCTCATCTTCGATTCATTAAAGAAGAAGAAATCAGCAGGAGTCAATGGCATATCCAACGTTGTACTTCGACATTTACCTCAAGAAGCAGTAGACATTTATAGCACTCTGTTTAACAACGCCATTCATGCCGCGTCGAAACTCGTTTCTGATGTCCAATGGAACAAATCTAAGAAGCAGTGTACGGGTGCCTGTCTGGTTGATTTGGAGAAGGCCTTCGACACCGTATGGTTAGAGGGTCTTTATCTAAAGCTGACCAGACTTGGCATTAGTAAACCACTATTTATATGCTTTATGCTATGCTCAATGGCAGAAAGTTTGTTGTCAAGAGTGGCAATGTAACCTCTACATAACCTTTAATATTAAAAATGGTCTTCAGAAGGGAGCGGTCAACTCGCCGATTCTATTCAGCATTTACACCAGCGATCTGATAAGTAGTCTAACTCCAGCAATTGCGTATGCCGATGATCTAATTGCGTACAGAACAGCTCCAAAAGTCGAGGTCATCAGGATTCTTTTGCAGCGTGACTTCGAGAAGATTCAGCAATATTGCGATGACTGGAAGTTGAAAATCAACTTTCTCAAATCAGAAACTATCTTGTTTAGAACTCCGTTGCTTAGAGCCACAAGGGATACGAGAAAGAACCGGCGCAAGCTGGTGATCGTAGGGCCAAATGGACATCCACTGGCGAGTAAAAGTGTAGTAAAGTACCTTGGCATCTGGATGGATCAGTATTTGTATTTCGACAGACATATAAATGCTGCTCTGGCCAGGGCTAGGGGAGCTTTTGCCCTGATGAAACGGTTGTCTTATAGCAGCCGGCTTGACAGCAGGGTGAAGGTGATTTGCTACATGACCCTTATCCGGCCGATGATTGCCTATGGATGCCCGGTTTGGTTCAACGTTGCCCCATCTCAAATGGAAAAGATTCGGGTGTTTGAGAGGCAGTGTCTTCGACGCTGCCTTGGATTGCACAGAACACCAGAGTCGGAGTACAAACATTACTATTCCAACCTGGTCCTATACAACGGTGCCAACATAAACAGGATAGATAATTTCTTGCTGAAACTTATTCGAGGTCACATTGCAAGAGCGATGTCCTCGTCTAACAGCTTAATTTTCGGGGCTTACTACCCCAACAACGAATACTACGAGAGTGTGCGTTTAAGCGGCTTTATTCCGCCCGATGCATTCCTCCACCTAGACAGTCGAGGGTTGATCCAAGATAGAGCGGCGGTTCCGCTAATCTACCATGTTTGCCGGAGAACTGTAGATTGGCGGCTCCTGTACTGTCGGGACATCCTCGCGCAAGACGGAGCTGAGCACCTTCGGTTCAGTAGGACTGTGTCCGAACGGGACCGAAGAGATAGGGTAAGGCAGGAGAACCAGTTCTGGTGGTTGAAAAACGAAGATGAAGTTCCTTCAGACATTTAATAGTTGACCTTACTATTTTCTTTTGTATGGCCGACTTGCATAGGTTTAGGTAGTAAGTTATAGGTAGGGACAGTCAGGGTGGCACAAACAAAAAAAAAAAAAAATAGAAAAACACAAAAAAAAATTATAAAATCCACAAAAATACAAAAAAAAATATAAAACCGTGAAATGCTTGCTGTGGCTGTTCTAGTTTGTAAGTAGTCTGTAAGTAGCTTATAAGTAGGTTGTAATCAGTTTATAATTAGTTGTAAATAGTTTTAAGTAGCTTTAAGTAGTTTTAATTAGCTTTTATGTAGTTTGTAAGTTTTTTATAAAACCAAAAAAAATAAAGACAGAGATACCGAGTTTTTGTAAATTCTTCTCGGTAAAAAATAAAACCGACCTGGATTTAGTATTAAGATAGTTCTTAGGCCGAAAGGCATTATCATTAAGTTATTATAGTTTAACTTAGAGTGTCCGATTGGGGCCAGTAAGTTAGTATTAAGATATTGATAAGTAGGCTAGTTTTTATGAAGTTTTGTCTAGCTTTAAGATAGTTTTAAGAAAATTGAAAATAAAAATGAATTTGAAAATAGAAAAATAAAAAAAAAAACACGTAATATGCAGAGGCACATAAGCTATAACTTGCTTGAAATTTACAGTTTGCAGTTGGAGAGTTTTTCACGCTATTAATAATTCCTTTCTGTTCCTTTTTATATTTAAGACCGTACTTATTCTAGGACACAAACAAAATTTATTTAAAGCGTAGGAGTTGTTTATGAGAAAAATGAAATTTTCTTCTACGGTTATTTAACAATTCAATCAATTATTTGTTATTATATCTATTAACGGTTATTGAACATCTGTTTTGAAGACACCGTTATTTTTGCATAAAAGTATTTATTTTAAATGTGCTAAAGTGTTAAAAAGTCGTTAACTCCCAAGTTTAAAAAAATGCCAGGGTCGTTTTGGAAATATTCATAATCCAACAATTGCTATACTAAAAAATAATTTTTAAATCAGTCTCGCCGGTTTTGTAAAATTAAACCTGAATGATATCAAGGTCGTTGCATATGCCGATGACATTGTGTTAATGACCTTGGGAAAATTCACCCCTACACTATGCGAGCTCCTACAAACGGTCCTTGGAGAAGCTCAATAATTGGGCCAGCAGCTGCGGACTTTGTTTAAATCCAAAGAAGACAGAACTGGTAATGTTAACGAGGAAACATAATATAACAAAGACCCGCCAACCATTAATGGAATTCCGTTAAAGGTTTCGGGCACTGCCAAATATCTTGGTGTTGTACTTGATCGTAAACTAAAATGGAAAGAAAATATTAAAGAAAGAAGGAAAAAAGCTTCAATAGCATTCTACTCCTGCATTAGAATTGTTGGCAAAAGATGAGGTCCCTGCCCCAGAACAATTCGTTGGATGTACACAGCCATAATAAGGTTTATTCTTGCGTACGCATGCATGGTTTGGTGGCCTGCCTTAGATAAGGAAACTAATCAAAAAGACATGACAAGAATCCAAAAAAAATAGCGTGTATCGGCGCAACCAGTGCTATGAGAACTACTCCAGCCGCAGCCCTAGAAACTTTCCTTTCATAGCCCCACCTGATCTGTTTACAACAGAAATGGCGGCCAAAAGTGCTTTAAGACTCAAACTGTCCAAGAATTGGAAAAAAAGGCCATTACGGTCATAGAATGATAACTAACTCAGTCGATCTTGAACTGCGGAGGTGAGCAAGCGTTAGGCGACTTTCAGTGTATCCAAATTAAAACAATCGTGTGTGTGGAAGTATAAGTTAAGCCAAGCATTTATTAACAGTGCCAATAGCACAGAGGTTGTGGTGGCGAACCGAGGTGCGTAGGGTATCGGGTTCAAGTCCCAGCCAGGCAATAAATTTATTGAAGCTTTTTTTCACAATAGAGAAGTTGTTAACTTTTTTGCGTGGGAAAACAAGCTGATGGAGAAAGAGAACATTGCGGGGTCATCGAAAGGTGCCCCAGCAACGGCAAATTTGACAACGGCAACATCAGGCGATGTACCAAAGAAAAGGAGAAAGCGGATTCGCTGCGTACCAAATCTTGTGAAGCGTCGTTCCACAGCCACTTTAGCTAAGCTGCTAGCTGGAGTGGAAGGGATGGAGTCCACAGAGACGAAGATAACGGCAGCAGGAATTCAATATCAATTAAATACCTCACCATCTGATGATGACGGCATCCAATATATATCCGAAGATGGGGAGGGACAGTACACCGGAGACAGCAATGTGTTTGTTGATCTCTCAACCACAGAGGCGTTGTCAGAAGAAGACGACAACGAAAAAGAGGAGCAGGTTCTCCAAAATACTATTGGGGCAGTTGAGGAAGAAACCTCACGCCTCAGAGCTAAACTCGAACCCCTTGTTCTGGCCCTGAAAAAGAAACAGGAAGCGCGCCGTGAGAAGGTGCGAAAAAAAATGAAGATAAGCAGCAACAAAAAGTAGTGCAACAACAACAAACGCAGTCTGTTAAGCAACAACAAGAGCAGCAACAGCAAAGACAACAACTAAACCAACAACAAAACCAAAAACAACAACAAGTGAAAAAGCAGCAACAACCACTACAAAAACAAAAGCAACAACAGCACAATGCTCAGCTGTCAAAACTACAAAGAAAGCAGCAGCAACAACAACCACAACAACAACAACAGCAACAACAACAACAGCAGCAGCAACACCAACAACAACAAAAGCAACATCAGGAGCAGAAACAAAAACAAATGCAGCAGAGAGAACACCAGCAGCAGCCACAGCCGTCGCTAAACAAGAAAGAAAGGGTGCCACCGATTAACACCTATAAGATGGACCTTAAGGACACAATAGAACTATGTAAGTCGGCCATAGGCAATAATTTTATTATTAAACGTTTAAGTGGTGATAGACACGCTATTCACTGTTATACGGTGAAAGATCACAAAATAATTAAAGATTTATTGAAAGCATCAACTACTGAATTCTTCAGCTTTACCCCGAAGGTAGACAAGGTTCAGAAGGTCCTTCTGAAGGGCATAGATTCCTGCATGGAACCAGAGGTGCTCCTAAGTGAGCTCCGTCAAAAAGCGAACGACGATCTCGACTTTATCGGGGTCAAGCCGTTCGCTACAGTCAGAGCCAGAAGCGGTCTCTACCATTCTTCCTGGTTCAACTCTCGCCCAGCAGCAATCTCGATAGTCTGAAGAGTATCTCCGTCCTCAACTACCAGGTTGTAACTTGGGATAAACTAAAGAGACGCAGTGACATGCTTCAATGCATGCGCTGCCAAAGGTTTGGCCACGCTGCAGCAAACTGCGAAATGCAGCCACGCTGCGTTAAGTGTGGTGAAGACCACATAAAGGGGGAGTGTAGGCTCGGAGAGGAACGGGTCGAAGACATGACCCAGCTTAAATGTGCACTTTGGGGAAAGGAGGGGCACCCTGCTAATTATCGGGGTTGCTCAGCTTTTCAGCAAATTCGTACCAATAAAGCGGCTAAGCAGACAGCGGTAGAGATACGCCCATCAACGCGTGCTCCTACAGCAACGCCCGTTAATCCCCAAATTTCCTACGACCAAATGGCGGCAGGGAAGGGAAAAACGGTACAGCCTGCAGCTAAGGTAGCCCAACCGGCCCTAGTGCCAAAGGCGCCGGACGCTCAGGCCGAAATAAGAAGCATGTTGCTGGCAATTCAAGGCCAGTCTACAGGACTTCATAACCAGATAAAGGACCAGGCGACTAGGGTAGACTATCTCTACTCTGTTTTGCCTATCTTAACGCAAATTAGAGGTTAAAGGCGCGCTGTCGGAGAGGCCTCTTAGGATCCTTGCTGTGAATGTAAATTCACTGATTAGGACCGAACGTAGAGCTAATTTTTTCCAATTGTTGAAAGACCAAAGTCCAGATGTGTTTATGGCCAGCGAAACTAAGCTGAACTAGAAACATAAGTTGACTAACAACAATTACAATATCGTTCTCAAGGGGGGGGCGCCGCAATCTTCATACGAAAAGGCATTAATCATAAAGTTATATATAATAGTGATCTGCACAGATTTCGGCTGTTAGAGGCGTGCATCGTATGCATTCCTCTCCAACAGGGGAAGCGAATGTATGTGATCGCGGCTTATGCACCGGCATCACCTCAGCCAACTGATTTTATGACAGAGCTTAAGAAACTTTTCGAATGTCTACACTTGAGCTTGGAAGAAAATTATTTTCGCATGGCCGGTGATTTGAATGCCAAACACCAAGATTGGGGAAACCAAATTCAAAATCAAAGAGGTATTCATCTTTTCAATTGGATGAGTCGATACAACACTGAGTATGGCGTCGAACTGCTGGCTACGGATCGGCCATCGTTTCCAAGAAGCGGTGCCTATCTGGATCTATTGCTAATAGACGCAAGACTGACAATTACTGACACGGTGGGTCAAAGACCAAGAAACTGTTTACGAACGATCGAGTACGACAGTGATCACTGTGGACTCGCCACCGTAATACAGCTTCCGAACGAGCTCGTGGAGTTGGATGAGTATGTACCTGTGCATACTTACAATTACAGTAAGGTGCGCTGGCCACGCTTCAACAACGCCTTATCGAGCGAAATCAGTTCGAACGATATATCCCCACCAAATGACAGGAATTTGACAAATAACGAAATAGACCAATACATAGAACAAATGGATGAGACAATCAAACGAACAATTAACAAAACAATACCGAAATACAAGCAACGGGACGCAACCGACATGTATCGAAACGCAATCATTGACGCACTACACAGACAAAAAAGTGGACTGCTGACAAGACTAAAACTCTTTTACCGACGGTTTACTGACCCTCACCATCTGGAGATTAGGACACTGTCGTCGATCAAAAACATCAACCAACTAATTAAAGAAAACTATCGCTTGTCAATTAATTTGTATTGGGATAACAAAATTCAGGCCGTTAATGCTAGCGAACCGAGCATGTTTCCCCAAATTAACAAGATATTTAGAAGGAATGATCAGAACGACCTTCCTTGTCTCAAGCTTCAGAGAACGACAGACAACAGAGACGTACTTCTGACAGCAGGAATTAATCCAGAGGACGCCATCTTGGACGATGACCTCTTTATTGTTGAAGATCCGCAGGAGAAGGTGGAGGCTGTGGGGGCTGCTTTCCAGCAAGTATACAAGGTGAATGCGTGCATTCGCCCCAATCATGACCTGGAAAACAGAGCCTTGCTCCACCACTTCTACCTTCGGAATGACATAACACAATGGCGATCAGAGAACCTTGGTTTCACCGGGTTCAATGAAGATCATTTGGCAAACGCTATAATCGCCGAGCGAAATGGGCCCAGTTCCCTGTTAATTACGAAGGTGGAGCTACAGCTCATCTTCGATTCATTAAAGAAGAAGAAATCAGCAGGAGTCAATGGCATATCCAACGTTGTACTTCGACATTTACCTCAAGAAGCAGTAGACATTTATAGCACTCTGTTTAACAACGCCATTCATGCCGCGTCGAAACTCGTTTCTGATGTCCAATGGAACAAATCTAAGAAGCAGTGTACGGGTGCCTGTCTGGTTGATTTCGAGAAGGCCTTCGACACCGTATGGTTAGAGGGTCTTTATCTAAAGCTGACCAGACTTGGCATTAGTAAACCACTATTTATATGCTTTATGATATGCTCAATGGCAGAAAGTTTGTTGTCAAGAGTGGCAATGTAACATCTACATAACCTTTAATATTAAAAATGGTCTTCAGAAGGGAGCGGTCAGCTCGCCGATTCTATTCAGCATTTACACCAGCGATCTGATAAGTAGTCTAACTCCAGCAATTGCGTATGCCGATGATCTAATTGCGTACAGAACAGCTCCAAAAGTCGAGGTCATCAGGATTCTTTTGCAGCGTGACTTCGAGAAGATTCAGCAATATTGCGATGACTGGAAGTTGAAAATCAACTTTCTCAAATCAGAAACTATCTTGTTTAGAACTCCGTTGCTTAGAGCCACAAGGGATACGAGAAAGAACCGGCGCAAGCTGGTGATCGTAGGGCCAAATGGACATCCACTGGCGAGTAAAAGTGTAGTAAAGTACCTTAGCATCTGGATGGATCAGTATTTGTATTTCGACAGACATATAAATGCTGCTCTGGCCAGGGCTAGGGGAGCTTTTGCCCTGACGAAACGGTTGTCTTATAGCAGCCGGCTTGACAGCAGGGTGAAGGTGATTTGCTACATGACCCTTATCCGGCCGATAATTGCCTATGGATGCCCGGTTTGGTTCAACGTTGCCCCATCTCAAATGGAAAAGATTCGGGTGTTTGAGAGGCAGTGTCTTCGACGCTGCCTTGGATTGCACAGAACACCAGAGTCGGAGTACAAACATTACTATTCCAACCTGGTCCTATACAACGGTGCCAACATAAACAGGATAGATAATTTCTTGCTGAAACTTATTCGAAGTCACATTGCAAGAGCGATATCCTCGTCTAACAGCTTAATTTTCGGGGCTTACTACCCCAACAACGAATACTACGAGAGTGTGCGTTTAAGCGGCTTTATTCCGCCCGATGCATTCCTCCACCTAGACAGTCGAGGGTTGATCCAAGATAGAGCGGCGGTTCCGCTAATCTACCATGTTTGCCGGAGAACTGTAGATTGGCGGCTCCTGTACTGTCGGGACATCCTCGCGCAAGACGGAGCTGAGCACCTTCGGTTCAGTAGGACTGTGTCCGAACGGGACCGAAGAGATAGGGTAAGGCAGGAGAACCAGTTCTGGTGGTTGAAAAACGAAGATGAAGTTCCTTCAGACATTTAATAGTTGACCTTACTATTTTTTTTTGTATGGCCGACTTGCATAGGTTTAGGTAGTAAGTTATAAGTAGGGACAGTCAGGGTGGCACAAACAAAAAAAAAAAATAGAAAAACACAAAAAAAAATTATAAAATCCACAAAAATACAAAAAAAAATATAAAACCGGGAAATGCTTGCTGTGGCTGTTCTAGTTTGTAAGTACTCTGTAAGTAGCTTATAAGTAGGTTGTAATCAGTTTATAATTAGTTGTAAATAGTTTTAAGTAGCTTTAAGTAGTTTTTATTAGCTTTAATTTAGTTTTATGTAGTTTGTAAGTTTTTTATAAAACCAAAAAAAATAAAGACAGAGATACCGAGTTTTTGTAAATTCTTCTCGGTAAAAAATAAAACCGACCTGGATTTAGTATTAAGATAGTTCTTAGGCCGAAAGGCATTATCATTAAGTTATTATAGTTTAACTTAGAGTGTCCGATTGGGGCCAGTAAGTTAGTATTAAGATATTCATAAGTAGGCTAGTTTTTATGAAGTTTTGTCTAGCTTTAAGATAGTTTTAAGAAAATTGAAAATAAAAATGAATTTGAAAAAAGAAAAAAAAAAAAAAAAACACGTAATATGCAGAGGCACATAAGCAATAACTTGCTTGAAATTTACAGTTTGCAGTTGGAGAGTTTTTCACGCTATTAATAATTCCTTTCTGTTCCTTTTTATATTTAAGACCGTACTTATTCTAGGACACAAACAAAATTTATTTAAAGCGTAGGAGTTGTTTATGAGAAAAATGAAATTTTCTTCTACGGTTATTTAACAATTCAATCAATTATTTGTTATTATATCTATTAACGGTTATTGAACATCTGTTTGGAAGACACCGTTATTTTTGCATAAAAGTATTTATTTTAAATGTGCTAAAGTGTTAAAAAGTCGTTAACTCCCAAGTTTAAAAAAAAATGCCAGGGTCGTTTTGGAAATATTCATAATCCAACAATTGCTATACTAAAAAATAATTTTTAAATCAGTCTCGCCGGTTTTGTAAAATTAAACCTGAATGATATCAAGGTCGTTGCATATGCCGATGACATTGTGTTAATGACCTTGGGAAAATTCACCCCTACACTATGCGAGCTCCTACAAACGGTCCTTGGAGAAGCTCAATAATTGGGCCAGCAGCTGCGGACTTTGTTTAAATCCAAAGAAGACAGAACTGGTAATGTTAACGAGGAAACATAATATAACAAAGACCCGCCAACCATTAATGGAATTCCGTTAAAGGTTTCGGGCACTGCCAAATATCTTGGTGTTGTACTTGATCGTAAACTAAAATGGAAAGAAAATATTAAAGAAAGAAGGAAAAAAGCTTCAATAGCATTCTACTCCTGCATTAGAATTGTTGGCAAAAGATGAGGTCCCTGCCCCAGAACAATTCGTTGGATGTACACAGCCATAATAAGGCTTATTCTTGCGTACGCATGCATGGTTTGGTGACCTGCCTTAGATAAGGAAACTAATCAAAAAGACATGACAAGAATCCAAAAAAAAATAGCGTGTATCGGCGCAACCAGTGCTATGAGAACTACTCCAGCCGCAGCCCTAGAAACTTTCCTTTCATAGCCCCACCTGATCTGTTTACAACAGAAATGGCGGCCAAAAGTGCTTTAAGACTCAAACTGTCCAAGAATTGGAAAAAAAGGCCATTACGGTCATAGAATGATAACTAACTCAGTCGATCTTGAACTGCGGAGGTGAGCAAGCGTTATGCGACTTTCAGTGTATCCAAATTAAAACAATCATGTGTGTGGAAGTATAAGTTAAGCCAAGCATTTATTAACAGTGCCAATAGCACAGAGGTTGTGGTGGCGAACCGAGGTGCGTAGGGTATCGGGTTCAAGTCCCAGCCAGGCAATAAATTTATTGAAGCTTTTTTTCACAATAGAGAAGTTGCTAACTTTTTTGCGTGGGAAAACAAGCTGATGGAGAAAGAGAACATTGCGGGGTCATCGAAAGGTGCCCCAGCAACGGCAAATTTGACAACGGCAACATCAGGCGATGTACCAAAGAAAAGGAGAAAGCGGATTCGCTGCGTACCAAATCTTGTGAAGCGTCGTTCCACAGCCACTTTAGCTAAGCTGCTAGCTGGAGTGGAAGGGATGGAGTCCACAGAGACGAAGATAACGGCAGCAGGAATTCAATATCAATTAAATACCTCACCATCTGATGATGACGGCATCCAATATATATCCGAAGATGGGGAGGGACAGTACACCGGAGACAGCAATGTGTTTGTTGATCTCTCAACCACAGAGGCGTCGTCAGAAGAAGACGACAACGAAAAAGAGGAGCAGGTTCTCCAAAATACTATTGGGGCAGTTGAGGAAGAAACCTCACGCCTCAGAGCTAAACTCGAACCCCTTGTTCTGGCCCTGAAAAAGAAACAGGAAGCGCGCCGTGAGAAGGTGCGAAAAAAAAATGAAGATAAGCAGCAACAAAAAGTAGTGCAACAACAACAAACGCAGTCTGTTAAGCAACAACAAGAGCAGCAACAGCAAAGACAACAACTAAACCAACAACTAAACCAACAACAAAACCAAAAACAACAACAAGTGAAAAAGCAGCAACAACCACTACAAAAACAAAAGCAACAACAGCACAATGCTCAGCTGTCAAAACTACAAAGAAAGCAGCAGCAACAACAACCACAACAACAACAACAGCAACAACAACAACAGCAGCAGCAACACCAACAACAACAAAAGCAACATCAGGAGCAGAAACAAAAACAAAAGCAGCAGAGAGAACACCAGCAGCAGCCACAGCCGTCGCTAAACAAGAAAGAAAGGGTGCCACCGATTAACACCTATAAGATGGACCTTAAGGACACAATAGAACTATGTAAGTCGGCCATAGGCAATAATTTTATTATTAAACGTTTAAGTGGTGATAGACACGCTATTCACTGTTATACGGTGAAAGATCACAAAATAATTAAAGATTTATTGAAAGCATCAACTACTGAATTCTTCAGCTTTACCCCGAAGGTAGACAAGGTTCAGAAGGTCCTTCTGAAGGGCATAGATTCCTGCATGGAACCAGAGGTGCTCCTAAGTGAGCTCCGTCAAAAAGCGAACGATGATCTCGACTTTATCGGGGTCAAGCCATTCGCTACAGTCAGAGCCAGAAGCGGTCTCTACTATTCTTCCTGGTTCAACTCTCGCCCAGCAGCAATCTCGATAGTCTGAAGAGTATCTCCGTCCTCAACTACCAGGTTGTAACTTGGGATAAACTAAAGAGACGCGGTGACATGCTTCAATGCATGCGCTGCCAAAGGTTTGGCCACGCTGCAGCAAACTGCGAAATGCAGCCACGCTGCGTTAAGTGTGGTGAAGACCACATAAAGGGGGAGTGTAGGCTCGGAGAGGAACGGGTCGAAGACATGACCCAGCTTAAATGTGCACTTTGGGGAAAGGAGGGGCACCCTGCTAATTATCGGGGTTGCTCAGCTTTTCAGCAAATAAGAAATAAAAAAGCGGCTAAGCAGACAGCGGTAGAGATACGCCCATCAACGCGTGCTCCTACAGCAACGCCCGTTAATCCCCAAATTTCCTACGACCAAATGGCGGCAGGGAAGGGAAAAACGGTACAGCCTGCAGCTAAGGCAGCCCAACCGGCCCTAGTGCCAAAGGCGCCGGACGCTCAGGCCGAAATAAGAAGCATGTTGCTGGCAATTCAAGGCCAGTCTACAGGACTTCATAACCAGATAAAGGAGCAGGCGACTAGGGTAGACTATCTCTACTCTGTTTTGCCTATCTTAACGCAAATTAGAGGTTAAAGGCGCGCTGTCGGAGAGGCCTCTTAGGATCCTTGCTGTGAATGTAAATTCACTGATTAGGACCGAACGTAGAGCTAATTTTTTCCAATTGTTGAAAGACCAAAGTCCAGATGTGTTTATGGCCAGCGAAACTAAGCTGAACTAGAAACATAAGTTGACTAACAACAATTACAATATCGTTCTCAAGGGGGGGGCGCCGCAATCTTCATACGAAAAGGCATTAATCATAAAGTTATATATAATAGTGATCTGCACAGATTTCGGCTGTTAGAGGCGTGCATCGTATGCATTCCTCTCCAACAGGGGAAGCGAATGTATGTGATCGCGGCTTATGCACCGGCATCACCTCAGCCAACTGATTTTATGACAGAGCTTAAGAAACTTTTCGAATGTCTACACTTGAGCTTGGAAGAAAATTATTTTCGCATGGCCGGTGATTTGAATGCCAAACACCAAGATTGGGGAAACCAAATTCAAAATCAAAGAGGTATTCATCTTTTCAATTGGATGAGTCGATACAACACTGAGTATGGCGTCGAACTGCTGGCTACGGATCGGCCATCGTTTCCAAGAAGCGGTGCCTATCTGGATCTATTGCTAATAGACGCAAGACTGACAATTACTGACACGGTGGGTCAAAGACCAAGAAACTGTTTACGAACGATCGAGTACGACAGTGATCACTGTGGACTCGCCGCCGTAATACAGCTTCCGAACGAGCTCGTGGAGTTGGATGAGTATGTACCTGTGCATACTTACAATTACAGTAAGGTGCGCTGGCCACGCTTCAACAACGCCTTATCGAGCGAAATCAGTTCGAACGATATATCCCCACCAAATGACAGGAATTTGACAAATAACGAAATAGACCAATACATAGAACAAATGGATGAGACAATCAAACGAACAATTAACAAAACAATACCGAAATACAAGCAACGGGACGCAACCGACATGTATCGAAACGCAATCATTGACGCACTACACAGACAAAAAAGTGGACTGCTGACAAGACTAAAACTCTTTTACCGACGGTTTACTGACCCTCACCATCTGGAGATTAGGACACTGTCGTCGATCAAAAACATCAACCAACTAATTAAAGAAAACTATCGCTTGTCAATTAATTTGTATTGGGATAACAAAATTCAGGCCGTTAATGCTAGCGAACCGAGCATGTTTCCCCAAATTAACAAGATATTTAGAAGGAATGATCAGAACGACCTTCCTTGTCTCAAGCTTCAGAGAACGACAGACAACAGAGACGTACTTCTGACAGCAGGAATTAATCCAGAGGACGTCATCTTGGACGATGACCTTTTTATTGTCGAAGATCCGCAGGAGAAGGTGGAGGCTGTGGGGGCTGCTTTCCAGCAAGTATACAAGGTGAATGGGTGCATTCGCCCCAATCATGACCTGGAAAACAGAGCCTTGCTCCACCACTTCTACCTTCGGAATGACATAACACAATGGCGATCAGAGAACCTTGGTTTCACCGGGTTCAATGAAGATCATTTGGCAAACGCTATAATCGCCGAGCGAAATGGGCCCAGTTCCCTGTTAATTACGAAGGTGGAGCTACAGCTCATCTTCGATTCATTAAAGAAGAAGAAATCAGCAGGAGTCAATGGCATATCCAACGTTGTACTTCGACATTTACCTCAAGAAGCAGTAGACATTTATACCACTCTGTTTAACAACGCCATTCATGCCGCGTCGAAACTCGTTTCTGATGTCCAATGGAACAAATCTATGAAGCAGTGTACGAGTGCCTGTCTGGTTGATTTGGAGAAGGCCTTCGACAGCGTATGGTTAGAGGGTCTTTATCTAAAGCTGACCAGACTTGGCATTAGTAAACCACTATTTATATGCCTTATGATATGCTCAATGGCATAAAGCTTGTTGTCAAGAGTGGCAATGTAACCTCTACATAACCTTTAATATTAAAAATGGTCTTCAGCAGGGAGCGGTCAACTCGCCGATTCTGTTCAGCATTTACACCAGCGATCTGATAAGTAGTCTAACTCAGGCAATTGCGTATGCCGACGATCTAATTGTGTACAGAACAGCTCCAAAAGTCGAAGTCATCAGGATTCTCTTACAGCGTGACTTCGAGAAGATTCAGCGATATTGCGATGACTGGAAGTTGAAAATCAACTTTCAGAAAACAGAAACTATCTTGTTTAGGACTCCGTTGCTTAGAGCCACAAGGGATACGAGAAAGAACCGGTGCAAGCTGGTGATCGTAGGGCCAAATGGACATCCACTGGCGAGTAAAAGTGTAGTAAAGTACCTTGGAATCTGGATGGATCAGTATTTGTATTTTGACAGACATATAAATGCTGCTCTGGCCAGGGCTAGGGGAGCTTTTGCCCTGACGAAACGGTTGTCTTATAGCAGCCGGCTTGACAGCAGGGTGAAGGTGATTTGCTACATGACCCTTATCCAGCCGATGATTGCCTATGGATGCCCGGTTTGGTTCAACGTTGCCCCATCTCAAATGGAAAAGATTCGGGTGTTTGAGAGGCAGTGTCTTCGACGCTGCCTTGGATTGCACAGAACACCAGAGTCGGAGTACAAACACTGCTATTCCAACCTGGCTATATACAACGGGGCAAACATAAACAGGATAGATAATTTCTTGCTGAAGCTTATTCGAGGTCACATTGCAAGAGCGATGTACTCGTCTAACAGCTTAATTTTCGGGGCTTATTACCCCAACATCGAATGCTACGAGAGTGTGCGTCTAAGCGGCTTTATTCCGCCCAATGCATTCCTCTACCTAGACAGTCGAGGGCTGATCCAGGATAGAGCGGCGGTTCCGCTAATCTACCACGTCGGCCGTAGAACTGTGGATCGGCGGCTCCTTTACAGTCGAGACGTCCTCGCACATGACGGAGCTGAGCACCTTCGGTAAAGTAGGAGTGTGTCCGAACGGGACCGAAGAGATAGGGTAAGGCAGGAGAACCAGTTCTGGTGGTTGAAAAACGAAGATGAAGTTCCTTCAGACATGTAATAGTTGACCTTGCTATTTTCTTTTGTATGGCCGACTTGCATAGACTTAGGTAGTTAGTTTTAAATAGGGACAGTCAGGGTGGCACTTAAGTAGCCTTAAGTAGTTTTAAATAGTTTTAATTAGTTTTAATTAGCTTTAATTTAGTTTTATGTAGTTTGTAAGTTTTATATAAAACCAAAAAAAATAAAGACAATGATACCGAGTTTTTTGTAAATTCTTCTCGGTAAAAAATAAAACCGACCTGGATTTAGTATTAAGATAGTTCTTAGGCCGAAAGGCGTTAGCATTAAGTTATTATAGTTTAACTTAGAGCGCTCGACTGGGGCCAGTAAGTTAGTTTTAAAATATTGATAAGTAGGCTAGTTTTTATGAATTTTTGTCAAGCTTTAAGATAGTTTTAAGAAAGTTGAAAAATAAAAATGTATTTAAAAAAAAAAGTGGTGGCGAACCTTGGTGCGGAGGGTATCGGGTTCAAGTCCCAGCCGGGCAATAAATTTATTGAAGCTTTTTTTCACAATAAATTGTAACAATTTTATTTTCTCTTTACTTTGTTCTTCGTTCATCGTTCGGCAAACAATCATCGTAATTCGGTGGCAAAATCTCCAATTTCAATTCCCTGACAAGTTCTGGCCACGAATTTACGGAAAGCCTAACTGCCCTAAACCATATCATTGCTTTTCCTTCAAATAGCTCTATCGACGGACTTAGGAATGGCAGACGGTAGGATTGATGGTAGAAATGATAGTGGTAGGTTAGGAAACAGAATTGTAGAGCAGGTTGTTCTTAATCCAAACAAGAGTGAGCAGATTTATAAATGGAACTTGAAGTTCACTGGTGAACGCTGTGGTGCTTCCTTGAACTCATTTCTAGAAAAGGTTGAGGAAATGTGCATATCCCGTGGGGTCAAGGAAGCACAACTTTTTAGGTCCGCGATAGAGCTATTTGAAGGAAAAGCAATGATATGGTTTAGGGCAGTTAGGCTTTCCGTAAATTCGTGGCCAGAACTTGTCAGGGAATTGAAATTCGAGTTTTTGCCACCGAATTACGATGATTGTTTGCTAGATGAGATAAGGCACCGCACACAAGGCCAAAATGAGTCCATTGGGGTCTATGTGGCAACGATGCAGAATTTGTTTGGTCGGCTTTCCGAAGCAATATCTGAGCAGAGGAAGTTGTCAATGATTCAAAGGAATCTGACTCCTTTCTATCAGACACAGCTTGGTGTGGTGAGGCCAAATACTGTGGCTGATCTAGTAGCGCTAGGTAGGGATTTGGAGGCGATTCGTGCCAATGTTGAGGCTTACGTTCCCCCTCCGAACAGTAGGAATAGGACTTTGCTAGAACCGGATCTAGCATACGTAGGTGTAGGCCCAACTCGTCCGGAAGTTTCAATTGTCGTAGAGGACAATCGAATAGTTCATCAGGGTCAGGTGCCGAACACGTTCCGAAACCAAGGTCGGAATGGTTCGACAAACAATAGAAGTAGGAGTAGGTTGGAGCGTCCAACACTTTCGGTTGTAGAAGACAACCAGACTGTTCACCGGAATGGGAATCCAAGTCAAGTGTCGAACCCGTTCAGGAATCAGGGCTCTTTGACGAATGGAAATAGGCAGGCTTATTCGCAGAATAGTAGTGTAGGGCGTGTTAGGTGCTATAAGTGCAATGGAGAGGGCCATTTTGCAATTAGGTGTTCCTCTGTTAGGCGTTGTTATGGTTGCTGTAGGGTTGGAGTTACTCGGAGTAACTGCCAACAATGTTCAGGAAATGGGAATCGAACTCTCGTTCCAGCAGGGCGAGAAGTTCGCAGGACTTAGGAAGGTTACCTGCTGGTAACCAGTCGAGTGTCGTTAATTTAGGTTTCACGCTTGAGCAGGATGGTAGAGACCAACGGCCATACGTTGGCGTTGAGATTTTTGGTGTTAAAATGTTAGGGCTATTAGATTCTGGTGCTTCACGCACAATAATAGGTAGGAACGGATGGGAAATTTTGAAAGGTTTAGGGACACAGTTAGGTAAAACAAAGTTAGGAAATGTTATTTTAGCGGATGGTGCAGGTATTGGAGTGGAAGGGGTTGTTTCACTTCCAATTAGGATAAAAGAGAAAGTAGTTTTGATAGAGTGCCTAGTTATTCCTCGCCTTCCCCACAAACTGATTTTAGGGGCCGATTTTCGGGAATTGTCCCGGACTTGAAATCAGGGGAGTGGACTTTCTCGAACCAATGTGCGTTGGCTTCGATATCCATGGCGGATCATTAAACGGAATTAAACGAGACACAAAGTAGGCAGTTAGAAGGTTTCTTAGAAAAAGTTTTCAGGGAGATGCCCGAAGGTTTAGGGTGCACATAGATGGTGGAGCACAAAATTAGGACGAAAGCTGAACTAATTAAGCAACGGTATTATCCGGTTTCCTCCGTGGTTCAGTCTTTCATAGATAAGGAGTTAGAAGAGATGCTTAAGGACGGGGTGATAGAAAAATCGATTGTCCATGGGCTTCTCCTATTGTTATGATTAAGAAGAAAGATGGCTCGTATAGGTTTTGTGTAGATTATAGGAAGTTGAATGAGGTTACGGAGAGAGATGCATATCCTCTTCCGTATATAACAGCCATCTTAGATAAATTGAATAATGCTAGGTTTTTGAGTTCGCTTGACATTAAGTCTGCATACTGGCAGATTCCAGTCGAACAGGATTCGCGAAAGTATACTGCTTTCACAGTGCCAGGCAGTGGCTTGTATCATTTTTTGAGGATGCCGTTCGGATTGCATAACGCACCCCCAACTTGGCAAAGATTTATAGATCAGGTTTTAGGGGCAGAGTTAGAACCATATGTTTTTGTCTATCTCGATGATATAATCATCGTGACAGATAGTTTTGAAAAACATATGGAAGTTTTAGATGAGGTTTTCAAGAGATTAATTAAAGCAGGTTTGAAAGTAGGTAGGGAAAAATGTAATTTTGTTAGGCCTTCTCTAAAATTTTTGGGCTATGTCGTTGACAAAAACGGTCTTCACATGGATCCAGAAAAGATAGAGAGTATGTTAGGTATTCCCTTGCCAAAGAATGTCAAGGAAGTTAGGAGGTTTATAGGCACGGTATCCTGGTACAGGAGATTTATACCAAACTTTGCGAGTTTGATAAAACCGTTGACCTTCTCAAAAAGGATAGGAAATTTATTTGGAGTGGGGTGTGTGAGGAGAGTTTTCGGAAAGCAAAAGAGTGTCTAGTTGCTGCACCAATCCTAACGTGTCCGGATTTTTCGAAGCCGTTTGTCGTTCAAACTGATGCTTCTGACTTTGGGATTGGCGCAGTACTAACACAAGATTTTGAGGAGGGGGAAAAAGTGATTTGCTATTTGAGCAGATCATTTAATAGGAATGAGAGGAACTATTCGACCACAGAAAAAGAGTGCTTAGCTGTTCTGTGGGCGATAGAGAAATTGCGGCCATATCTAGAGGGGGTGAGATTTAAGGTTATAACCGATCACCACTCTTTGATTTGGCTTAGTAAATTGAAGGATCCAGCGGGTAGGTTGGCTAGGTGGGCTGTACGTATGCAGCAGTTTGAATTCGACATTGTCCATAGGAAGGGAAAGGATCATGTGGTGCCGGATATGCTTTCCAGAAGCGTACCAGTTTTATCTGAGATTTCAGAGCCCAAAATTGATCCTTGGATAGGGAAAATGATAGTAGAGGTGGAAAAGAAATCGTTATCTTTTCTATCTTGGCGAGTGGAACAGGGAAAATTATTTAAGTTTGTTAAACCGAACCATATCGTTGTGCATGGGAACAACGAGTGGAAGTTAGTAGTTCCAAAGGATGATAGGAAGAAAGTTTTAGAGGAGAATCATGACCATCCGTTAGCGGGGCATATGGGGGTAAAGAAAACATTTGCTAGAGTAGGAGAAAAGTACTACTTGCCTAAAATGAGGTCAGATATTACGAAATATGTTAGGAACTGTAAAATTTGTCAAAGCGTGAAACCGATTAATGATAAACCGGCTGGGTTAATGACAGAGAGAAAGGGCGTAGTAAATCCTTGGGAAATGGTTTGCGTGGACTTGGTGGGTCCACTTCCAAAGTCGAGTAGGGGTTTTTTGTATATCCTCACGGTCGTAGACTATTTTACAAAGTTTCCGTTGTTGTTCCCTTTAAGGTCTGCAACAGCAAAGTCTGTTTGTAAGGAGTTGGAAGACAATGTCTTCTTGTTATTCGGCGTACCCAAATTCGTTGTTTGTGACAACGGTCCCCAATTTAAGAGTAGGGAATTGAAGGCCTTATGCGATAGTCATGGTTCCACACTTAGGTTTACGGCTCATTACCACCCGCAGGCTAATTCGGCGGAGCGGATTAATCAAATTTTGAAAACAACACTTAGGGCATATGTTAGTGATAATCATAGGTCTTGGGAGTCGCAGTTGGCGAAGGTGCCGTGCAGTATACGCACGGCTCAACACGAAGTCTTAGGTGTTTCGCCGTATTACGCAAATTTTGGTCGAGGAATGGTGACTTTTGGAAACGACTCCTTAACCACTCCGTATGTTAGGGGCGATAATAAGGTGGATACTAGGGAACAATTTAGAAAGCTTAGGGAAGAGATAGGGAAAAGGTTAGAATTAGCGAGCAAAATCACGGCGAAAAATTATAACTTTTGTCGGAGAGATGTTCAATATCTCCCGAACGAATTGGTTTGGCGACGTAACTTTACGTTATCTGACGCAGCAAACTATTATGCTGCGAAGTTGGCCACTAAGTTTGTGGGGCCTTTTAAAATTAGTAAACGTGTTTCTCCTTGGACATATTTACTAATTGATGATAAGGGTAAGGATCGAGGGACATGGCACGTAAAGGATTTAAAACCTTATGTTGATATTGATGTTTAAGTCCCTTTATCTTTTCTTTTATTTTGTTTTTGAATTTCGTTTTTTGTCATTAATTTTTATTTTAAGAATTTTTTTTTAACCGTGCCATATGCATATTTTTTTTTATTTCATTACTTTTATGATGGAAACCTTATGTTGTGTCGTCAACCCTAACTTTTTGAAAACCTTTTTCCTAGAGTCAGCCTTAAAAAATGGTTTACTTTTTTTGAAAAGTAAACACATTTCTTGGGAGGAAAGGGTGGGATTTGTTACGGTAAAATTTACCGCAACAATGACTAGCCTTCGATTCCTTGACTTCCCTATTCTACTTTCTTTGCTGCTGCAAAATATTGGTGAGGTTGAGGGCAACCATGGTTCCATCAGCCAGTGGTGTACTTAGCCAATATGTTGCAAAAGCAATAAAACAGGTGTTCCAGCGATCATGGTGACCAAATGGAACGGGTGATTCCAAAATTGATATGCGGACGGGCGGTCTCGCGTTCCAGCATCTTTTATTCCGGCGGACGAGCCGAAAAGTTGTTATGTTGTTTGTTTGATTAAAGTAAAGTAGTATATAATTTTTTTATTTAAATTAACTTAAATTATAAATTGTACAAAATGGGTTTTGACGCCGGTAATTTTAATAGTAAGAATAAGTTTTGACATTCAGAAAAAATGGTAGTTTATATAACACTCCTTTCTACATATTCAAACATAATTTAATTGAATTCCCACTTCGAATTCCGCGTTAATAGTATAGTAGTAGGAAAAATTAAGGCTCCTTCTCGATCTGTTTTTCTTTTTTTTTCAATTTTTCTCGAAAGAAAATTTAGTTGGGAGTGGGGTCTGAACTCGCCAATACGTTTCGGCAAGTTTTGGAAACACATCCAACAACTTGTTGAAACCGTGCTTGTGTGTGTGAGAGTAAAGTTTCGTAGAGAATCTACAACGGTTGCTTTCTCGGTTAGCGTCAAGCTTCCAGGAAGCCGTAATCCCGTGACCGACGATCTCGAAAACGATTGGTTGAGTTGTATGTATGTGTGAATGATTGGAATGGACGAGGGAGGAAAGATAGTTAAAAAGTTTCGCTTGGAAGGCACTCTTAGGAGAACCTTGAAAGCGAAAAGTTGAGTTGTTAAAAAAAAAAAAAGATCGAGGAATTTTGAAGAAAAGAAAATATAGATCAAGAAGGAGAAAGGAGTTTATTCGATTAGAGAAAAAGGAAGAAGTTGAAATAACTTAAACAGGATTCGAGGTGGGAAGGAAAAAGGAAAAATAAGGATAGCAGAAAGGAGGAATACCAATAAAGCTAAGTAGTTGTGTTTAATTTCAAATAGAAATATATATATATACTCATAATTTCGAAATATATATATATTTCTATCAATTTAATTCTGTGCAAAAAATTGTCATAGTGCGTTTTCTTTGTTCGGTTATTTCGTGAAGACCCATTTTTTTTCTTTTTTTTTACCTTTAACTTTTTTCACTTTGTGGTATTTCAATACAACGGCCATTTATAAATTGTAATTTCTGTGCCTTTCGATTCGAAAAGATTTGGGTTTTAATCCAGGGATTTTCTATCCCACGGTTTCCCAACATACAGTAAAATAAAATACATAAAGCCAAACATATTTAACTAGTTTTGGAATTTTCTAAATATACAAAAAAAAATCCTGGCGCCCTTTCATTTTTCTTGTGCACCCTACTGTGCAAATATATATTTCCATTTGATAAACTGAATTAATTTAACAAATCAATTCAGTTTATTTCTTCATAAGAACCCACCCCAGCTGACTGGCCGGTGAGCTGCATGGGAATTGCAGTTGTTGTTACAATTTTATTTTCTCTTTACTTTGTTCTTCGTTCATCGTTCGGTTGTGACAGCTCATAGTCATAATCGAACTAATCTTTCGCGGTGCTGGTTGCACATTTTTTTGTTTTTAATTAATTTCGTTTGTTTATTAAATAAATAATTTTCAGTTTAATTGAATTTAATTGTATTCATACTCGCGGTTGTGTTTAAAGAAGAAAATTATTGTAACAATTTTTGCAATTCCCATGCAGCTCACCGGCCAGTCAGCTGGGGTGGGTTCTTTTGAAGAAAATTTTTGTATGCTTTTGATAAACTGAATTGATTTGTTAAATTAATTCAGTTTATCAAATGGAAATATATATTTGCACAGTAGGGTGCACAAGAAAAATGAAAAGGCGCCAGGAATTTTTTTTGTATATTTAGAAAATTCCAAAACTAGTTAAATAGAAGATTTATGTGAATAATAAAAAGAGAAATGGATATGTTTGGCTATATGTATTTTATTTTACTGTATGTTGGGAAACCGTGGGATAGAAAATCCCTGGATTAAAACCCAAATCTTTTCGAATCGAAAGGCACAGAAATTACAATTTATAAATGGCCGTTGTATTGAAATACCACAAAGTGAAAAAAAGTTAAAGGTAAAAAAAAAGAAAAAAAAATGGGTCTTCACGAAATAACCGAACAAAGAAAACGCACTATGACAATTTTTTGCACAGAATTAAATTGATAGAAATATATATATATTTCGAAATTATGAGTATATATATATATTTCTATTTGAAATTAAACACAACTACTTAGCTTTATTGGTATTCCTCCTTTCTGCTATCCTTATTTTTCCTTTTTCCTTCCCACCTCGAATCCTGTTTAAGTTATTTCAACTTCTTCCTTTTTCTCTAATCGAATAAACTCCTATCTCCTTCTTGATCTATATTTTCTTTTCTTCAAAATTCCTCGATCTTTTTTTTTTTTAACAACTCAACTTTTCGCTTTCAAGGTTCTCCTAAGAGTGCCTTCCAAGCGAAACTTTTTAACTATCTTTCCTCCCTCGTCCATTCCAATCATTCACACATACATACAACTCAACCAATCGTTTTCGAGATCGTCGGTCACGGGATTACGGCTTCCTGGAAGCTTGACGCTAACCGAGAAAGCAACCGTTGTAAATTCTCTACGAAACTTTACTCTCACACACACAAGCACGGTTTCGACAAGTTGTTGGATGTGTTTCCAAAACTTGCCGAAACGTAATGGCGAGTTCAGACCCCACTCCCAACTAAATTTTCTTTCGAGAAAAATTGAAAAAAAAGAGAAACAAATCGAGAAGGAGCCTTAATTAGGCTTTTTGCTACTACTATACTATTAACGCGGAATTCGAAGTGGGAATTCAATTAAATTATGTTTGAATATGTAGAAAGGAGTGTTATATAAACTACCATTTTTTCTGAATGTCAAAACTTATTCTTACTATTAAAATTACCGGCGTCAAAACCCATTTTGTACAATTTATAATTTAAGTTAATTTAAATAAAAAAATTATATACTACTTTACTTTAATCAAACAAACAACATAACAACTTTTCGGCTCGTCCGCCGGAATAAAAGATGCTGGAACGCGAGACCGCCCGTCCGCATATCAATTTTGGAATCACCCGTTCCATTTGGTCACCATGATCGCTGGAACACCTGTTTTATTGCTTTTGCAACATATTGGCTAAGTACACCACTGGCTGATGGAACCATGGTTGCCCTCAACCTCACCAATATTTTGCAGCAGCAAAGAAAGTAGAATAGGGAAGTCAAGGAATCGAAGGCTAGTCATTGTTGCGGTAAATTTTACCGTAACAAAGTTGCTAACTTTTTTGCATGGGAAAACAAGCTGATGGAGAAAGAGAACATTGCGGGGTCATCGAAAGGTGCCCCAGCAACGGCAAATTTGACAACGGCAACATCAGGCGATGTACCAAAGAAAAGGAGAAAGCGGATTCGCTGCGTACCAAATCTTGTGAAGCGTCGCTCCACAGTCACTTCAGCTAAGCTGCCAGCTGGAGTGGAAGGGATGGTCCACAGAGACGAAGATAACGGCAGCAGGAATTCAATATCAATTGAATACCTCACCATCTGATGATGACGGCATCCAATATATGTCCAGATAAAAATATCAAATAACCATTACCTATCTTAACGGCTACATAGATATATAATTTTTAAAATAAAATTTTTTGAACAGATTTTCTCTTATATTTAACAAGGTCCTAAATTGATTTGATAGTGGAGATTTTCAACGTGTTTTTTTTTTCATGAAATAAATAAAATAAATTATTTTAAATAACTTAAAAACGATTTTTTTATTTATGTATTTACTTAAATGCATTTCGGAAGCTATGCTGCCATCGTCAGTTAGTTTTTTTATAAATAATAATACAAACAAAATTTGTTGATGGATATTATATACAAATAACTCAATGCAAACAAAATACAAGCTTCACGAACAAATTTATAGAGTGATCTTAAGATCTATTATAAAATGTTTGGAATATCGTAGCTATTCATTGAATTATTTTTATTTTTAAAAATATAAAGAGATTCAAAGGCATCAAACTCATAAGGATTATTTACAATTAATTTCAAATTTTATAGGCTAATGCCGTATTTACACGATTGTTAATAAATTAAAAATTTGCCATAATATTCGTCACTAAAATGAAGCCATGTAAATGCACAGTGACACCATTTTGCAAATAATGACAGTACAATAAAGAATAAACTTGCTCATTCTTTGCCAGCATAATGACAGAGCATCAGAACGCCATTTTTTTGCCTTCGTGTAAATGCATGCCAGTGATGATTTAATTTTACCATTATTTTTCCACTTTAATGACGTGAATTAAAGGCAATTTATCACTCGTGTAAATCCGACATAAAATGATGGTTATTATTCAGTATGTGTTGAGCAATACTCGACTTTTCAGGTTCATTGTGTTTTAAATGTGCAAAATGTTCTTTATATCTTTTCATAATTGGTCTTCTGGTCTACCCTACATATTCCTTCCTACAACCGTTACATCCAAAAGAGTTAGTTCTTGATTGTTGAATTTATTCAATTTTGTCTTGTGAGCCACTTATCAGATTTTTGCGCCCTACCTCACTACGTTGGCTCATTTTGATGTTTTATCTATTAAAAATTGGTCCTAATGTTTAAATTTGATCATTTCCTTTCTTCATATTCTTCATTCCTGATAAGGTCTTAGGTTGTAAAATTTCTTAATTTTTGTTTTCTTCTATGTATGTTCAATAGTCAGATTATCTATAAATTCTTCTGCATTTCCATTTATCTAAGTTATTTTTTGATCTTTTTTATTTCACTGTATTCTCTTTCTTTCATCATTGGGATATTTAATGCTCTAAAATCATTGATAGTGGAAAACTGATATTTTTTGTTCAAATTAATGAAAAGAGTCCGATGTTAGAAATACTCGTATATTATGAAAGTTTTCGATAAAAATCAAACTCGAAGTTTTCATATTTTCTAATTATAGCTACATCGAAATAATTAAATCTTTAGTTTATTTCTTCTTCGTTAGTAAATTTGATTGTTGGATATTCGGTTCTATTAAGTGAGTTTATTAAACTTGAAAGCTCTTGTTTTTTGACTAAATAGAATTTTTGATTGAACTGAAACCAATTTTCATTCATACATAACTTTGTAAGGTTGGTTAATTCATTAATTTTTTCTTTTCTGAAAAAAAAATTGTTTCTAACTGTGGTGACCTGTTATCAGTGTTGCCGCTGAGGAATTTGAAATGGTCGCAGAAAAAAGGGTCACATGGAAAAAAGTCGCACTAGGATTTTTTTTGTTATAAATAGCAAAATCAATCAGAATACGTTTAAAATGCAAAAAAAAAGTAAATTTTGTTTGAAGTTTCTTTTCTTTTAGCTGAAAAAAGGAATGCAATCTGAATTATAAACAAAATTTGGAAAGAAAACTTTGAAAAGTTTTTGAAAAAATATTTTTTACTAAAAATTTTCAAAACTATAAGGAAAAATTAAATTTTCCAAAAAAAATATGATCGAATCGAATTAAAAAAAATATTTTGAAATTTTCATTAAAAATTCACAAAATATTTTTCAAAATTTGGAAACCTATAATAATCAATACGTTTTGAAACTTTTTGTATACAGAAATTATTTAAATTTGATTAGCCAATCATCTTCAAAATATCTACTCTGCTGTCGTCATAAGGAAAAAGGGCATGTATCCATTTTGTTAGTATTGAGATTTGAAAATGCATTTTAGTGATTTTGCTTTTCTCGTCTTCAATTTTTTTTTTAGAACGATTTCTTACTGAGAAAAATATATTATTTAACTACGCACACGCATAAGTTATAGTAATTTTGCCGATGACTTCGAAAGATGAACTTGCCACTTTTAAGCTTAGACACGTAATATGCAGAGGCACATAAGCAATAACTTGCTTGAAATTTACAGTTTGCAGTTGGAGAGTTTTTCACGCTATTAATAATTCCTTACTGTTCCTTTTTATATTTAAGACCGTACTTATTCTAGGACACAAACAAAATTTATTTAAAGCGTAGGAGTTGTTTATGAGAAAAATGAAATTTTCTTCTACGGTTATTTAACAGTTCAATCAATTATTTGTTATTATATCTATTAACGGTTATTGAACATCTGTTTGGAAGACACCGTTATTTTTGCATAAAAGTATTTATTTTAAATGTGCTAAAGTGTTAAAAAGTCGTTAACTCCCAAGTTTAAAAATAAATGCCAGGGTCGTTTTGGAAATATTCATAATCCAACAATTGCTATACGAAAAAACAATTTTTAAATCAGTCTCGCCGGTTTTGTAAAATTAAACCTTAATGATATCAAGGTCGTTGCATATGCCGATGACATTGTGTTAATGACCTTGGGAAAATGCACCCCTACACTATGCGAGCTCCTACAAACGGTCCTTTGAGAAGCTCAATAATTGGGCCAGCAGCTGCGGACTTTGTTTAAATCCAAAGAAGACAGAACTGGTAATGTTAACGAGGAAACATAATATAACAAAGACCCGCCAACCATTAATGGAATTCCGTTAAAGGTTTCGGGCACTGCCAAATATCTTGGTGTTGTACTTGATCGTAAACTAAAATGGAAAGAAAATATTAAAGAAAGAAGGAAAAAAGCTTCAATAGCATTCTACTCCTGCATTAGAATTGTTGGCAAAAGATGAGGTCCCTGCCCCAGAACAATTCGTTGGATGTACACAGCCATAATAAGGCTTATTCTTGCGTACGCATGCATGGTTTGGTGGCCTGCCTTAGATAAGGAAACTAATCAAAAAGACATGACAAGAATCCAAAAAAAATAGCGTGTATCGGCGCAACCAGTGCTATGAGAACTACTCCAGCCGCAGCCCTAGAAACTTTCCTTTCATAGCCCCACCTGATCTGTTTACAACAGAAATGGCGGCCAAAAGTGCTTTAAGACTCAAACTGTCCAAGAATTGGAAAAAAAGGCCATTACGGTCATAGAATGATAACTAACTCAGTCGATCTTGAACTGCGGAGGTGAGCAAACGTTAGGCGACTTTCAGTGTATCCAAATTAAAACAATCGTGTGTGTGGAAGTATAAGTTAAGCCAAGCATTTATTAACAGTGCCAATAGCACAGAGGTTGTGGTGGCGAACCGAGGTGCGTAGGGTATCGGGTTCAAGTCCCAGCCAGGCAATAAATTTATTGAAGCTTTTTTTCACAAAAGAGAAGTTGCTAACTTTTTTGCGTGGGAAAACAAGCTGATGGAGAAAGAGAACATTGCGGGGTCATCGAAAGGTGCCCCAGCAACGGCAAATTTGACAACGGCAACATCAGGCGATGTACCAAAGAAAAGGAGAAAGCGGATTCGCTGCGTACCAAATCTTGTGAAGCGTCGTTCCACAGCCACTTTAGCTAAGCTGCTAGCTGGAGTGGAAGGGATGGAGTCCACAGAGACGAAGATAACGGCAGCAGGAATTCAATATCAATTAAATACCTCACCATCTGATGATGACGGCATCCAATATATGTCCGAAGATGGGGAGGGACAGTAAACCGGAGACAGCAATGTGTTTGTTGATCTCTCAACCACAGAGGCGTCGTCAGAAGAAGACGACAACGAAAAAGAGGAGCAGGTTCTCCAAAATACTATTGGGGCAGTTGAGGAAGAAATCTCACGCCTCAGAGCTAAGCTCGAACCCCTTGTTCTGGCCCTGAAAAAGAAACAGGAAGCGCGCCGTGAGAAGGTGCGAAAAAAAATGAAGATAAGCAGCAACAAAAAGTAGCGCAACAACAACAAACGCAGTCTGTTAAGCAACAACAAGAGCAGCAACAGCAAAGACAACAACTAAACCAACAACTAAACCAACAACAAAACCAACAACAACAACAAGTGAAAAAGCAGCAACAACCACTACAAAAACAAAAGCAACAACAGCACAATGCTCAGCTGTCAAAACTAAAAAGAAAGCAGCAGCAACAACAACCACAACAACAACAACAGCAACAACAACAACAGCAGCAGCAACACCAACAACAACAAAAGCAACATCAGGAGCAGAAACAAAAACAAAAGCAGCAGAGAGAACACCAGCAGCAGCCACAGCCGTCGCTAAACAAGAAAGAAAGGGTGCCACCGATTAACACCTATAAGATGGACCTTAAGGACACAATACAACTATGTAAGTCGGCCATAGGCAATAATTTTATTATTAAACGTTTGAGTGGTGATAGACACGCTATTCACTGTTATACGGTGAAAGATCACAAAATAATTAAAGATTTATTGAAAGCATCAACTACTGAATTCTTCAGCTTTACCCCGAAGGTAGACAAGGTTCAGAAGGTCCTTCTGAAGGGCATAGATTCCTGCATGGAACCAGAGGTGCTCCTAAGTGAGCTCCGTCAAAAAGCGAACGACGATCCCGACTTTATCGGGGTCAAGCCGTTCGCTACAGTCAGAGCCAGAAGCGGTCTCTACTATTCTTCCTGGTTCAACTCTCGCCCAGCAGCAATCTCGATAGTCTGAAGAGTATCTCCGTCCTCAACTACCAGGTTGTAACTTGGGATAAACTAAAGAGACGCGGTGACATGCTTCAATGCATGCGCTGCCAAAGGTTTGGCCACGCTGCAGCAAACTGCGAAATGCAGCCACGCTGCGTTAAGTGTGGTGAAGACCACATAAAGGGGGAGTGTAGGCTCGGAGAGGAACGGGTCGAAGACATGACCCAGCTTAAATGTGCACTTTGGGGAAAGGAGGGGCACCCTGCTAATTATCGGGGTTGCTCAGCTTTTCAGCAAATAAGAAATAAATTAAGATATTGATAAGTAGGCTAGTTTTTATGAATTTTTGTCTAGCTTTAAGATAGTTCTAAGATAATTGAAAAATAAAAATGAATTTACCAAAAAAAAAAAAAAAAAAAAAAAAATCATGTTTCGGTGTTTACTGACTTTTCCAAAATAAACGAAGGGGAAGGGTCATATATCTACTCGGAAAACCCACCCATCAATAGATCAATAAAGCTTCCAAACTTTTGCAGTGTATTACAAGTGGATGTGCTTGCAGTTTGCGAAGCCACGAAACATATATTTCATCAAGAAGTCAATAGTAAAACTAGAAATATTCCTCTTAATGTCTCTTCGATATATTTCCCTCCGCGTTGCAAAATTAATAAGAGTGAATTTACGACATTGGTAAAGTCACTAAGCCTAAATTTAATTGCTTGTGGTGACTTTAATGCAAAGGACAACTTCTGGGCCTCTCAAAGGCTAATGCCTCGCTATAAAGATATAAAATATCCGCAGGAAATAAAAGATTTAGTGAAAGAGAAACGCTTGAGTATTATGCTAAAAACGGCGGTATCAGCTTTCAAAATCCTTGAAGTTGAAAATTGCCTTGAAGGCTTGACAGCGGGGGAAGAATCCAACTACTCACTTTAGAAAGCTATAAAAGCAACGAAAAAACCAAAGCTTCCAGTGCCCCCGATTAAGAAAAGCCAAAATGAATAGGCTAAAGGTGACAAAGAAAAAAAGAAAAAGCGACAAAATTCACCGATTACTTAGAGGAAACATTTAAGCCGTTCGATAGGAAAGGAGCGAAAAAGTCAGTCCACGTGGACTTTACGTATACAAAAATAAATAGATTTCCAGTCTTTCTTTGCAAGTGAGGCAAAGTATCTGGCAAAGTATCTGGCAATGACTCACGATGCGAAATTAAAATGAAATTAATTGCTAAGTCATTTGTAAATGCTCCGTGGTATATATGAAAGGAAGATCTTCACAAGGATCTCGGGATTCCTTCTTTCCGAAAACATAGAAATTGACGATTATTGACATTCTTGACGAGTCGAATTTAGTACGCCAGCGCCGTCTGCGAAGAACAAAGCCTTCCGACTTGGTACAGTGAACAGAAAACCGCTTTAAATGGCGCATTAAGCAGGAACTTTCACCGGAAAGTAACCTGCAACACATTACTTAACTTCGTTAAAAATAAATTGCTAAATAAGTTCAATCTTAGTTGCAATCGGGAAGTGGAGGTGGTTTTTGTGTAGTAAGAATCTCACACTTCTATGAGCTTGCGTTTTTCGGTCGTCATAGAGCCTGATATGCAGGTTTTGCACCTACCCACGGGAAAATAAATTAAAAAAAAAAACTCGATATGTGTTTACCTTATATTTATTAATGAAAAATTGAGAAGCTTTTTTCTCCAAAAAAATATGAACTTAATCTTGTCCATGTAATTTTCTAGAGATGAGGTCAGAAAAGTATTAAAAATTTTTTAAAAAGGGTAAAAATAGCCATTTTTAAAAAAAAAAGTCGTCTCATGATCGCATGAGGCAAAAAAATGGGTAAAATGCGACTAAAGTCGCAAAGCGGCAGCCATACCTGTGGCTAGCATAAAAGATTTAAAAAAGTTATATTTAAACTTGACAGAGCTAACAATATTTAAGTCTTAGGATCAGTGTTGCCGAATCTCATGATTCTCATGATTTTTGACCTGCGCCTCATGATCTCATGATTTTATAAATTTTCCCTTAAAAAGAACAAGAAAACCAATAATTTTCTGACTAATATAATTTTAAAACTAACATCGATGTAAGTCCATTATAATCAGCCCATGTAACTTTCTTGTTACAATTTAAAAATATTCAAACGAATACCTATCCAACATCCGTTTTTCTTTTTTGTTTCAGAGTAGAGCTCGAACTGCAAAACAAAAAATTGTGTTTCTTTTTAAGCTCTGAGGGTTCAGAACTAAAAATTCGTTTTTCCAAATTCGTTCTGAATTTGTTCAGAGCCCGAGTTATGTATAATATATATATATTAATATATTAAAATAATCATAACCTTTTCAATTGTAATCAAATATTATTTTAGCTGTCATCAAAAATTATTTTCATTTAAAAATTTTTTTCAACCAATGTAAATTAAAACCTTAAATTCAAATGTTTCTTTTGGTTTCCGTTCTCACACCTTAAACTCAATATGTATGTATGCACTTATTTTATCCAGGTTATGAAAATAAAACTTTGACATTGTGCATTTGTTATAGAACTTCAAAAAATAAAGTTGTTTTTTTTAAACTCTTGGAGCTAGGAAAAACGTAATTGGCGCAGTTGTGTGGATTTCTTTTTTCACAAGAAAACACAACGGTTTATTGTGTAAAATAAATATAGTTAATCGTGTACAATAAAATAGAAAAACAGAACGGTTTATTGTGTAAAATCAAAAACACTACTCTTAATAATAAATAATAAAATAAGAAAACCACAACGGTTTACTGTGGATACTTAAAAAAAGAAAAAAAATTTAAAGACTCGGGTTAGCTGTGAACACTGTCAAAAAGACACAAAGAACTTACGTAACAACAGAAGTACAATACTGTCATCAAACCAGGAACCTTCTACAACAAAGAAGAACTATACCAGACCGAAATCCAGGATAGGAAACAATGTTCTACTGGATTGTTTTAATGTGAGTTCCTTATTGATGAATTAATGTTGTTCATTTCCGTTATCAAACTGCCTTTTCAATTAAGATATAATTAATAAAATAAAATAATGCAAGCCTAAAGAAAAAAAAAGTTTGAAGTTAGTTCTAAAAAGAAAAAAACATTTTAACAAATGCCTGAAGGTAAACCATTTCGTGTATCTAATACAGCTCCCTACGAATCGAAAATAATTTTGGAAGAAGATCTTACTAGCACAGAAACAACAATCTCAACTGGTCTAGACGTGAACGCTATATTTCATAGTATCCGCATTCCGGACGCTATAAAGGACCTACCACACGATGATGGTAGCCCTAGGTCATTGTATGACATCATTAAAAACGTAGAGGATATAATAGTTTTATGACCACAAATAGATGGGACACCGTATGCGAAGGTTATTTTTCGAGCTGTCCGAAACAAAATTGTGAGAGATGCTAATGAAATACTAAATACGAGTATGTATGGCACCTCAACAATTTGGGATACTATTAAAGCTAATCTCATTCTACACTACGCAGACAAAAGAAATGAAGCAACCCTTATAAGAGACCTTCATGGTCAAAAAATATGTTTTATATGAAATATTCCATAACTGAGAACAAATTACCTTCTCAAATTATGAACAACCAAAATTTTTCTCTGATTAAACCTTCACCCAGTTATAATTTGTTATTCTCCAGACCTGATAAACCAATCCAACCTAATTTTAATAATTCTTCCTTTTGAAAACCTTCAATACAACCAATTAGCACAATATAGACCAATTCAAAAGAGTGCTCCAAGATTACAATCACCACAACAACAATTTAATAAAAGATTTTTGGTTCCATCAAATAATATGCTTAATCCCAAACCATTTAACAAATTGTACTATGATTCTACTCCTAGACCAAACTTCAATTTCAATAAACCACAAATTAATTCTACACCAATGAAAGTTGCAAGCGGCTAAGCTACTCGTAGAACGCATCCAACTTCCGTACAAAATCATCCCTATCGAAAGAATTTTTCTCAAATAATACCCAGATATTCAATAAAAGAAGTACATTACATTGATTATGAGTCAGAAACAAATAATGACTATGATTATTATTATTATTCCAATAACTATACCAATTATGAACCAAATTTAGATTATTATGTTTAACAATATGAGGATAATATTTATCAATACGACACCAATATATCAAATCAGGAAATTAAGTCAGAAAACAAAAATGAAATAGATGATTCAAAATTTTCACAATACGGTTTCTTAGGATTAAATAATAATGGAAATAACCAATTATAATATATTAATATAGCTTCACCTTATGCTAAACATTTAAGATTCTTAATAGACACCGGTGCTTGTGCAAATTTTATTAACCCAGAATATACAAACACTTAATATCATGAAAACATCGCAGATGTTACTATCAAGACAGTTTTAAGTAAGCATACACTTAACAAAAAAATTACCTTTGATGCATTCCCTGAATTTAATAGCAAAGAACCTATAACATTTCTCCTTTTTAAGTTTCATAATTATTTTGATGCATTAATAGGTTTAAAAACTCTCAAAATGCTTAATGCGACTGTTGACCAACCTAATAAAATACTTAAAACTAAATACGCAATTCTGCTCTTGTTATTCAAACCAAACTTAATCTCTAAAATATACAATATTCCAGCGAATTGTACTATGATAGCGAAATTACCTGTATATTACAAAGATGGAGATATATATATAAAACAAACTAAAATTAATAATTATTTAGAAATACCTTATTATTAAGAACTGGTATAGTGATATTGAAATACATAATATTTCAAACACTGAACAAACGTTTTTTTTGGAACAGCCTATTGCAGTAGAAAATTTTCAACAGTTCATAGAAATCAACACTGTTAATATTTGCCCATTTAACGAACAAATTCAAAATATATCATCTAGAAATTGGTATCACCAAACTAATTCGATCAGAACATCTCAACACTTAAGAACAGAAATCAATTTTTAAATTGTGTAGGAAGTATGATGATGTTTTCTGTTTGAAGGTGAAAAATTATCTTTCTCATATACAACTAAACATCGTATTCAAACATCAGACGATATACCGAGTAATACAAGTTCGTATCGCTATCCAGAAGTGCACAAACAGGAGATAAAATCACAATTCGAAAAAACTTTTAAACCAAGGAATAATAAGACCTAGCTTTTCTCCTTGGAGTAATCCTATTTGGATTGTTCCAAAGAAACGTGATGCATCTGGCATACAGAAATGGCGGCTCGTCGTAGACTACAGTGAACTAAACGATAAAACTATTGGCGATCGTTACCCTCTACCGAATGTAACAGAAATATTAGATAAACTTGGAAAATCTATGTATTTTTCCACACTTGATCTTGCATCTGGGTTTCACCAGATTGAAGTAGATCCTTTTACTGTTGATCATGGACATTACGAGTATATCCGTCAGCAATATACCACGTCAACATTCCAAAGAATAATGGATAATATTCTGCGTGAATTAATAGGTAAAGTGTGTCCTGTGTATATGGACGATATAATCGTTTGCTCAACGTCTTTACAAGAACATACGTAAAACTTAGAAAAGGTTTTTTTTTCAAAATTACGATCGGCTAACCTTAAAATTCAATTGAATAAATCCAAATTCATACGCAAAGAAGTAGAACTTCTTGGTCACTTAGCGACATCTGATGGTGTGAAACCGAATCCTAGTAAAATCCATGCAATTAAAAATTATCCAATTCCATCAACTCAAACTGAAATTAAATCCTTTTTGGGGTTGCTTGTATATTACCGCAAATTTATAAAAGATTTTGCAAATCTTACGAAACCTTTAATAGAATGCTTTAAAGGGAAATAAAATAGTTCTTAACGAACGATATATAAAATGTTTCAATCATTGCAAGGACATTCTAAGTAATGATCGCTTATTACAATATCCCGACTTAACTAAAGAATTTAATTTAACAACTGACGCTAGTAATGCCGCCATAGGAGGAGTACTTAGTCAAGGCCTAATAGGATCTGATAGACCAGTTTGCTACGCTTAAAGAACATTCACGAGTTCGGAACAAAATTACATTGCAATTGAAAAAGAGCTCCTAGCTATTGTCTGGTCGACCAAATATTTCCGACGCTATTATTTTAGTCGTAAATTTAAAATCATAACTGACCACAAGCCTCTTAATTAGTTGTTTTCCCTTAAACAACCAAATTCAAAACTCGTGAGATGGCATTTAAAATTAGAAGAATTTGATTATGAGATCATGTATAAAAAATGTAAAGCAAACACAAATGCTGATGCCTTAAGTCGGATAAAAATTCATTTTAACGAATCTAATGATTCGAACTCTATTTTATAAGCCTCAAATTTATCTGTTCAAAATAATGCAAGTCTATCAGAAAATAATTCTAATATATTAACTGTTCATTCTGCTTCTGAAAGTCTTAACGATGGCATATACATCTCTGAAAGACCACTTAATGAGTTTACTGAACAATTAGTTTTGAACAAAACTAACTGTGTAGTGAAACCAGACATGGTTTACAATGTTCTCTTTGAGACCAAACTTAAACGCATTCTTAAGACAACCTGACTTAGAATCTGTTATAATTTCAATCATAAAAGAATATCTCAACCCCAAAAGACTACCACATGTTTTTTTCAAAATATTTTGCAAGTAATAAAATATTTGAACATATTAGATGTGCAGAAAAATTAAACGATGTTACTAATTCCGACCAACAAGGTGAAATTATAAACAAATACCATGAAGATAGCAATCATCGAGGCATCAATGAAACATTTAAAAATCTTCGAAAAACTTATTACTTTCCCAAAATGAATGAAAAAATAATCAAAACAATTAATAACTGCGAAAAGTGTAAACTTCTAAAATACGACAGACATCCACTGAAAATTCAATACGAACATTCAGAAATACCTAATAAGCCCATGAACATTTTACATATTGATGTATACAGCATTCATAACGTACAAATTCTAACCATTTTAGACAAATTTTCGAAATTTGCTTCTGCTGTTATTCTCACTGCACGTGACAGTATGTGTATATCAAGTTCATGAAGACAATTTTTTTCACAACACGGTAAACCAAAGAAAATAGTGTGTGACTCAGCTGCTGAATTTAAATCTAATCTATTCAAAGACTTCTGTACACAATACGACATAAACTTACACATAACAACACCTCAAAATTCGACTGGTAACTTACCGGTCGAACGTTTTCATTCAACATTTACCGAAATATAATATATATATATATTATAATAAATTAAAAATGGATAAAATTAATAAAAATAGGAAAACTCCACCTTTATTCCGTAAAGATGATATAATCTTCGAACGGAATAACAGAAGAAATAAAATGTCTCCTAGAGCGAAAAAACTTACAGTAATCAAAGACAATAAGATAACAGTACTAACCAAAAAAAAATAGAAAAGCTCACAAAAATAAATTAATAAAAAAACGAAAATTTCAGGGTAACCCAAGCCATGAGTCAACGCATGGACATACAAGACCTATCCAAGAGTCAAGGCCTCCTTCCCATGAAATTAGGTCCGAGTGGAGTAATTGAATCTAACATAAGAATCATCCATATCGTAAATTTAACCGCGTATGAAGAAAATATTAGCAACATTAATAAATTTGTAGAATTCATTAATAAAAATACAAATCTAGGACTAATGAAAGATGTCAAATTTAAAGAACTACAAACAAAATTGTTGTCTTTACTTCCCCGATACCGGAAAAGGAGAGGATTAATAACGGCTTAGGTTCCTTGATAAAAACAATTACTGGCAATATGGACAATAATGACACGGAACAAATAAATGAATTTCAAACTTAACGAACATGACATGAATAATTAAAAAGACAAGTACAAATCAATGACAAAATGATCCAAAGATTTGCAAACATAACCAATCACACTAATACACAGCAAAAAGATTTGGAAGAGTATTTGATTAAGTATCAATTAGTAATCTCTCAAAAAATTCGAACCGATGAAGACAAATTTCAATATGTGCAATATATATATCAGATTAATTATAACATTGAAATTCTTACAAACAAATAATTGAATTAATTAATTTGGCTAAGGTTAATATAATATCCAACCAAATTTTGAATCCGGATGAGTTTGATCTGATACATGAACATATATATATATTTACAAAATGTTAAAATTTCTTCTGACGAACAAATCTATGAGTTTTTATCTCCACAAGCTTATTATAATAATACAAAAATAATTTTCAGTATAAAACTACTACAAAACTACAAAAATACATGAGCAAACCTTGTACATCAATTGAACATACGTTTTACGGTCCAAAAGAAGAGCTGAAGAACCTGACCTCCGATAGATGCATTCCAAAAATCATTCAACACAAAGAAGCAACCTGTGACGTCATTGAAACAACTATCAACCAGAAGAAGGATACATACTCTTAATTAATTTCCCCAACTACAAAGATGATTTCAACGTGTGGAATTGATGACAAAATTATCTCCGGAACCTTGCTTTGCATTATGAAGAATGTGAAATAAAAATTAACAACATCATTTACAAAAATAAATCTACTATGTTTTGGGATCAAATTAAGATTATTCCATCAATTTCTATCAAAATTAGTAACTCTCTTTATTTAATAGACAAATTCAATACCAGTACATTGAAAGCAACCAAAATAACTAACACCGAGGTTATCACCTTGACAATGATATGCCAGACCACCGACCAGAGTTTTTGATCCACATCATCATCATCTTTATCTTAATGGCAACCATAATACACCTTAGACGTCATCGAAACAATTGGCCAGTGTATATTTCTTGAGCGCTCAGTATTTTTCCTCAACTTTTTGACAGAGCGAGAGAATAAAATATAAACAATATTCCTCACATAGAAGTAAAAATAACTCTCCTTTTCTTTTCTTCTTATGGAATTTACTGCGACAAAAAATAATTGAGCAAGCGAATCCAAAAAATTTCAGTCTCAGTTTTTGAGGGGAAAAGTGAGGAATTTTTGAGAGGAATCCTGTTTATATTTCTGAGCGCTCTGAGTCCTCTGAGATCTCAGAAATATAAACTGACTAAATAATCCAGGAGAGGAAGCAATGGACCAAGAAGTTCCGAATGTAATGGGCGCATTCGGCCGGCTATCGGATCGGTTATAACTGAGTAGCCGATACTTTTGTGAACGACCAGAACCAGATAGGTTACCTGACAAAGAAATTGAATTAAAATTGTTTTTAATTTGCAAAAAAAATTTTACTTTTTTAACGGAGTTTTATTCCATTTATATTTACATATTGCGTAGAGTCCAAGGTGTCGCAAATAACCATTATCTAGCTGCATCTAATTAATTAATTTTCCTTTCAAAAAACCCGACCCTGCAAAACTCAACATGAACAACTCAAACTTCATTCTTGTCAAATATCAGCTGTTTTGAAATTTCTCTTTGGATTGCTGAGTATCCTAGAATTTTTGGGATAGCTTCGGATTAGTTTGTTGGTCACAGATGATTTGTCATCAGCTGTTTTTTAACGAGGCATTACAACAACACAAAGCTATCCGGATAACTGAGAATTAACATCCGAACGCGGCCAATGTAACATTACAATGGCTGTCACT